>OX424453.1:1100360-1608349 GCA_949152495.1 Lasius fuliginosus | reverse complement strand
AAACCTGTTGCCTGTAGCCGAGAAAGACAAGGAGGGAAGAGCGTGCACGAGGTAGAATCCTCTCCCAATCGCGATTCGATTGACGCCCCCGTTATCGTTCGTACGGCGAACCCGGACGCAACTCGTAACTCACTGAGCCGACCGAGAGGAGAGCCTTCGGAGTTGGCGGCTCTAACCAGAAGCATGTGTGACGTAGTAGCCAGTTGGTCAAACGGGGGGCACTCCGGGGTAGCAACGGGGCGGAGGGGACGACTGAGGAGGCGGAGCTCTCTTTGCTCGTCGCGCAAGATAAGACTTTAAACAAGTTCTTTACGGCGTTAAGCAAAATTTCTTTGACACATACTGTAACAATGTGTCCCCTATATCTTCTTTCTCTCGCACGCGATTAATTCACATCTTACGTTCGGATCTTGCGTCCCTTTATTCTTTTCTAAAGTTCCTCTTCGTATTTATTTCTCGCCAATATTGTGATCATCGGAATAACGTCTTATAAAAAAAATAACATCAGCACAATCATAATAATTGGTAATCGTAATGACCACGAAATTTCAATCTAGGTGTTACAATAATTTTTCTACGCGCGTGCCTTCTTTCATTTGTCTTTACATTTCCACCGTATTGATTTGTAGATCGTCGCTTAGGGCTTTAAATTTGCGGCAATTAGCAATTTGGAAGGAAGAAGAGCGTTTTGAGTAGAAGCCGATAGTGTGGCAGTTGCTCGCCAGATGTGGTGAGTGCGGCCGTTCTCGTTGAATTGTGGCGCGCGCCCGCCCCCGGCCGTCCTACCCTTTCCCTCTTCTTCTCCCCACTTAATCGTCTGCCCCCTCCGTTCAGACGAAACTAGCTATCTTTTCCACTTTGAGTCGTCGCATCTGTGTACGTACACGGCCGGGTATCCCCCACTCGTTTCAGTGGTATTCGCCACTTCAGAGTCCGCGCTGTTTGTCCTACACCTACTATCACTTTAGACCTCTTCTTTCGCGCGGCTGATGAAAAATCGTGATCCAAGGATCGCTAAACGGTGGACCAAAATGCTATTACGCCACTCAACGAGTAGTACGTAACTATATCTATGTGCATTATTGCATTTTTCGAGGAATATTATTTACTGACGATACACGCAAATTTTATCTTAGTCTCTATCTTGATAAAAAATATCGAAATATATTTTATTATCACGGACTTATTATATCTTATAAACTATATCATCTAGGAAAAAGAGAACAGAAGGAAAAAGAGAACAGGATGTAAAAACGATATGTAATTGTATAGTTTATTTAAATCTTTTATTTATACATTTAATCGCCAAGATTGTCTTACTTTATTATTTGGCAAAGAGAATCAAAATGTATTTCGATTTAACGCAGTTGATGCCTAATGATGGTAAGATTTAGCTCGACAAGAGGTAGGACCTGACCAGCCTATTTCGGTCGATCCAAGGCGTATTGCCTTGAAGTCTCGTGTCACTCTTCGCGGTGGACCCTCTCCATTAGAATTTCCAATAAAGCTGTCGCAGGTGTAAAAAAACGTATCCAAGACCCCCCATGAATCATGCGTCGCAAAGCGGAGCCGCCAGGACACGTGTATCTGTTATGCTTTCTCTCGGTAATTCGCAGGATGGTTTATGCACCCGTTCATATGCCTTCCTCCTCTCTCTGCACTACTATAATCTGCCCCACTATCATCCATTCAGTGTCAACGGGTCGATGACTCCGTCGAAGCAATTATTATCATTGAAATTAGGTTTCAATCATGTACAAGAAGAATGATTCGAGCCATCTATAAATGTTTGACCTCCGGGCAATTGCAAATTAATAATGTGACGTCACAAATAAATAAGTCGAATAGTAAGAACTCTAATATCGATTCTCTCTAGGTGGCTGATACTATCGCTACATTATTTTGCGTCAACGTCACGCATGGGTTTATAAAGGTTGTTTTCATGACGGGAGTTTCCCGTCGGAGAACCATATAATCTGTGTCATCATACGTTCGACAATCACGAATTTAATGTATCGAACCGAGGCAATTGTAATTATCAAGTTAAGATTCCGTAACCGGTTTACGCACAGTTCTGTGAACGAATACGCGCTATGAATTGATAATGCGTTACAGCTCATATAGATTATATATTTGCTCAATCATGGAATATATGATATAAGAAGATTCGCACGCAAGGCGATAAAAAATTTTTAAAACAAAAAATATATAGACAAAAATAAAAATAAAATTATATTGAGCATTTTTACATGTAGATATGTATAGAATTTAACAATTACTTTTAGACTTATTAGATTAGATAATTCTGCTATGGATTTTTTAAATCAATAATCAGTAATTAATAATATTTTATGTATTTATGTAATCGGGAAAAGGTATTCGGAGATTCCGGACATTTAGGTATCCGTTTTTGAATTTTGAAATTAAATCCGAGTTTTAATGAATAATTCAGGTAATCGGATATCTAGGTGAAATAAAAGTTCTAGTTAAAATTATGTTAATAGACTGCAAATTTGCAATTACAATTAATGTAAAATATCATAATATAAAGTAATTCAAAGTTTATAATTTCACATTAACTGGGAAAATAAGTTTGCACTCCCCTTCTTCTGTCTTGTAAATCAAATGGCCTCTCTGCTGTGTGTGTGTGTGTGTGTGTGTGTGTGTGTGTGTGTATGTATGTAAATTTATAATAGATTATTTAATTATTTATATATTTTTTTTTGCTTTTTTCTTCTCTCTCTCTCGCTCTCTCTTTCTTCTCTTCTAAAATTTTTCATAGCAAGCGAAAACAAATTTTACGCAAGAGGATTGGCAGAGAAAAAAATATATTCAATTCGAGATTCACAGCTAAGACGCGTTGCACAAAAACCAATACGTATCCGCGTGCCGGCCATGATGGATTGTCGGAGCTATGGGAAACTATCTGTCAAGCACAATATCGACCCTCGCTTTCTCTGTCCAACCCCTGCAAACTCGGGGTTCACTCTCGTTGCCGCCGTCCCTCCTGGGGGTGCGTTCTGCAATGTAGGTTTACCTACACATTGCCATACAAACCTTTCTCAGCCCCCTGTTTCCATCCTCTTCCCCCTCTCTTTTCGTTTTCGCCTAAATCTTCGACCATTTCGCGAACAACCTATCTTCTCCTTTATAAGTTCTTTTGTTTGCTTGAGAATGCATCCTAGTGCAGCGTTTGTAAAACTATTGCAATATTCAAACTTTCCAGAAAAATTAAAAGTAATTTCACGCGCGCTCATATATATGTAAATATATGTTTACCGAATCGTTCTGCATTATATACATATCTTGTATACTCATTATTATATTGAAAAGATAATATAAATTAAAAATTATGAATTAAAAAATATTGTATATATTAGGATTAGAGTTCGGGAAGGTAATCGGGTAACAAATGCATAATTGTCTCTTTGTTCACTTGAAACCGATGCTTACCCTGTTTTGAGTAAGCATCAGTTTCGCAGATATCTGTATGATACGGATATCTATATAGTGCGTGTACTCGTGGAAATATAATCAGACAAATCGATATTAGTCATAAATAAGTCAACCCTGGAAAAACGTGTGACGTTTAAGCTAACATGTTTGTCACTACAGCATTTTTCTATTAAATTAATAATTTAGTGACTCATTTAAAACGTCATATGAGTACACGCACTATATGGATATTTGTATGTCATATGCAAAATCAGTCGTTATCTGGTGCTTACGGTTTGGCAGACAATTATTTATTCGTTATTTTACCCGTTATTTTTCTTTTTCGAATTTTAATCCTAATATATATAATTTTTTATAATAATTAATATATAAGATATATATATATATATTATTATTATTAAAATTAATATATATTATAAAAATTTTCCAACATCCTAAAATTACTTTTAATTTTTCTGGAAAGTTTTGTTGTAAATTCAATTTTTGTTGTTAATTCAATTTTCGTGAATTCACACTTGTGATACAGATGGGCCAGTCGTAAATCTGTCACCATCAAGTGAGTTTCGCGGTTATTAATCATATCCACTTTTGAATATACACAAGTAACAATTGTCACAAGCTATATTAGGATTGCTTAACATTAAATGTGAACAAAAACAGCTATTCAATTTCCTTACATTCTAATGTGAAGAAAGTAAAATTTTTCAACAATGAAAATATTTCCGAATTTATGTTTAAAAAATAATGTCTCTAATAATATGCATAGTATTAGAGGCGCATTGCATAAAATTAGAGGCGCAACTAACTCGCCGTTTGACAAGCTTAAAATCTTAGGATTTGGGGGATGAATAGAGAAAGAGAAAGAAAGAGAAAGAGAGGAAGGAAAGGAAGGAAATGGAGTGGGGAGGATAGCTATGCAGCTGCGCTGTTCACACGGAACAAGATGGTTGAAAGCGTGAAACGTGCGTGGATAGGCGTCCTTCTTTTTTTAACGTTTTAAGTGTTTTTTTAGTACAATAACTCGTTTTCTTGAATTTTGTTGTACAGTGTTCTATATGTTTCAAAATAGTACAATAGTTCTATATTATAAAAGTTCAAGGGCTTCCTACATTTGAAGAATGTGTGCGGTTAAATAATTACATAGATGTTGATATTAAGTTATAGCTATATATGCATAGTAGTATATCATTAACATTTAACTATGCAAGCTTTTCCAAGTACAGTGTAGCTTTCTCCAAGTACAGTGCAAGAAAAATAAAAATTCTTACCACAGTATGTATTGTGATCTTTGTATTTTTATGTGCCACACAAATTTTAATAAATTAACTATTATATTTTACTGATAACTTATTATATTTTACTTATAACATTATATGAGATATATATGGTTATAAAAGTATTGAGAATATATAGTTACATTTATAATCAAGTATATATTTAATTATTTTTAAAGTAATTTTTTTTTAATCTAAATGTATGAATAAAAATGTGTGAAATGTGTTATATATATATATATATATATATATATTCATAAATAAAAATTATGCCAACTTTTCTGTGAGAGCAAAAATAAAAAGTATAAAGAAATAAAAAATTTGTTCTGGCATGAAGTCTATCATAAGGAAATATATATCAATGAAAAATAAATAACTCAAAAGAATGCCTCAGTTCAAAATCTATGACATTCAAATTTCATTTAGAATATATAAAAATTGAATAATTGCTTTCGTTCACGTTTGATGTTAAGTAATTCAAAATTGCATGCTTTTCATATATTATCATATCAATCTTCTCGTTGATTTTATTTTCCGTTTAAATCATGTGTGTCTATCGTTATATTTACATACAAGCAATTCACATAATACATAACGTGCTAATAATAAATAACTATACACGGTCAAAATGTTCTAACGTATGTATTAACACATTAACTATGATAAATAATATTTATATATTAGAAAGATTAAAATTTATCAATTAGTAAAATAAATAATATTAATATTGAATGAGCAAAAATAATCAAAAGCTTATGATTGACTAGATTAAAATCCTGCATATCTCATTTTCCTTAAATGCAAAGTATCTCACTACTTCTCGTATTGGAAAGAAATATTTTTTATAATGTTTATAATAAATTGTTTTACTGTGAAATTTATTTTGTTGAGAACAAAGAATATTATTATTATTGATACACAATTGTTGGACACAATTTTTAAAGATAATTATTTGTAATTAATAATTAAATAATTTTGTTTCTAATTATAAAAATTCTGTTATAGATTAAACTCTAAAACAGTAATATAAAATTTTATTATAAAATGAGTTTTATGAATAAGATTTAATTATGGTCAGATTAAAACTTATTACTTAGAGAGTAATAAGTGATATTAATATTGAAGCATGAGTAAAGAAAAATTTTTTACTTGTATTTGTTACGACATAGTTTGTGACGATTGTTATTTGTATAGATACAAAGCTAATAATTATTTGATAGTGTTGGATTTACAGTGGCTCGTCTATAAATTATACAAGTGTGGATTTATAATAAAAATTTTTCAGCATGAGTTTACATATGCGAATTGCTATTAGACAATAGAAGCATGTCCTTTTCACTTATCTGCTGTGACTTGTATAAGTAGATTCGATTTATAAGAAACAGAATTTTTGGTAAATTAGGAAAAAAAAATAATAATTTTATTTGCAATTATTTTTCTCTTTTTTTTAAGTTTTTGTCATTTCCTCCTTATTTAATCAAATAAAAAATGGCATTATTTAAAAAAAAACCTTATAAAGAATATTTTTCTTCAAATGCGACTTAATATATTAACATTAATTAATCAAAATCTTAACACTGATTTTCTGTTTTATATTCCAAAAACATTGTTGATTTTTTAAATTCGGACAATTACGATAAAACTTGCAAGCAAACAAATTTATTTAAATTACGCCATATTTTTCTATTCGATCAAATAAAGAAAAAATGTGGACAAAAAAATTAAAGAGAAAGAATTGTTAATTTGTCTATATAGCACCATCCTATAATCAACATTTTTCTTATCCTGTTTTTCGCTTGTTATTCGTTACATATAGATAAGCACAGGTTTCAATTCTTAAATTTTCAAAAAAAGTCGGACAATTATAATATATGTATATATTTTTATTTATGTACAATTTTTATATATATCTTTACATAGATATAAATATAAGTATATATACAATGTTAATAAAAATATATATAAATTATATAATAATATATTAATATATTATTATATAGTAATAAATTAATAGAACCAAATTATGTATCTCTTAACTTATTATTATATTGTACATTAGCTGTATCACTTGTACAATTATTTCATTATTATTTACAAAATATCTATTAGACAATGATTTAGTAATATACGTTTTTTAATAATATACAATTAATTTTAGTTATGTATATATAATAATTTTTTATATTACTGTTTTAGGCTGTATGTAAAAATATTTACAATTAGAAACAAAATTAATGCAATTATTAATTACAAATAATTATCTTTAATAATGTCAATAACAATAATATTTTTTGTTCTCAGCAAAAAAATTTCGCAGGAAAATAAACTATTGTAAAAATTATAAAAAAAACATTTCTTTACAGTACGAGAAGTAATGAGGTAGTTGCGAAAATAAGATATGGAGAATTTTAATTTAATTATTTATAAGCTTTGAACAAAAAATATGAGCCTATAAAATACAGCTAATGTACATATAAGTTAAGCGACAGTGAGCTGCCAAATGTGTGTGTGTGTGTGAATATTGTCATTAATCAAATTGTTTGTGAATTTTGCATTATGTGTCAAAATATTTTTGAGAATGACGTGTGCAAATATTTCCCGGTAAAATGCAATGTTATTTAAAGAATGTTTCGAAGAAAATGCGGTGTGAACGGCCGAGCTTTTTTGATACCTGAGCTGTAGAACGCTCGTTGTTTCGCTCGGCCATAAATCATAGTGATGCAAGGTCAGCTGCCCCGATCTCGGTCGTCGCGGCATTCCCTCTTTACGAACCATTCGTGAAGGACCAACTCTGTTCCGAGTTCGACATAGTGCATTTCTGAAGGTTATCTCTGACTGACTTCAAAACGCCGACGTAAGTCTTACCTGACTACATTGGTCTCTTCAACTCTTGAAACACTTCTGTGTTTAATATTGTATTTCTGTTGAATATTGCATTTTCTGAAATGTAAAAAGTCCAGTATATTATATTGATCTTTATATGGATACTATCGTATTAGTAAATTAGTACTATTTAATATGTAATTGCGTTTTTCCTCGACATATTATAGGTAAACGCGTTCTAACAATATTTACCAAGAGTTGTCAATTTCTATTAATGTTCCGTAAAAAATCTATTAATTTATTTATTAAAATAATTACATGAGTGCAACAAAAATATGCACCGGCCAAGAATTCGAAATAATTGCTTTATAGAATATATTCCCTAACATAAATTTATAAATTCAATTTTTACGTAGTATAGAGATCGTATCTTACTTTAATATTTTCATCTGATATTCTCAGAGATATTGCATTGTGATATTGCATTTCGGGTGATCTTGCTGATAAGGTTGAGTGTTGATAAGGTTGAAGATAATTCTGATATGCTCCATCAAATTGTTGCATAATCGGTTGCAATCGCGGAAGATTTAATATTTGTTCCTCTTGAATCGGTATCATGCTTGTTCTCGAATTATTTATTGATGTTACTACATCAGTAGTAGTCGTAGTTGAAGAAGGGGAGTCATTTTGTAATACATTTTTCGTCTTCTTAGCTTTCATTCTCCGATTTTGAAACCAAATTTTAATCTGTCGTTCTGATAAATGTATGTTTGTAGATAGCTGTTCGCGACGAAGTTTCGGAAGATATTTACTGGTATGAAACTCCTTTTCCAATTCAAAAGTTTGTTTCTGTGTATAAGTCTGTCTTGTGCGTTTACGCTCTGTTCCGGTTGCTTGATTAGCTGTAACATTCATATTACAAATTATGTGACTAAAATAGCATGAGACAATTTTTTTGTAAAATTGAGTTGTATGTCATGATACATCAATATTATAAAAGAATCTATCGAATAGCATGAAATAAATGTCCAAGATGTGATAATTTTTTTCTTTTTTTAATAAGTAATAATTCGATATGCTGTGGCTATTTAATAATTCTTCTACATAATTTACTTAAATGTTTCTTATATATATATATATATATATATATATTTTCATAATCATATATATGCAACACGCTGTATTATAGCGACTGACTTACCATTAGTCTTATTTATCCACGCAAACGAAGTGGAACTATCGTAAGGAGAGAGCTGTCCATGTCTGTCTCTATTATTTATATTTCTGTGTCTATTTTCTTGTTTGAAATTGTTGTTGTTGTTACCGTTTGTTCCCTGTTGTTGCTGTAAGCAACTGTATAATATGGGTTGGACATATGGAGCCTGCATCCTTGGTTGACTCGGCATGGAAGTATCGTAATTGGCGGAATGGTCGATGTAATTTTGTTCATAAAGAATTTGCTGTTGCTGATATGGCTGCTGTAAGGTGGCAACAGATTGGTTACCCTCGGCAATCGTCGGCGATACTTGATTAGATGACGAGGTCGAAGCGGTTTCCCAATCGCGCGAAACGACTTGATTGTTAGATCTGGAAGTCGATGAAGATTCGTTTCGATTTTCATAGTAACCTCCCGTTACAGATCTCTTGCCATGTATTAGAATCCTCTGCAGTAAACTGTGCGATTCTATAAATTGTTGCGTTCTATAATTAAATGGGTCTTGCTGCATTTGTTGGCTTGGTGGCTGCTGATGTGGCGGCTGATGTATTGGCTGGTGCGGTTGATGATGCGATGGTAGGTGATGCGATGATTGCTGACTCTCTGACTCTTTTAGAAATAAAAAAAAGAGCTCTTCGTCGGTCCAATGATTTTGCCAATAGTTATCCGGGTTCGACTGCATATTGTTATACATATAAATATAATATCACAGCAATTTACAAGCGTGCGCGCGTGCATACACGCGCACACACATTACATGCACACATGCATCACACGCGCCCACGCATTACACGAGTTCACGGGCACACATATACACACTTTTGTTTCTATTCACGAGACGAGGTTTACGGCAACAAATTTATTTCGCTCTCTGTTACACTGAGATTACATTATTTTCACGAATAGATCGGATGAACTCGATGTAGAGTTTTGTACTCACACGTTCAGTCCGCACGTTGGTACTCTCAGTACTGAAAGCTAACAAAACTTATGCTGCTACTTATAGTTCCTTTTTCCTTCGATATGGTACGCAGTCTGTAACCGACACCGAAAAGCGAATGGTTTGTCCGTTTCGTTTTTCCGGAGATCTTTCAGGCTTGTCTCTATTGGTCCTAGAGGGGGTAGAGGGAAGAGGCGGGGGTCACGCTATACCGAAATCACGAACAAACTTGCACTAGTACAATACTGCACTACGCAGAATGGGGTCCTTCGGCAAAGGTGGAGGGGGGAGGGGGAGGGGAGCTACCCTTATAGCAAAAGTCCGTACGGTCTCGGTCGGCCTCTACCCGGAATCGAGGTATCGCAGGGGGGCTCAGCCTCTGTCAGCTGCCTCTTCATTCACTGCTGAGGCCACCCCCGAATATACATTTCGATTTTTGATCTGCCGCTCGTGCCGCAGTCCCCTCCCACTATTAACGCTATTGACACAAAATTCACGTTGGCTCCCCCACCTTCCTCCCCCTCTTACAACGCGACCTCGCACAATGCACGGTGCCATGTGCACGTATGAAACATCTTTGCTTGCAGGGTCGTTGATCCTGCACACGCCAATGTCGACTTTTACTGTTTCTATGTGAGACAAATCTCTTTATAAGTTAATCTCTTTCTATATATTAAAGTCAAGTGAGGTAACTTCGCTATCTTCTTCCTTCCTTCCTTCCTTCGTTCTTGCTCGATTTTTTTCCCTCTTAATTCGGTATACACTGCCGCACGCACACCCTCGATTACCGGTTACCGCGAATATAAAAGTACGAATGTTTGTATTCGTTGAGTGTTAATCAGACGAGGTCGCAGAGAAAACAGTCTGTCGAATCCGCGCGGTATCCTTATAGACGTTAGCAGTATTTACAAATATACCTAGCCAAGAGATTCCTTAAGTCGAATCATAAAGTCATGGTTTACGAAGCAAGAAAGTATCAGGGCGCTTAAGTGAGATGTATTGATTAAATACAATGGACAAGGCGTCAACGATAGGGTTAAAAGAACGTTTCGAGAATAATTATCCTTAACGGAAGATAATAGACGGCCTCACGGACAAACTATAAATAGCAAAGCGAGTCCGAAAAAAAGTGATTAATGATGCGTTCGAAGTGGTGACCAAACCTACGGGGATTCTAAACGGCTGAACGGACACGCGTCTGCACGCGCACACACGTTCGTTGCACGTTACACACGTATGCGGTCGAGTTTAGGCATACATTGCGAATCGAACGATGTCAGAAGAACGCTTCGCGCTCTCACGCGCATGGATGCGAAATGCGTTCTGCGTTAGGCCGATAGCAATAAATAATAATCCTCCGATGGCCGATACTTGTGGGAAGGGACGAGGGTTCCGGAGTTGGGAGCATTTCGTAATGATTTTAGCTACACTGACTTTATTTTCGCTGGCATCCCCGACGTATAATACGTTATACAAGAGAGGAATCTCTCGCATTTTCTGAAATAAAATAGTCATCATCGCATTAGTAATTTAACTTTCTTTGAATTGATATTTGATTGCGATAAATTATGTTATATATGTAACATAATTTTATATATATATATATATATATATCCGTTTACGCGAGAATATTTCGTAATTTACACATTTACACATTTTCTAAACTTTTTTTATTCTGTATTTTGAAATAAATTCTGCTTATGATACGGTAGATCATTAAATTTAGACAGAATGACCTGAACGAAATCCGGCTTGAAATATTCCATGCGAAGTGTGTGGTCCTTTTTCTCGCTTATATAATAATCAAATTCTAATATACACATTTTTGTACGTGCTGTTTTTTTCTGTTCGGAAAAAAACCGTTTACGTCTATTTTATTTTAAGTTTTACAGCAGGTAAAATTTTGACGATGTTTTACAAGTCTGCTGACCCATTGGTTCAATAATGAATTGGTCTATTGTCGGCAAATACAAAGCCGAGAAGATCTAAGAACGAAACTGAGAATTTCCTATGGAAAGTCTCTCACCATATTTTGTGTCTCTGTAACAATAAGTTGTAAAACTTTCACTTCAAACGAATAACCGGAACTGAATAGATATTGTTTGAGATTTTTTTTGAGATTGAAACCTTGTATCCAATTGGTCCATTATTTTTCTACCTTTTGTGTAAAATTTCTCAAGTTTTATTATTGACAAGTATCCTGTAGAGACGAAAAAGAAACTTATCTAAGATTAATTGCAACAGTTTGTAACAGACAACAATTTGTATGTCAAGCGAGCCACTTTGATTACAAGTCACTGTATTTTATGTTTAATATATATTGCGCGTATGAAAATTAAAAATTTAACAATATTATACCAGATGAAATATATACAGGATGCAAGAAATAATTTTGTATTAATTGTTAGTTAATGTATTAGATCGTAGATTCGCATTGTATAGAATGGTAACATTTCGTAGGGTAACATATGTGCTTATGTACTCCCTGTTCGATTGTCTGCCATATGAGCAACGATGGAGGTAAAGAATTTTCGTTACTGCAAGAGGCGACATTTGCAGCCATTTGGGAAAATTGGGAATTTCGGGATCAAGCCAGACGGCATCTATTATTGTACGATTGATTTATATATTTCGTTTGCGGCGCCGTACCATGACAAATTACTCGCACATCCATACGTGACTTAATACAAAGTGACAATTTACCGCAAAATTTCATTATTTTGTTTAGATTCATTAGATTGAGATATATGTATTTGTCTTAAAGAATTCATTGCGTGTTTTTAATTGTAGTTTTCTTTGACTGCGTTCAATGATTGCAGAAATAATTCGCATTGTGTTCATTAGGAATTTTCGTTCTCAAGTGTTGATTACATATAAAATACATAACAATACATACAGGGATAAGAATAAAGCGAGCATTTTACAGAATGAGACATGATACGACAAATATATGACGGGACATTTCACCAAATTTACAATTTCATGCGTAATTAGTAATGGTATAACTAAACGTATCTTTTATGTTTCTCTTTTATGTTTTCTCTTAATTGACGCTTGTCTCAGTCATTCATCAAAGCGTTGCTCTTTAACGTGTCATATTCGGTGGAAGTATCTCTTTATACGCCTTTTACTTTGCATATGTTGTCAACATCGGTAGAATGCTTTCTTAAACGAGCGTTTCTAGGCGGAGCAGAAAATCCTCGAAACACAATCGTCCTTCAGTATTTAACGGGTAGCCATACACTCTAGAGAAATAAAAGAAGGAATGTGGCAATAATATATTTTTTCTTCATACTTTATTAATATGTTCATTCCTTATCGTGTTCTTATCAGAAACATCTTGTTACAAAGTGAAAAACTTTTCGGGAAAAAATGAATATCTATTTACAGTAGAATATATTTTTTATTCAAAGTTAATCTAGAGAAAAATTAAACATAATAAATTTTTAATGCGTCCAAACATAATAAATTTTTTGATACTTAAAATGCCACATGTATTACAAGTAATATAAAATAAGAATCGTTAGGATTGACAAAATGAGCCCACATTATTTGTTATTCAAATTCGTTAATATATCTAATTTTTATGCATGTTACCGCCGAATCTGAAACAGTCCCAAGTGTTAAAAAAAATTAGATCAAACGTAGATGAAAAAAAAATCTTTCGCTCGATTAATGAAGAATCTTCTTTAAAAGATGCTTCTCGATGAAAGGAAATATTTGTATGTCGAGTACATTAAAAAAAAAAAATGTTACATGTGAAGTGTACTTTGAATAGAACGGAGAGAGACAGTGAGAGGGGGGGGGGGGGGGGAATTATCGATCCAGCGTTTGTTTGCGTAACGTGTTTACTTCTCGCCGCGAATATCTTCCCTCCTCGCGCTACTCGACCGATGCACCCTCGCGAAGCCGAACTCAGCAGGGATGGATTCCGCGGTGGTAGGAAGGAGCGGCAGCGAAAGGGGGCGCGGGAAGGGGGAGGGGGTGAGGAGGGAATAGGACGCTGGAAATATCATTTATCACGGCCAGGACTGTCAATCTCCGCCGCATTGATACGATGATAGTCCGCCGACGTCACGATGCTTCGCTAGCTGCTCATCCGCCGTGGAACCGCCGACGTTTCTCGTTGGGTGTGCGTAGGTCGTTCCGTCATAACGTTGTAAATTAAAGCGATGCATTATGCGCTCGATCATTATGACATTTATACCTATTTTTATTACGTATATTAGCATAATTTTAATTGGAGATTTATATCGAGGATAAATCTCTAAATTAAATTATAATAATTCAGTTGCAAATGTATATTGGAAAAGGGATAAAATCGGAGATTTGATGCGAGCGATTCTAAATGAGGCAACAGACTTTGAATTAAAACGACTTGTTTAGAATAATGATCGTTAATATGTAAACGCTTTTAGAGCTTTAAACTTGTATCAACCTTTTATATTATACCTTTATTGCGTCGGTTATGCTTACCGTTCTTACCCGTTTCTGGCCGAAGAACAGTAGATCCATTTTAAAACGGGACGTATATCGAGTGACGGAAGTTAATGAGACTTTTGCGTGTACCGGAAACCATTGGATTCTTCTGCCGCTAGGGAAGACAACTTCCACCCTCTCCTGTAAGCTGTGTAACGGCCACTCCCAAATTTTGCACGCACATTAAATACTTCATACATTTAAGAAACTGTCCATCTGACCGCCGAAAAATAATTTTTCACGATTAAGATACCGATAACAACCTAATTATGACACTTAATTTTGACACTAATAATTATGCATTTATAAAAAGAGAATATTATCACGTTGAATATAACAAACACATATTATAAACGTACGGGCGAAATAAGTTGTATCTTTCACATTTTTAAATACAAAAGAATTTGTAAAAAATAATCGATCTAATCGTCTTATTGTATCTTGTGCGATTTTATAAAGTAAATATATTTTGTACCATGTCAGAATAATTGTACAAAAATCAGTATGCGTCAAAATTGCATTTCTAACATACGAGTATTATATATATTTATATTTTATTTAGCATTTCGCCCACTGGTTTATATATATATATATATATATATATATATATATGTTGTTTAAGCTTTACTCGTTAAACTATACTACATGTCGGCTGCAAGAAAGCAGCGGCATAAATGAATGCAAAAATAACGCCTTAGGGATCCTGCATGCGCTATGATGTAAGCGCGCGTTGGGAAAACCATTACATAAATCATACTCCCTTGGACGACCGGATATCGGGTCGTTGAAGAGAATCATAGTGATCGCTGATCGATATTTTCCCAGAGAAGTCTATTCTCGTTTAAATAATCGTATCGCTACGCGATACGCGCTTCTATGCGGGACCTAAACTGGATCTACATCATCTTGGCGCTTCAAGGTTGACGAAACATTCCATTAAACCTACTTACTTATGTGGCCGTGGTAGCAATTATCATTAACGCGGCTTGCTTACCCGATGCTTGTTAACGGAGGGGGGAGCGAGGGGGAGAAAAGGGGGGAGGAGAGTGGTCGCGATGCGCGCGAACAATCGCCCGAGGCTAAAATTCCGCGCGGGATCGACAAAACGTTTAATTGATGCGAACGAAAGTCGACGAGGTTGCACACGGCTAGGCGTTCAATGTACCATTAGATAGTTATTGCGATCACCAGGGATGCGGAATGGCGTATGATTGTGTGTACCGTGCACACGTACACGTAGGATGCGCACACACTCGCGCGTAAATACGCATATAGGTACATACATGTATGTATATATACGGTAGGGTGAAGCCATCGTGGCTTCATTCACGTCAGATCTGAGGCGACCACTTCTCTGTCATTTATCTGCCAGCCAGTCGGGGCTAACGATGCATTGCCAGGTTTGTTGGCCGAAGTCGCCTCGGTATACATTGTATACAGAGATCGCGCGCTGGATGCATTCGCGGCGAAATCGCAGACGATCGCGCGGGTTCTCGAGGGTGTAGAAATAAGCCACGCGGTTTTATGCGCGACGCCGGTATTTAGCGAGTTATCGCCCCGAGGAGCCGAGGAGCTCGTTAACGCCCCAATTCACGTATGTATGTACCTGGTATTCGGTTATGCAGCTATGCCCTTATGAAGCTATATCGATGCTCGATTCACGCATTATTTGTCGCCCGTTATCATTACGCTTCTTCGTCACGGTCATTAGGTATGATTATGCGATTATTTGTAATCGTATGCGCGCGCGCGCGCGCGCGTGTGTGTGTGTGTTGTCGAGAAAAATAATTCTACGATACACAATAGGCGGCGAATCGGTCAGCGAATGCGCGATAATTGTAATCGGTTATTGACTGCAAAAATGCTTACATTTGTTCCGCGTGATACGCCAACCAATGACACGATATTCGCTAAGAAATAAACGACGTACGATTGTAAATTCAGACGATGCGTTATCATTGTATCGGTGTACTGTATTAAGTACTTCTTAATATCGCACGTATATTGTATAATCTGTAATATGTATTGTAATGTATATTATAATGTATTTGTAATGTATATAATATATCTACATATTGTGTGTATATACAATCGATATCACTCTAATAATATTT
The DNA here is from genome assembly GCA_949152495.1 of Lasius fuliginosus. Classification (NCBI taxonomy): domain Eukaryota; kingdom Metazoa; phylum Arthropoda; class Insecta; order Hymenoptera; family Formicidae; genus Lasius; species Lasius fuliginosus. The sequence goes on along the minus strand of OX424453.1, from coordinate 1,592,047 downwards.
GTACAATCGAATATATTTAATGGTGTCCGATACCCTTACACATTAAATTTTTCTATAATATTTGAGAAGCATACTCCTTTTCTTTTTTAGATAATTAATTAATATGTAAGAGGAAGAAAAAAATTATATGAATTGCGTGTCGTTCTTGCAAAAGGATATTTCATCGTACAAATTAATAGACAATTAATTGCAATTTAATATTCCTCTCGTTTAATATAGGAAAAAATTTATTAAAAAGAATGAAAATTTCGAGCTGAACGTGTGATAGATAAAATATTTATAGGTATTCTTGAGCAATTTCAAGCAAACTCTTTTTCCAATGTTACTTTATTAATTAGCTGAATGCGACAAATACAACCGACATAGTAAAAACCGGCAACAAAAAAGTTACGTGATTATCAGTACTTGCATCGTGCATCTGTGCGGTGTCCATGAAGGTAATTAGACAGCTACTGCCGAAGTCATTTATTATTACTCGACCGTCAGAGAGACAGCGAAAGAAGGATGCGTGACCCTCCGCTGTTTTATTATGTGCGTAAAAAATTAAGAGAGGACCACCGCAAAAATTATCAAACATGCTACCGTACGGAAACTTCCGGCAAAAGTTTGTAATTATATTAACTTATAACCGTAAATTTTGATACTTTTTTATACACGTTACTGTACAGTAATAATATTATTTGTCATCTGTACAATATATTGCTTCTCTACTGCAAAAATTGAAAATATTATATTCTTATGACTCACGCATATAACAATTATACAGCAGATATAATATTTAATAAATTTTTCAGATATATAAAGTTTTCATTAAAATATGAAAAAATATTTCAAGTGTGTGACATACTCTATTTTTAAGTGCTCTTTATACATATTATACATACATGCATATATAAAATATTAATGCAGAAAATTTCAGTTTTTATTATCGTCGGAAAAATACATAGGGAGATTGTAGGATTTGTAGGATCTACGGCGACTGGAGAGAGAGAGAGAGAGAGAGAGAGAGAGAGAGAGAGAGAGAAAGGGAGAAAAGAATTAGACGTTAACGCTCGCGCAGGGGGTGGGCGAGGGGGAGATTCGTAGGATCGAGGGGGGTACCTAGAGGCGGGCTCGGTTACGTCCAAATAGAAATTCAATTGATCTTGTCCGGTAGTGTCAGGTAATCCATCTTGTTCCTTCCGCCATGTCTGGAGCCGTGTCTAAGTTGGACTGTGAGGAGGTTTCCGCGTTTCTCTTTCTCATTCTCCACTTTTCGGTTGCCGCGACGTTCCGTCGGCTACACGGTTCCGTCCGTCGTCGGTAGAAAAAAGAGGACAGCTGTCCAGCCGACCGCCAAACTACCCATTAATTACGTTCCCGGACACACACTCACACTTATCCATTTGTTTGTCTTTCCATCTCTTGTCCTCTCCCCCCCCCCTCCTTCACCCTCCTATCCCCTTACGTCTCCGTCGCTCCTAGCGGCCGCTCGGTTACCGCCACCCGTTGTGAATAAAAATCGCTCTGCCAAACTACAAGTCGAGGTCCTGGTCCCTTCGTCCCTTACGTACTTCCGGATTCTTTTTTTCGGACCGCGACCGTGCGGCGCGATGAGTGGAGGGATTTGTAGCGCGCCGGCCAACATCCTCAGCCGATGTGTACAATTATTGCGCATCATTGTGCAACGAGAAAATTGTCGGGGCCCCGTGGTCCCCCCGTTTAATATTCACCAAGGGGACCAGGCAAAGTTCGCGAATTTTTCATCCACCTGCCGCTCGTGTCGATGCCGCAGCTTGCGCATCGTCGTCCGAAACACGAACGAGTGAGCTGAGAAAGAGAGAGAGAGAGAGAGAGAGAGAGAGAGAGAGAGAGAGCTCGTGAGATAACAATGATTATCCCTTTCGGATCGCCGATTTTATCCTCATCGCGGGATCGAAACGAGGCGGCGTGCAACGATCGTAACTACGATAAGCTACCAGGCTATCGGCGGAGAGTTGTTCATGCGCGTGCTCGCACGATGGGCTAATTGGTAATACAACTTTATTACTCTCCGTTAAGTAATGACGGTCTGTGTTAAGTATGCTCGTATTCCGAAGGAAGGGATCCGCGTGTGTATTTGATACCGGATCGAGATAAGGGCGCGCGCATGTACGAGAGATAAGAGCATTTGTAAAAAAAAAAAGGTATAAAGTATGGAGAGTGCATCCTCTAATAAGGCGATAAAGGTCACCTACCGAACGATTTCTGACTTGCCTCGAGCGATCTCGAGCCGGTGATCTAGCTCGAATCGATGATCGAGGGGAGAGCGAACCGGAATCTTCGAAACGCCTACATCCGCCAATCGAGTACCTGCGTTGCTTACAGATAATTTCAATAATAATAGAGAGTAAAGAGAGGAGAGCTTGCTTAAGTATTTATTTAGGTGTCTTATACTAGAAATATTTTTATTACATAGACGAGACTCTCTCTAGATACGTCTAAATCCCGAGATCGGTTGGTGCCGATGAACCCGTCAAGAATCGGGGTGGTTTAGATGATTTACGAAATTCTAGGCGACCAGGAAAAAAGATCCAAACGTTCGCAGCTACTTGCGGATAATTAATAACGCCGAGATCAAAAGTGCGGCCATTGAATGTTCGCTCATTCACAAACGATCTCTCCGCCCAGATGAATGCGAACCGGATCGTTACAAGGGTATTCTGCGGGCGTGCCACGTATGGGTGTCTTCAGGTCAATACTGGCAGTACGGTGAATACAATTATTAATGCCGTCATTAAGAGCATTTACCATTTTTTAATACCCACGATCAGGAAGGAATATAATCCATTACTCAACCCTCGGCTGTTAGATATTCCTTTTTATATGCCTTTTCCAACGGCTGCAAATAGAGCAGTAATGGGGAGTTGCATCTTTTTACACACGGGATACTTTATAAAGTTTGTATTAAGCGTTGGATGATTGGTTTGAATTGAACATTTTCGCTTAGGTAAAATTGTCTGCAAATTTATCACGCTTTTCAAGTTCTATAGAGTCAAACAAAACGCACTATGTACAATATTATATACGTACGTGTATAAAAATAAATTATAAATAACTTTTAGATTGCGCGAATTACACAAAATAATTTATATTTATAGCATGTTCCTTCTTTCGCAATATAGAAATGTATATATATCACCAACAACACACACACGCATACACAGATACATACGAGAATTCAAGAAACTCGATCGTTCTATCCTCGAAAGTATATTTTAATCGTCGTTAAGAGAGAGGGGAATTACGAAAAAACGAAATACGTAACAGAGACACGTGTCAACGCAATAAATCGTAGCGACATGTCCGACATATGGTTTGCTTTGGACGGCAAATTCGAGCATATGATTGTAAACTGCGCATGGGTGGCGATTAAATGTTTATATCTTTTATAATCTCCTCTTCCTTTTTCTTTCTCGAATAATATTCTTGAAATAAATATGTTATAAACACAACAAAAAAAAATTTATATCATAAATTTATAATTATTAATTATCATTTATAATTTATAATTATCATAATTAATCATAAATTATATAAATAATAAGGCATGTTTTGATTTACTATGTATCCATATTGTTACATAACAAAAAAAAGTTATTTATTTGTTTATATTGTAAAAAAATTGCGTCACATTACACTCTTATTAAAATCTTTTAGGAATACCATCCAGTTAATTAATAAATTAAATCAACATGCTTGTAAATGTGTACAATAAGAAGAAGAGACACGCGTCCCACGTTTATGAAATTTATGAAACAAATGTGTGAAATAAATTGATTCTACGTTTATGAAAATCACGTGCTCTCACGCAACGACAAACGCAACGATAAGCGTTTGCATGAAAATGACTTCTCGACGCGGATCAAGGATGATCTCCAAGGCGGAGAGAAGACTGGAGAGGCATCGTCGGGATTATATGGGGCGCGTCCACGTATACACTCACGTAAGAACGCGCTCCCAAGAATATTTCCGTCTCTTCGTGTCTCTACCGATCTTCGCTTGCATCCATTCTCGTCCTCTTCCTTCTGCTATTTCTTTCTCCCCTTCTCCCAATATGACGAGTGCACGTCGCGCACAGTTTACATCCACACCTCGACCGATTATTTGTTGCTTCCGTTCCGAAGGACTATTTTCAACCAGATGACATTCGCGTACACGGTATTCAGATCTGCTGTACGAAGCTATCGGAAATGCAATATTTATCTCTCGTTTACATAGAGATGTATTTATAGAAAAGACACATTTTTTTATATTTTATTTTATTTTTTATTTATTGCAGATTTCAGTTTCAAGTATCTTCTTCTTCTTCTTCTTCTTCTTCTTCTTCTTAATTTAGAATTTGATCCTGTCTATACCATTTAGCCTCTTCGGTTTCAAGTATCTTGAACATATAAAAATATAAATATAATTATTAATTATATGTCACGATCCGGTTCGCGTATCACTTATCTTTACACATTTCACCATTTATTTATCTAAGAAGAGAACTGTACAGATCCACATTCAAAAAGCTTAATGAAGTTTACGTTTGGAGCAACGACAACCCTTGGAGTCTCTTCTGAATCCTATAAGAGTGTACTTTCGTGTCATCCGAATGTTTCCTATGTTTCACCCTCGAGAATAATTTCGCGACACACACACACACACACGCGCGCGCGCGTTGCAGAGATAAAAAAAATCCACGGCTTGAAAAAGCGGCTGTGATGTCCCAGGTAGGCGGTCGTACAGTTCCTCCAGGGTCTCTTCCTCTATATACGGTTCCTCCAAAGCCTGTAATGCGGCTTACAACTAGGGAGTTATGGCGCCGGCTGGCGGTACGCGAGCAAGATTTGAGCTCGAGAGGGAGTTATCAGGCGACTTAATCGAACGATTAATGGTACGGCACGTGTAAAAGTCTCGCAGAAACGAAGAGAAGCGCGCAAAAGGGGACAGGGGCTAAGATTCAGACACTTCGGATCGGCCATGAAACCGCTTGTTAGACGTTGGACTCCAGTTGCGTGGTTCTCCTGTATATAAAATAAAACAATTTTTAGCGCTGATTAATTAATTATCTGTAGCACAAAAAGAGCTATCGTTATATATGATCGCAACTTATCCGCTCCGTTGTTTTCGTAAAATAATATAAAGAACGGTATATAAATGCACTCGACAATTTTATCGCTTCTGTCAAAATAGATATCGCAATTTCAAAAATGGGCATATATTTAATTACAAGTTTTATATGCAAAGTGCAAAATTGTTTGAACAAACGCTTTATATGATCTTGAAATATCTAAATATAAAATCTGTCTGAATCGACTTGTTATCATATACATATAAAATATAACGCGAAATAAATATTTATAAGACACAATAAAGATAAATCATCTTGAAACTTTTATTACCAATCGCGTCAAACGCGAAATATATAATTAAGATTTCTATTGAATTATTTGCATTAGCAGAAAGGTCTTTTTCTGGCGTGTAACTTCACGTTCCACGCTCTTTCGAAACGCCTTTTATGTAAACGCGGTCTAATCCTATCTTCAGATTGGAAAAATATCGGAGGTGATGGAGCGATTCGAGACGCGTTAAATATTAAGCCGGCTGCGAAGCACATTCAACTTGATTCATAACGAGGGCGTTTTCTGTATCTTGGAGATAAAACTCGCGCGTCTGTACCGCTGATCAGGGCTGCTCATTAGCAGTAGATTAATATGATCCGGTCGACGCGGAACGACCAAACAAATGCACGGTAGCCATGTCCACGACAACATCCCCATTTGTTTGGTTGCTTTCAAGTGTTCAGATTTCAACACACACACATACACACACACACACACACACACACACACACACACATATATATATACGCAGGTATATAATTTAAGATACAGATTAAAAAGACTTTAATGTATAATAATTATAATGTATATAAAATTATGAGATGTTTTTAAAGCTACACATTAATAATTAAAATAATTAATTTGTGAGAATGTCAACAGATTGAAAGATACAAATAAAGAAGGAGAAGAGCGAGTGAAAAAATTGACGACAAATTTCGCAAGTTTAATTCCCAAGTTTAATCACATCAGATATGTAACATTACGTATCTTAGCGATAATATATTTTCTATATCGCCATTTTAATTTTTTAACTACGACAGCACGGCATTACTCCACGATTCTCGGCAAAACCACCTAAATAGAGTGAGACACGTGTTTTTACATTTTGACGCGAGGAACGATCTGTGCAATAATATCGCAGCTCGTAGATTGAAAGTTACGAGGGAGTAAGTAAAGAAAACCGGAGCCTTACATGGAACTTTGCGCGAAATCAAGATCTCGGTTAAGGTGGGGACACGAGGGTAATGGCGTGTGCATTATTCTGATAAATCGCTCCGACTGGCGTCAATTCTGACTTCGAGCTGACTGGAAATCTTGCCCGGCAAAATCTATACCTACCTACACAGGATGCTTGAAGTCAAATCGCGGCATCATCGAACGGGAAGACCGAAATGAAAAATATGTCGTGCGATCGACGCTGTATATGCTATATTCGAATATAATATCGTATAAGAAAATATACATCTATATTCTACGCGATGTACGGAGACAATTCGAATAGAGAATTGAATTTTTATGCAAGAGATAATTAGAAATCAAATATAATAACGTAATTTATATCGGCTGAAGCAAAAACTCTTTCCGTTTTGAATATTATTTCCCGCGTATATGTGTTTAGCTAAAAAATATATCGCGGTTATTACTTGAAGCGCGGAACAAATTTATAGCTTATTGATTAATGTTTTAGCGATATATTTGTCACATTGTTTGTTAGCGTCGAAAGAATCAATTGGCTTATACTCCAGTCGTAAGGCCACAAATTTATCGCAGTATTATCGATTGTCACACCGACGCTAATTAGCAATTGACAGATACAAACCATAAAATTAATAATTGCGTGCAATGTAAAGCACCTTACAAATTCTACGTTAAATAGCACGTTAAATAGAATGTATTAAATATTGTAGAGGGTTTTAATCCTTTTCCGACAGTCGATTAATTTCTTCCTTCTATTAACGTCAGATGTATTACACAAGACTGTATTATACTAATTCTAGAAATGCGATCATATATATACATATAATTAAAATATAATTTTATATACATATTTCATGAATTTAATATCATTCGACATATAGAATATATCTGAGAAGGTATCGATAAGCAAGTGACACGAATCTGCACCGTACCTGGAAACCTGAAAAGGGCCTTCCACCCTGACTGCCAAGATTTATCGTTTAAACGTGCACTTATGGGTTCAAGAGAGGGTATTGCGTCACATACGTGAGGCAATAAATCATCAAAATATGAGTCGATGATAGAACGCAGAGGAATAACGTTTAGTGCCTGAATTAATGTCATCTGAGGCATTTATACCGAGCAAATGATTGAATACGGCGTGTATATATTCAATCTGAAACAGTGTGTGATAAATTCGTCAATTATTAAAAACGAAAACTCGCGAGAATCGCGAAGAGGCATCGCGATTATTTTATATATTTATGACGCGCGAAATAAGCGCGGTAAAAGCCTATAACTGGGATGCTGGGAGATATGGTTTAAGAATGCACGATCGCAGACGCGAGCGGGCGCAAAAAAAAAGATGCGGGCAAGTCAAGGAAAATCAAGCTCACATCCACGCCGCTGCTTATACTCGGCGAGATCTCCGCCCGAATGGAATTATAGCACGTGCTTCGAAACGCGCGCGCGTTTAACCCTCTCTCTCTCTCTCTCTCTCCGTTTATCTTTCCGACTGTGCGGTGAAAAGAATATCTTCTGATACTCGCCCGTCATTCATACGTACCGAGAATTAATGGTTAATGCAACGTGGAATTCCGTTATTTTACGCTTCAACATTCAATAATTAATTCAATTTAATTAATTTATGAATAAAAGATTTATATTCTCTCTCTTTTTCTTTTATCTTCTTCTTCTTCATGTCGATGTATACTTAAATAATTTATCTCATAAATAAATATTGGCGTATCTATCTAATATTGATATTTCGTCAAAATAATATGTTGCATCGTAATAATTCAATCGGCACTCAATATACGATCGATTACGTTAAATTAATTTATTTAACGCGTTTCCAAATAGTTGTAAAAAAAATGATAGCTGTTCATGTATGTTTTTACAAGGCAATAATTTGGACATTTAAACAATATTTTCTCAGCTACTGTGGAACAAAAGTCTGCCGCTTTCTTGTAGACGTATATAATTTAGTCATTAAGATTTACCGTGGAAACTTAATTCATAGCAGTCATCATCGTTCCTATCATCGTTCATTCCCGCGCTGACCCCAGGCATAGCAAACGAACGAACGATTCGCAACGACGACGATATTATCTATTATATTTAATGCGAACCTCTTTAGCCTCCGCTAATTGATAGCCGGGCATTAGCGTAATTGTAATGAGTCAAAATTACGGCAATCATGCGGTCTAGCGCCTTGTGGGAGGAGTTTAAGTCTTTGGCTTTCGGTGAATCTTCAAAGAAATTCGCCGTCATATTGTTCCGCCGATCTCCGAGATCCGACTCTCTGAATATTTAATGTACGAGAGAGAACAGTACTTCTCTCTCATCGTATGAGAAAATTAAATTAAATTTTTAAAGTTTTAATAAAATTTTCGATCGATATATGTATATCGCTTATGGAAAAATGTTACATATTCAAAAAATATATATTCTCTACAAAAAGAATATAACTTTACGATAATACCTAGGAATTCTTCTAAAGCTCTATTAATTTATAATATAAAGTGTCCTATCGATAAATCAAGCTATGTAGCATTTATTTATTAATGAACGTAAAGGTGATGTTGAGAAAAGAAGCTCTGTGGGGTACATATTTAAAAAATATATAAGCAATATTTCGAAGAAAATCAAACTTTTCACGCAAAACATGTTCTATAGCGTCTTTCTCGTGAGATTATTGTTATATACTCCATATCACTGCAAGATTAAGTAACATAATTATTTATGTATGTATTATTATTATATAAAGTGAAGACTATATCAAGATATAGAGATGAGAAGATGTAAGATTGAAAAAAATATTTCTCTCTTGCCACGGAATCGCGTGGGAAAGGGAGAAGGGGGTGATGCGGTATATACTTATTTAGACGAGGGGCCATGAAGTTTATCCCCTCATCTTTACGTCGCGTCGGTAATTCATCCGGCGCACATCCAATGAGGACGCCCGCAGGATAGACCTGAGGAAGGACACAGGCCGCTAACGGATGGGTGGCTTTAGAGGGTTGAAAACGACGATGGTCTTCTAATCGATGGCCATCTGTCGGACAAAGCGTGAAACTGCTATCGGCGTTACAGCGTGTCCTGTGGCCGGTAAAACGCTGTCACGAATAGTGTATCGGTGGGTGGTTAATGACAGCTGTTGGATTACACGAGCGTTTGATAACGATCGATATGCGAAGGCGCGCGAAAGCTTTGTATTTGTCGGATTATTCGTTAATGGATATCGAGATATCGAGATGGAACACATTCGTTAAAGGCGTTCGTTAATCATCCTCGGCTGTAAAATGGACAAGCCTGAAGAGATTACGTTGTAACAGGTACGTGAGAACAATTTCACCGCGTAAAGAAGGAATGCGAGAAGATGCTTCTTCTGTTTCGAGAGAATCGAGAGAATATTCGATATGATCGATACAATCGACATTCGTTCGATTAATATTCGTTAGAGAACCGCGAAATAGCGAACTTATTATAATATCGGACGCCTAGCGTTGCGGCCGCGCGATCTTTCATAAGCACGCTCTGATTATTTATGAACGTGCAAACGCACGCGGTACAATCGATTTCACGGAGGCAAATTAGCCGAGGCCGGTCGGCAGACGCGGACGTTAAAATAATAACGCTCATCGTCTTAATGGTCAATAATAATTAGGGAAATTCTTGCCGTCGGAAATTGGTCCTCGTAAGCCTCTCCCGTTTGCCGATCTCGCTTTATTTCATCGAATTATGCGGCTTAACACCACCCGATGATCGCCAAAATTCTTGAATGGTGAAACTTTGGAATTAAGAAAGAACCTGCGCCGATAGTTTTGCGCGTGTAATGTTCGTCATAACGATCGATATCGAATTATTATACACATTTTCTCAAAGAGTCTCACGCGATACAATGACGTATAATGATTACTCAGATGTTATTCAATTTTTTTTGTGTCTCATTGATCGTCATTAGGATCTATTAAAAAAAAAAAAAAACATTGCGTAACGTATCACACTAAAGCGAATTTATTCCATTTTATTTCCCGTGTATTCTGCGAGTCTCATATTGCGTACCGTATTTTTTTGTTTTTCAAGTTCCACGATTAAAATTCTGGCGAACGATTACCGAACGATTAGATATACAACGAGTATCCAATAACCGTGAACTGTTGCAAGAAATGAGAGTACCTTACTTGTCCGATTCTCTCCCATTATTACGAGCCCGGGAAAGTTGGTCTGGTCGTTGAGGTTTAGAAAGTTAGGACATTACAGACAAGATTAAGGCGAGAAAATTTGCGGGGAGAAGCGGCGGCGCTCGGTAAACTCATGGCACAGGAACGGAAGAAGGGCGTTTTAATGGGCCGCGATTAGCAAAGCGAGGCGCCAGGGAGCCGTAGACAGCAGAATCTCGAGAAACCACTTTTCACATATCCTTCGCGGTTCTGTTTCTTGATCGAGCGACGTTACCAATACTCCCGAGGATACAAAGTTTCTACGTAGATTCGTAGAATCTCTAATGTGCCAGCTTCTACCTCTGCGACATTAATGATCGATACCCTTTCTATCCTTTGAAATATATGTAGTATATCTGTGTGCTGAATGCACAGTTCTTCTTCACCACAATTTTACATATTCTTCGTTAGATATACGTATTGTAATTGCAATGTTGCATAGTAAGACTGCAGCTATATAAATTGCTATAATACTATATTCCATAATGATATAATATTTAGTATCATATTTAATATATTATATATATAATATATATTTAATATAATATATATTACATATATATATATATATATATATATAATTATAATATTTAATATTAATATAATAATTAATGTAATATTTATTATATTCCTAATATATTCTATAATAATATAATAATAAATATTCTATAATATATTATAATATTAGAATATTAGAATATTTGTAATTGCGTAAATCTCTATACGCGTAAATGTCTGTTTACGCAGTTGTATATTATTATCATGTAGAGACAACTCTTATATACGAGCACTTAAAATCTGCGCTCAAGCTATTTCAAAATATAACATCGCTTAAGGAAAAAAATAAATTCGTTTAGAATGTTTTTACCTTAGGCAAACCTTCCTCTCAGACACGCATCACTGGAAGCCGAATGTGAAAGCGTATAGCATCAATTTTCCACGATTCGATGTAAAGTATCGAAACGCCGATTCAATTACAGCTTAATCACACGTGCTCGTTATATCGCGCGGATCCTTGCCGATCAGATCCGAAAGGGGGAGGGTAGCAGTATCGCCCGCTCGCTCGGGCCCGATTAAAATCGGGCGGATTCACACGAATCGGTGATTACAAGTGGGACGAGTGTGTGTGCCGGGGGTGCTCGCTCTGGCCCCGATACCATTTGCATTCTCGCCAGGCTCTGGTGGCTGGCTGGCGGATCTCCTCTCGTACGTATTATTTCGCAGGACTGAGGGAAATGTGTAATTCAAATGAGTTACGAGCGGTATCGCACTCCTGGGAAGTAGGTGCTAAGCGGTCGGATATGTTGATAGAGTGTCAGTGATACGTCGGACCAGGAAGGTGGAATCGCGATGGGGTTGAAACACGGGGGCCCCGGAACAAGAGTACGGAGGCGCGGACGGAGAAAGAGAGGGCACCGACGGAATTGGGAGCGGACGGGGACGGAAGGGAAGGGGAGGGGGCGGGGGAGAGGGAGGGGAGGAGAGGGGAAACTCTGTTTGTAATAGTCCGCGATGGTGCGAGGCGATGAGATGTGATCGCTCGGCGATGAGCTGTGGGCGACCTGATGGTCCCGCAGCGGTGCCTCTCGCCTCAACTGTCTACCTAACCCCCCCCCCCCCCCCCCGACTATGTCTGTACCGGATCCAGTTACCGCCTATGCTTATTCCCGCGTAATCCACCACGAATATATCCGTCGCGCGAATATATTCGAGGCGTTAAATTTCGCGAATTTTAATAATGCCGGGTTTAAAAAGCGGAAAGACCGACGAGAGGTAGCGTAATCTCAAAGGTGAGAAATTTTCGTTCTCCGACGATCGGAACAATTATATACCCGATTATGCTTCATCGAACGCGTATATCGCGTTATTATTATTAATTAGCGTTTTCTCTCCTCGCGATGTAAAATGAAAATGCATTAGCGAGGAATAATAATGATGACGCGCGCAGCACGATTGATATTCCCCAAATATTAAAAATCGTGTTCCCCTAATCTGCGTTTTACTAACGACAGATCCTCGATGGTCGTGATGGACGGTACCCTTAACCAGTGCGGTAAAAGAACGGGCGATGCAAAGTGATAACATAATCAGGTGATAATGTGGCAGTCATATCTCATCGCGAGAAACCCAGTGCGAAGGTGCAAGAGGCAGGAGGGAAAGGGTAGAGGGGGGAGGGGAAAGGGGGGAGGGGAGAGGGGAGAGAGAAAGAGGCATAAAGCGTGATGTAGGAGAAATAGCGGTGTAGGTGGAAGAAAGCGAGGAGAGTACCCACGAGGGCCTCTCTCATTGGCTAGTTTACTCGGCATCTAGAGACCCTCTAGAAGCTCAGACAACGGTAGGGAGTAAGCGACGAATGACAACACCATTCAAGAAGAGTGACTGTAGCGAACAGCCGTCGTTATCTCCTAAATAAGGGGGATGTCAGGGAGATCCGACGGTGATAACACTTGTTGAGATGCATTCTCATTATTCTCTACTAGATAATCATCGCCGCCGAATTAATTGAATTTTAAGCGGGAGAATATCGTATATTGCCTCTCCGCGCTTAGGTATTCTCGAGTCTATATTCTCGGGGGGTCGCATCCGCTTTCGTATCGACTCGATCGACGATAGACGTTGCGTTCTCGCATTTCTCCGAATCGGTCAAAATGGTCGGAGACTATTTTTCGAGAAAAATCGAGGATATTCCGAGGAAGGTATAACGAGCATTAATACACACAGAGACTCGGCGAGACGAAATCAAAGTCCTTAACGTGAAAAATGACTACACACCGGTTAGAGGCTTTACGTTCAGCTTTGTGCGCCGCGAGTAACCTCGAGCTTCCTCGGAGATGAAGCATCGCGGGGGATAGGTAAAAGTCGGAACTTACACACCAGATGCCTTCGGCATCCGACATCTCGTCGAGATACATCGGCTCGTCCCGCAATGCTCGGGCATGTCGCGCGCGACTCTGGGCATAACGCGCGGGCAATCACTCGTTCATGACCAATCGCGGGCGTAATGATGTTATGACGTGACATGGGTGAGAGTTACGGAGCCGGGGCCAGCACAACAGGAGCAGCGCTCCGCAAGATGGGAATGTATCAAGTCCGAGTTAGGACGGCGGCCGTGCGCGAGCGAGCGGTTGTGCGGAGAGAGAATCTGCCTTCTCTTTCTCTCTCTCTCTCTCTCTCTCTCTCTCTCTCTCTCTCTCTCTCTCTCTCTCTCTCTCTTCTTCACTCTTCTCGACTTATTATTTGTAGCCACGTTGTGGTGGTTGCCGGCGCGCACCAGCATCCATTTAATCTCTCTCAGTGAGGAGCGTTTCTTTGATCAGCGCGCGACCGCATCTGCCTGGTAATATCTCAAGCCGGTCCTGCAACTGGCGTCCCGGGCGCGAGCTCCCCGTCTTGCCTGCACCGAGGCATTTGTTGCTGTCAACCAGCACCTCGGATAGTCTCTGTAGTCGTTGACTGCGTGCCCCGTTGCCTTCCCTTCCTCTTCTTCTTCTTCTTCTTCTTCTTCCTCTCCTCGCCGTTCTTATTTCCCTTCGACTGCCGTCCGTACCGAAGAAGTCGCGTGCGGAATGCAAACGTGACTTCAGGAGAAAATCTTATCCTTTTTCCTTTTTTGTTCCCTTTCCCTCGCCTCCCTTTCTCCAATCTTTCAGAATATCCAGTATACATGATTTTCTTTGTTGTTGAAAATAATTGTAGATTTAACAAAAATTCAAATGTAGTTTAAAAATGTAACAAATCTTCATTGTTCATTATATGGGAATTTAATAATATTGATTTTTGTATAATAAGTAATAATAATAAAAGTTAGGTAAAAGGACTGAAGAAAGAGACGAAAATTCAACGGCTTTTCTTTGTGCTCCTCATCCGTAAAATGAAAAGATCGTAGTGTGGACAGGACAAAGGAAAATCTGCGTTTTGTAACAACCCGGAAGTAATCAATGCGGGCAATAATTTTTAATGCTTGATTCCGCGATATGGTATATAAACCGCTTCTGCAGTTCCGTGAATCAATTAAGGCGTAGAAATTCCTAGCATAATTACCCGCGCACCTAGAAACAATTTCCTGCTTGTATAATTCGCTAAGAGCATATAATTATTAACTGATTACAGGCGCATTAATTACGGACAATTAAGTAAATTTTAAAGGTAACCGTATGTGACGGATGCATCGCGAGAAGCTGCATTTTGAAAAACGCGCAAGTGCGCCTGGCAAAGATTAACTCGCTGCCACGAAATTCATAATCAGTGCATTCCCTACATTAGAAATGGCAACGCCTTTACGTCATATTGAAAGAAATATTCAATCAGTATGTATTTAATCGATTATTAAATTATGTATTATAACATTGCTCCCCGATTAATAATAATAAATAAAAAATGTAACGATCTAAGATCTCTTTTTTAAAATTTTATTATTAAAACTTGTGTATTTTATATGTATAATGTAAAAGAGAGAAAGAAAGGAGATAAAATTAAGTGGTTTGATTTATATGAAAGGATCATTTATGCTTGACGATTTCTGATTATAAGATATTCGTTAGTAAACGTCATGGGAAGGAAGCGAGCAACGGAATATAATATCCCCCCGTGTTGGAACGACTTGTTGGAAGAATATGTTGCGTAGCTTACACGCGCGAAAATACAAATACATATATATGGTAGTAATATGTAACGCACTTTGGAGTAATGTTACGTCAAAGCCAGCGCCACCGAAAATATGAGCCGGCTGCCGAGCGCTTCGCTAATGCCCGGCCATTTATTATGCTTACATTATTTCGAGATTATTAGTCTTCTCCACCTCTTCCCAAAAACTTTGTGTAATGTTTTGACTCGCGCATGGGCCCGCTAATGTCGCTGCAAATAAGCGCCACACGATTTTAAGATGATCTTTGGACTTTTGTGACGATAAGATCGACACGGTACACGTTTTAATATTTGTTGTAATTTTGTTTTTAAATTATCCACAGTAGTAAACACTATTCATCGCGCGTGGAAAATTATTTTTGTCGAGAATTAAATTGTTTTTATTGCAAGGCAGACATTCCATTATTCAGTATTGAATAATTGCGATACTTGTGGCGAACGAACAATGTCTCGTAAAAGCTCAATGGCTCGCTCAATTTATTTCGGGGTATTTTCAACAAAGCCGGGAACCATAAATGTTTAAATGCTGATAACAAACAATAATCGAAACCGATAAGACCCCTCGTTGGCTGAGATCGGAGCCAGGGGTCGAGGAAAGTTTCGAGCGAAGTGGGATGGCGAACACCCCATAAGAAAACCGGGAGCTTTCAATGCGGGAGGGATAAGAAATTACAGTAGAACGGCAAAGTCGATTTAGCGAATCGCCCTTTAAAAAAGGGTGATTTAAAAATACCGGTTTCCCTCCTACTCCTCTCTTTGTTCCATCTTTTATTCGCCGAACTTGCGACGAATCAAAATTGTCGATGCCGCGACTAACAGAATGTATTCTACAGGATCGAGAGGTCATTTTTTTATCTTCGCCAGGTATCTGAAGGTTTCCCATTCTTCAGAGAGCAAATATAGATTTCACGGTGTGTTATCCACGACGTTTCGATTGGATATTATACTTTGACTCGTGCCTCCCTTTTGATTTGGGTGACTGTATTTATTTTAAGTCATTCATGAAGATGCCTGCTATTGAAAGATGCCTCTAGTAGGAGAGATTGCAACTGACGGTGACCTACGACCGTCTTTATTAATCAAGTATTTTTTTATCGATAATGAGACAAAATTTTGCCATAAATGAAAAAATAACTTATCAAAAGTATAAATATCTCCCTCTCTTTCTCTCTCTCTCTCTCTCTCTCTCTCTCTCTCTCTCTCTCGGATTTCTATGGATGTACAAGTTAAAATAGCTGTTTCAAATACAAATCCATTGCTCCTTTGAAATGATCGTGTCACGCAGCTACGATTCCAAATTTCTCTGATGCGCGGTAGATTTCTCTGTAGCCGAAAAATGTAGGAAAGTTTTTTTGTTTCAAAAATAAGTTTGTAACTCATCTTTTTTGTGTATCGCACCGAAATACGTCCGAGGTTCGCCCGCGGGGGAAACACACGAGGAAATCCCAGGTAACCGTATGTGAAACGTGAATTAGACAGCTGTCAAAGTCCTCTGTAGGAGAAGATGGAGTACTCATATATGTGGTGCGCGAAAGGGCATCAGAGAGCTTACGGAAGAGAGGAAAGAGAGGGGTTTGGCAGCCGGGCGAATGGATTTGGATGTAGAATGGAAGGCAAGGTAATAGTAGAAGAGAGAGGCGGACGAGAACGACAAGATCGGGGAGAGAGAGAGAAACGGAGAGCCGATGGAAAAGGGGACAAAAGGGTATAGAGGGGGTGAGCACTGATAAATACCTCGCCATTTCTCTTTGTGCTCCCCGGCGAGAGCACAAACACAAGGCGGCTCCCTCCGTTTCAACCCGAGAGTAGCTACCTAAACCTTACTCTCTTCTTATTCCACGTCTCTGTTCCTTATCCCTCCTCATCTCTCTTGTACTCGACTATACGCTTCCTTTTCCTCCATCATCGATTTTCCCCGTTGCTTCTTAAATATTTCACGATCGGCCTTACCGGTTATTGAAGTGGTAACTAGCTGAGTGCGTGAATATTGACGGGAATCGATGATACATCTACAGCCTGTTATTATGTTTAATAACGGTTTAAAAAATTCCTCATTCAAAGGAAGGGAAAGCATTGCGGTAATATTTTCGACAAGTGTCATATAGTACGAAAGTCGAAGGTCACGATTCTATACGAAACCAGCAATTATAGACTTAACTTTATTTGGCTTTACGAATGTTATAAGGAGATATAGAAGAAACATCGACGTTTTCTCTACTTTTCATCTATATGCTTTTGTCAAATGATTGATGACTGATAAAATAATGAAACTTTGTAAATTAGAGATGCTCTAATTTTCTAACCGAGGTAAATCGCTTGTTTCCGAAAGGCGAGAGATAAAACGATCGAGCAATTAAGGCGGCTCTTCTTTTGGAAGATTTTCTCCTCATCGTGGACTCGCACGAATGGCGGCGAATGCCCGATTTCTCTTCTCAGGATTGGTTTTAAAATTAATGCTGTTTCTCCGTTTCGGCTCCTAATGGCTTCTGGGAGGAGCCCTGCGAGAACCAATCGTCTCCTGCAGTCAACCTGCCTTGAAGTGAAAGCACGACACCCACGAAAAAACGATCTCGGTCATGTAAGATTAGGCCTCATTCGATCTTTCGCGTCCTTCTTTCTATCTTTTCTTCTTTCTTGTTTTATTCATCGGATCATTGAATTATCTTCATTACGTGTGACGATTCTTCTAAAGGATCCTTTAATTAAGAATTCAAATCCGTGCTCGTTAACGCACCACGAACGCGCTTATCAAGCAGAGACATTCATTTATCGGGATTTGCGTATTCACTTCGTAAGAGATCGTTTATGAAACAGCATCTCGCTGTCAGTTTCTTCGCATACGTATACTTATAAATATTAGCATATAATATGCGATCGAAATTTATTTATTTATTTATTCTTTTTATACATATATTAATCTCGATCGAGTTCATTACCGCGAAATATCGAGAATATCGTGAGCGCATATTTTTAATCCCTCCTCGAATCCGCGTGGAGAATAACTGTTTCTCTTCTCCCCAGCAATGCAAATACTCTCCTCGGCCGCCGTTCCATTCCTCGCGAATATCGATATCGTGCCGATTACTCATCCGCCTCGCAACTTTGTATCCACTTCGTGGAGTCCCGTTACCGCGCACGTTATTACAACAACGATCCCACGACGAGAGAATCTTCGAGCCCTGACAAAGGCCGCGTCGCGAACGTACCTGGCGTTTAGTACGTACATAGAATCGTGGGCGTGCAGGATGTTGCGTAGGCCACCGAGGATTAAGCAGATTAAGACGTCAGGCGCCCGCGGCGCTTGATTAATGCACGGCATTCACAGGAACGAAAAGATTCCCCGCTCTTTGTATGTACAGTTCCTTGCGGTTGGGGGATGCGTCGGAAATTGCGCTCGCCTTTTCTACTGATTTTCCAAGTGCTAGGGATCGTCACCGTGACACGCGAATCTGATCGAGATTATTGCATCGCCACCTGACGCCCCTATCTTAATTAATTTTTTCAATCGCGTCGGATGAATTTCGCGAATATCGCGAATGCTGTAATTGAATAATTAATTATCGCCGAATAGGTCCGACAACAAAGTTTCTTTTTTATTATCCTCTGACGTAAGAACAGACATCGGCGCAACATCAAGATGCTAATGACAATGGATCCACCGATGGTCGTTAATTAGATAATACACAACGATAACAATAAGAGACGTGATGATGCAATAAAATTGTACAGAAATAATAAGGCCAGGCGCATAAATTGCGAGAAAATATAAGTATGCTCATCAAGATCGTCTTTCCCGATAAGGAGATTTCAGTCTTCGACAAGCGTATTCCAGTTTTATACACTTGACAACTCACTTACTTTACTGCTTGTATATAATTATTGCACGGGTAGTAAAAGAAAAGAGAGCAACTTTGTGGGATATTATTCGCTTATATGTAGTTAGTTACTGTAATGAGGCAATCATCTTCTTTCACCGAGACGAAATCACCTGTCAGTTAGCTATCGACGGCAGCTGCGCCAGATTGATCCTCGGAATGTAGTTTCCGAAATAAGAAGAGCGTTAATACGACGATTTAATTAGAACAGATTGCGATCGATATTTGATATATCTCTAAACATAATCGTAAACACTCTGCTTTTGCATGCTTGTAAAAAAAATCTACACTTATTAATTAATAATTCGATATAATAATCTAATTATATTCAGAGTAAATCATGTAAAAAAGAGATTAGTGTATAATCTGAATCAAAATATTATATAGAAAATAGTAGAGAGATTGCTCGTTCTTTTCAAATGTAACATTTTACAAGAGTTTTAAGAAACAGAAAGAAGCTGACTCTATTTTCTGACTGACACTTGTTAATATTACAAGTCATCCAGGTAAGTTTTCAGGAAGACTTCGGCATGTCTCTTCGGGCATTTGTGACCTTGAAGTGCATGATTTTAAAGGAGTGAACAATTGATCTCTATCTTTATCTCCTAACTGGCCGAAGGGCTACCTGAAAATTGAAATGTCTCGAAAATGGATAACTCGTCGTCAGTTCGGAAGTGGACTATTAATAGCTACAAGCGCTTCGACCTTCGGGAAAAGGATGAGCATGATGAATAGCGTTCGAGAAGTGACAAGCCTACGTAAGTGTGATATCTTTGACGTAAAAAAAAAATGTTCTTTCCATTGGCGATTTAATTTTATAATTTGTTTGCCGTCAAAATTGTCACAAGTAGCATAGAAAACAAATATTAATTATTAATAAAAAAAGTTTTCGGGAGAATAAAAATATAATAGTTATTTAACATATCACATATATATTTTCTTTGCCTAAAAATATTTATGTCAGAAAAAAAATACGATTTTTAGATAAACGTCAAATTGTGAAAAGCCGTCTCTTCTCGATAAGCGCGCAGGTTCCTTCGAAATGCGATTCCACATAGATTCTCACTGCACATGAGGCATCCCGAGAGACATCCGATTGAAACGTCCAGAAGCGAAGGATGTCACTCACACGAGACATATTCGACCAAGCCTAAGATTGCCATTTTGAATTCCTTCGCAGTGGTCAATCCCGAGGCCGAGTTTGAGGAATCGTAGGCGGAGATGAAGGCTTCACGCGGCGCGGAGAGAACGCGAACGAAAGAAGGAGAGGAAAAAAAGAGAGAAGGAGAGAGAAAGAGAGATCGGAGAGCTCCTCTCTGGTAGGATGGATGCCGTCGTACGTTGGTACAGGCGCAGAGGAACCGTGTACGTGCCGCCGACCTGTACCCCGTACAAGGATACACCCTATTCCGACTGGTGGATAAACGCGGTAAGAGAGAGGCGCGGCCCACGGTATCATTTATCATTGTGGGAGCTCATTAAGGCCGAATCTGCCGCACGCTGATCGTTTGGGATTACACTTTCCTCCTCGTATCCCTTCGTAGCGCTTAACCCCCTGCGCAACCCTGATCATCTTTTTCCTCCTTTCTTCTTCATTCATTCCGTTATCTCCTTCTTTCGACCGGGTATAGCTCGCGCTTTCGCTCATCGTTCTGTTGTCAAAGGAAAACCAGCATCCACGCATTGAAATCTCGCTGCAGATAACGCGCTTGTATCTTAATAAAAATATAATTTTCTTAGATTGTATTGTGAAATGAATTCTTCTACAAGCAGCGTACAAAGTACATAAATATTCAATTTAAACTAGATAGAACTCAAAGCTTTAATATCGCCATTTTATTTATGTACACACAGTCTCGACAGTCTCCTTCTTCTTTCCTATTTTAATTTCCTAACGTCCTAAAATTACAGATTTCTTTCAATACGGAGAGCAATCGTAGAAATCTCTAAGTCTGGCAACTCTTACAGACGCCATTTACGCGCTCATCGTTTCTTCATGCTGGACTTACATGCTGACCTCACTCGGTTTTTCCAAAGGCCTCCAGCGAAATCCGACGGATGGTGCATTAGCTCGCTCGGACCAGCCTAATGACGCCACCACATCCCCATAGGGAACCTTCGTTCGCGCTCGTGATTTCTTCCTCTCTTCTTTCTGTTACACCAGTTCGGCCACGAGCGATCCATCACCAGGTGAAAAAAGTCTCTTTATATCGTGCTAGTAGAAATGTGCCGCTTGCTTCTTTCTACGTTGTCATCTATTACTAGTACTCTCCCTTCGGCTTCCCCCTCGTATTCGAAACTTTACAGCGCGCGTCTCGAAACGAAAATATCGCTTATAATTTGTATACCTATATCCAATCGCAATTCGACAGAGATGCCACAGTTTTTTATCCGGAACGAATGTATGGATCAAGATATTTTATAAAAACATTATTTTTTTATGTACTACTCTATCTACGAATCTCTATATATTACATTATATATATATATACATAATATTACATATATAGATATATATTTATTATATCTGTGTATATTATATATTTCTCATATACTATTAGTCTACGAATCTGTTAATCCATACATGTACATAAAATATATATTATCAAAATCGACAAATGACACTCTGTGCGTGTTTGCGAGATCGAGAATATATTCTCGTAAAGTATAAAAGCGATGGCAAAGAATATTTATCGTGCTCAAAGCAAATACGCACATGAAACTATCAACAGCTATCTCTCCGAAGTTTTTTCTTCGGACTTTTCTCGGTTAAGTTGTATTCCGGGCCACTCTATCGTCTTTCGGTTTTTGCCACGATACTCTCTTTACCGTGTCGGATAGCAGAAACTCGAAGTCCGTACTAGTGAGAAATGCCGCTAGTTTTATTTTGCCAGTTCCCTACGTTAGCGATTTTTCCATCACCGCGGCGAGATATTTCACCGACAATCTAAGAGTCGCAAATGGAGTCCACAATGAGGCAGAAATGGCTTGGTGCTCTGATGGCCCTCGCATTTGTCTTCACTCTGTTCCTTCCCCCGTTCTCCTTCTTTCGGTCTCCGAACACGCGCCTTTCACTCTCCCGCCTCTCCCGTCTTTCTTGCCAACCCCATGGGAAAAAGCGCGATCAACTGTGCCCCGGTACGTCACGATCACTACTCGACTAACCCCCGTGCATTAAATTTCAGACGAACGTTCGGACATTAAAAAGCGCTTTCCTCGAAAATGCGAGAATTACTCGGGGCAACGGGTCTTTACCGATATTAAAGCTCTTCGGGGGCTCGCTAACGTTAACATTACATGCGCGGCTATAAAAAGAGGAGATGACAATCCAGTCTGGAAGACAAAATAGACGCATGCAAGTCGCGCTCATGCCACCACCGTAGCGGCCATAGCGAGCAACGTTATTTCCGCAATTATAAGCCCATCAGCGGCAAACGAAGCTTCGTGTTTTTGTGACGGCTGGCACGGAGTGGACTGGAAATAAGGCGGACAGAGGGACGAAAGCATGAGAGAGAGAGAGAGAGAGAGAGAGATAACACTGGCGTACTTGGTGTAGAACACACACACACACACACACACACACACACACACACGCACCGGCCACGTACACCGATCACGTCGGCTACTCGAGAAGCACAGTAACGCGGGCATTTCGTGCATCAAGGACGGTCTGATGCGATTTTAATCATGGACACCCCTCTCGCTTTTTCTCCGCCCGCGGCCCCCGACTGCCAACAACATTTCCAAGTCCAACCCCCTCGCCACGCCGGTGTAAAACCGATTAATTTCATTGCTCTACCCTACAGTACGCAGTACGTATCAAAGGAACTCCTGAAAAGCCTGAGTGACAACCCACGCATTCATATTTCATGAGCTTTTTGCTCGAGCGATTTATTAATTTTTTATTATCCGTAATTAGGGGCAAAATGGTGAATTAATTAACAGCGAAGAACCTGTTTCCGTATATGCCACGTACAGATCGCACGTGCCTTATTACCATCGTTTCAAAATAACTTCTTGATGCCGTACACGTTCTATACATCTTTTAATTGCGATAAGAAATTTGTCGCGGAACAAATACCCTCTTGTGTGTGATATAACAGTTAATAACGCATTGAGTATTAATCGTCGGTCCGGAGCAACTGCTTCCAGATCTGTACCAAGCACATTGACCGCGACAGTTGCACAACTACCATTGTTTGCGCGCGGCGGAAGAGTTCAGGAAGGACAAGCCGAGTGTCACCGGCGGCCTTAGAATACAGGCAGGCGACATAAATATGCATGTCTCCGCGGGCCCATGGCTCATGTGCCGGTGATCGTTATATCTCCATCTGACCGGAGACTGGAAGGGATAAAGGAGAGTGGGAAGGGGGGGGGGGAGGGGGAGGTTTAGTGGTGGTCCGGTAATACATTCAAAGTTGGGCGTAGGGACTGCAGGGACAGAAAGGGGGATGCAGAGACTCTCTCGAATGGTGTTGGAAAGAGGAGGAGAGATAGGAGAGAGTGGTGAAGTAGGTGGACATGGCGGGGGAGGGGAAAGGCCGCGGGAGGCAGAGAGGGAGGTTTCTCGTGTTTCATTTCCTGAGCTCCTATATAACTTTGTGCTCAACTCGACACCAGATTAATAACGGCCCCACCTATCCTATTCTATCCCAACCCGAACAAGTTCGTGCTGTGTGTACACTCCGTGTGCTGTGCGCACGAAGCCTGCTCGTATCACTTCTCTACTCACCCTCTCTCTCTCTCTCTCTCTCTCTCTCTCTTTCTCTCTTCCCTTTTCTCTCTTCATCTCGCACCCTTTCACGTTTACTCTCTTTCTCTGTTCCTCTCTCCGTTTTTTCTCTCTTTCTCTCTCTCTCTCTCTCTTTCTCTTTCTCTCTCTGTTTCTATCTCTCGTTGGATGCGCGACACGGTTGAAAATTCTGAACGTGTTACCGATCCATCCATGGACACTGGCACGCCCTGACAAACCGACATGCTGAAAACTCCAACGCGGCTGACCAATGCGATCCGTACACCGAACCGGAGTAATCATATTTCATATCGCGATGGCTAACCTATTATTTGTTGGTCGGACACGCCGTTGTACGTGTCGTTAGACCGATAGGCAGCATTTGAAGCAGGTAAGTAATGCGCTTGCGAATTTTACTTCTAAGAATTTTCAAGCGAGAGGAAAGGGAGAAAAGGGACAAATTTTATCTTCAATCAAATCCCTTTGCAGATTGTGCGTTCTGAATGTATACACAATTATTAGTCCAATTTTGATAAATAGTACCATCGTCGATAAGCAGTTTTATAAATGCTTTTACAGTACGCTCTGCATAATAAAATTTTGTGCTTATTAAATATGTAAAAAATATTGCGAGCCAAGTTAATAACAGCTCTCATTATACGTGCACATTGTTAAGTAGCAGCAGCGAAGAGAAAAGGTAGTCTAAGTTATGAAGCACATCATCAGGGTAATTTCAAAGAGGAGTACCGAAATTAATCACGAAATCGCCGGATTGGCCGAATCTTTTCTTGCGTGAAATAATTACGGACTAACTTTCCACGCGATCGCACGCATCTCGGATTTGTGTTCGACATTTTAACAACGTCCAGTTTTATTTCTGTTCAAAAAGTGCGTATACAATAGATACACAAGTATGATTTCCAACACTATATTTCAATAGGAATACAACGATTGATACGTTTAATTGTGAATTTTTATAAAAAATATAACATAACAGCATTATACAAATAGAGATAAGCAAAAAATCTATAGAAAGGTATATGCAGGATCCAAGAAAATTTGGAGATTTTCACATGTTTCCCGTGCAGTGTTCTTGACATATGTTTATTTTCTGAAAAATTATAGCAATGACGCAAATATAATTCAAACTTGTATTTCAGCCGCCAGTGTTCATTTTTCTTTACACTGTAAAAGGAATGACGAGAAGCAAAATATTGTCTGAAATATTCTAAAATCTTTCTTAAAATCGAACGTTCTTATGTTTAAATCAGCGAGATCACGTTTTGTGCTATACATCTAGAACACTCGATAATTTTATAAGATGTAACCTTTTCCATTCTTCCCTGAAAATATTTTATCACGCGTACACAGTTTCTTTCGACGCTCCACGTCCGATCTGAGTTCACGATGATAATGGCTGCTTCGCGTGCAACAATTTATGTACTGTAGACACGTTATTGGTATGTGGCGTCGATGAAACACATTATATCGTAAATAGATGTAGGAAACCGATTTGCTCGAAAGAATTTATATCAATATTCCAGAATCAATTTATCAAATTATCTTTAATAATATTTGTCCATAAAAAAGCTTACGATTAACAGGACTTCTCATAACAAGACTTCTTCGACGCAATGTATTATTTGATGGATGTGACTTTGACTATCTCTTTCAGTGAGCGAGACGTTTTTTTAAAACGTGTAATTTGTTTTAGATTATCTAAAAAATTTTTTTTTTTTTTTGCAAGACATAATATCTATCTTATTATTTCGAAAACTTGACCGGGTTTTTTATCATCGTGATAGTTTACTCGCGTGTCAAGATTTATACGCTGTAGACACGTTATTGCCTATTGGTACATGATGCCAGTTCACGTCGTATCGCAGACAGATATGCGGAGGCAGCACTCAAAGAAATGCGTTTACGTATCTACAATACATATGCGAGTGACGTTGCAGTAACGCAGGGTGGAATGGGGAAGATTATAGGCACGCGACGCGGGGAGGATATTCCGGTAATGCGCATTTGATTACAGCGTTCAGAACCATAACTACGCCGGGCCAGCCATTTTAGCTGATTCCCATTGATACGCTTACATGCTTTACAAATTAAATTCTATACTAGCTAAGGAAGTATGAGTGTCACGCGCGCGCGTCAGACAGTTCGTAATATTTCGATAAGAAATTTTTTCTATATATAAAAAAATGTGTCGTTACATTGAAAATTTATTTCATATTTAATTTACGTCGTTGTCACCGCGCTTTATGCATTTCGGCGAATGCAAATGCCGATTCAGCAATAATAAAATAGGAAGTATTAGATCTCCGGTCGATTTCTCAGCGATCATGGTCAGCCCATGACCGCGAACAACGCGTGCGATGTTCTTACCAGAGACGGGATACAACGAAATGGGATAAGAGGAGGAGCGATAATGATGATAATGTTGATGATCGTTACCATGGCGGCGCATCGTCCATGTTAACTTGCCGTGATTTCCGCGGCTACAACTTGAATGAAAAAGGAGACATTACGCGCGGAGGAATTTCGCTAATGCGCGCCTATGATTTATTATATTGCGCGCGGCGAAATATTTGATATTACGTTACGAAAGTGGGATAGTGTTTATGGCACTTTCGTTATTATATTACGCCATATAATTATAAAGGCATTACAACGCACCGCAAGACGAGCACTTGGCGAAGCCTAAGCACTTCGCGCGTCCCTTTTTTCTTGCGATATTTCAAGTCTCTAATATTACTTAGTCGATCATCTCGACTGAACGCGCCGCTATTTGCCGTCGTATAATAGAATTTGTCGGTGGCAAGATCGAATGCTAAATGCGTATAACACTTTAATAGAACAGCCAAGATTTATCTGTACATTAGTCTAGGGCATTTCTCTCCGTCGTCGAGCTGCCAATATTAACACGTACGAAAGTGAATTACTGCGCATCAACATGCATTCCCAAACACATTCCCCGTGACGTATAAAAGATGATCGTCCATTAACAGGTAAATCGTACTTCGAATCTGAATGGCTCTCTCTCTCTCTCTCTCTCTCTCTCTCTCTCTCTCTCTCTCTCTCTCTCTCTCTCTCCCCCCCCCCCTCTTTCCATCTGATTGTTGTAACTCAGCCCGCGAACGTTATAATCGTTCGCTCGCGATGGAACAGGAGCATTTTTGCATCGGCCGCACGTCAGCGGACGGAGCGAGAAGGAAACGATTTAAAAAGTAAGGGACATTATTTCACGAAGTCGGTTATGTATTATTTTACGGCTTACCGAAGCCGATCCAAGACGGTAGCACGGATAAGATAGATGGCGAACATTACTTTGGATATACTAACGGATGCTCGTTCTTATTAATTTAATTGCTCGCCATTACAGCATGCAATGCATAGCTAATTAAACTCGAATGAAAATAAATGTACTTCGACATCGGGATCCGACCGCGGGGCCGTTCAAGAGTGATGATATTATAATTACTGCCTAGAGTGGGCGAAATGCGCCGTGTATTTATTAAGCGCAGTTTAGTGACGTAAACACATTATTGATAAATACTTTTACTGCTTCGTTTTAATGGGGTATAATCAAGATTCTTATATTCCTTACGTTTAAACGTATAATTCTGATTTGCAAAACGTGAAATAATTCCTAGATTTTATATCAATGATTGTAATTATATTATCCATGACTTTGATGACTGGTTTCGCTTATCGGGACTCAATTAATGCGTCGAGATCACTTTCGTCTGTCTACGAAATTTTGGATTTTTCCGAAATTGTATCGACCCTCGTATCTCTCAGCAACTCTCGGCGTACTTAGCGGTGTTGTCGTCAAAACGACCGACCGCGCGAACTCACCTAGATCTGCATACACTGACGACGGCAGTCTAGTATCTAAACTCTGGCAAACCTCTGACAAGGGCCTCGGTAATGAATTCGGAAAGAGCAATCAGTAGCGCGCGCCGGCAGGGATGTCTTCGGAGTCGGAAAGCAGCGCTCCGGCGGCGCTCACGAAACGAGGAGGGTAAAGTAGCTCCGTTTCAGAGAGGCAGAGAGGAAGCAGGAAGGAAAGGGGGACGAAAGAGGGCGGATGTGACGCGGAATGATGGAGCGCGGACCGTGGAGAAAAATGAGAGTGGCGGAAAGGCGAGGGTGGAGGGACGCTGATGGATCGGTGCTCCTCCCTTCGTTGCACCCTCTCGCGGCTCTCTCTCTCTCTCTCTCTCTCTCTCTCTCTCTCTCTCTCTCTCTCGGTTTCCAAACCCCGCCGACTTCCACCCCTGTGAGCCACCCTCCACGTTCAGGCTCGCGCTCCCAGGGGTGGAAAAGCCCCGCAATATTACTCATAGTCGGTGGGCCTCGCTTTTCTCTCTGTTTCTCCCTTTTTCTCCGTCTCCGTTGCTCTTGCGTAGCGCATTACGTTCGCCATACCTCCGACCATCGTCGTCGCTGCCGTGGAGAACAGGGAGCCCTAGGTCCAGATTATTTATTCATAGTCGATTTTCTGAAAATAACATCCAATTTTGCGATTCCTTGCATCCCTATTTAAGACTATTCGTTGAAAGGGCGGGAGCAACCGTGTTCTCTTTAAAAGTGATATCGTAGCTGTGTGCTGCATTCGTGCTCTCTTAAATTGAATCGATGAAAATGTCACTGATTAAAGGCGTGACAAGAATTCATCGAAGATTAGTGAATTTCACCGATTTCATTGATTTTCAGTGGAAATATTCACAGTTTGCTCCTCCTTATTGCATCCCCTATTTGCTCCCCTCGTCTTATGTTTTACTGAAATAAATATAAATTTTTTTCTCTAAAAAATCAACCACTAATTGATTCTTTTCAATGAGATTTTAATGTTTTCAGTGCTATACTTATAACTGTGAAACCACTGCTTATCAGTGATAATACACTGACTCCATTTAAAAAGAGTAATACATAAGGTTAGAGAGAAAGACATCAAGAGTTGGTGAAAAATAAATTAGTTTCATCGCATTGAGATATTAAGATATATAAAATAGCAATAAATCGTTTATTTGTTTAACCGATTCGATCTTAAGCGAGGAAATCCGTTTTATTTATATTCATCCGCGCTTATGTTTTCAGTTAAAATCTCAATGACAGTGATAAAATTCTTTTATACGTTATTGTTATAAAAATGTTTGCCTCTCGTCGTGCAATCTTGCACGTTATACGACAAATCTGTTAGCCAACGAGTCACCAACAAATCCCTATATTTATTTGTTGTCTGATGCAAAACCCATATGTTTTACACCTACCTTTTTTGATCCGATAAATTATAAGCTTGCGTTGCAGCGGATTCCCGTCATCCGTCTGACACGTTTGCCGAACGTATGATTGGACAACGAGCACTGATCGGAATTACGCGTCGCTTTTACGGTTCTGACTTTTCACTCGATCAGTAAATTTGAAAAGTATCGAACGACAGCTTAAACATAATCCTAACTAGGAGCGCATGAGATTTATAACATATCTGCAATAATCCAAATCTGATTGTCATAATATTATTGAATCATAATATTATTGATTTTATGCATATGATTGCATATGTATACGCAAGTAACGCACAGATTCTTTTCCAGATTCATTAAAGCGCAATATATAACAAATTGGTTTAAAAATGGTTTATAAATAATAAATATTAAGAATAAAAGATAATAAACAATAATAACAAATTTATAAGGGAACGAATTATATATGTTATACAGATATAAATAATCTTGGTACTCTCTACTTCTTTCTCTATACATATATAAATATGCTACTTTTATTTCTAAAGAAAGATACAAGTAATAAAAGCATATAAAAATTTCATATAAAATTTGCATATAAAAATATCAATGACATGTATAAAATTTAGTATTTGCAAACAATTATTCCTTGTATTTTAAGATCATCTTGTAATTCTGAATGATTATCGCGTCGTGTAAAGACGCGATATTTTTCCCAGTATACGCGAAAACTAATCAACTATACGGACGGCTTTAGCCAAAATTACTCTCACGACGGAACTCGTGGGGGAGGATATAGTCTGACTATCGGCTGGCAGTGAGACTGAGCTTTTGCATCGTCCGCGCGATTCGGCTGGTGGCAGCACCGACCGCCATTACTCAACTATTCACTCGGTAACGCAATCATACGTCACAAAGGCCTTTCATTTGCAAGCGCATTGTGGAAACCCGGCGATATTAATTGCCGCGGCTCGTTACCCTCTCCAGTCCCTCTCCCTCCCTCTCCCCCCCCCCTTCCCGTGGGAGTTCTCGACCGCCCCCGCAGCCCACATTCAGCACCTACCACCCCCTGCTCTGCCTCCCCAACCCCGCGAGTCCCTCTTCCACGAACCAGAGCTCCGAATATTCCCCGTATTACGTATTCCGCTCTCATACGGTTCTGTCCTGTGTTGGCAGCAGAGCACCCCTCGATTTCACCCCCCGTGTCCCCTATGCAAACTCGTCGTACAGGCGGCTGCTTCCAAACACTCTCGCGCGCGACAAACGCAACCCCAAAAGAGCGTCTAAAATGTTCGCAAGTACAAGAGATGTTTTTTAAACACGCCATTTGTCAGGTGACACTGAATGTCGCGAAACAATGACACGGTGGTAGCAGATGACGAATTCTGAGGCGTAATGTTTTTGCACATTATATTGGATCAATCAATTTATATCAGAGGCGATTGGTGAGTCGAATATTCACAGGCAGATAGATATTTTTTGTGTGTGGGATTTATTTATTTAATATAATTTACAGATAACATATTCAGTTTCATGAAGAAAGATTTTGACACATTGATTAATTATGTAAATTTCAATCTTATATGTATACTAATGCTACGAGTGTGAAAGAAAGTAGAGAGTATGATTAATTGTATTATATTTAAATTAAAAATTCATTAATATTTTCAATTGCCGAAAGTCTATTTTCGATTACAAGTAGTTTATCAAATGCCATTTTTTGCCTTCTACTGAAATAAATCTTTGCTACTTTTACTGTTCGCTTGGTAGAACATGACCTTATTGGGTACACGAGCGTGAAAGGCTCTCAAAGCATTCTTGCGTGTGACAAATACAAACATTTACAAACGCCGCTCCACTCATCATTGCAGATTAATCTTGCCGCAGTGGCAAGAGAATACTGTTATCTCTCGTGGATGAATAAAGCAAAGTTAAAGTTGATTAGCCTAGTTCTATATGCCATTTTTCTTGTTGAGGAACGTCAATGAATAATGACGCAAGTAGTTTACATACATTACGATGATAAAAATAAAGATTTCTATTATACAATAATTATTACTATTATCATTATTTTTATTATTTCCTTAATTATTATTTACATTACCTTAATATACGTGAACTTATTTAATTTATTATTTCCAAATTCGGATTTTCGTTACAAAAATGTTTTTCATAAAAATTTTCGACAGTTAAATAATAAGATTATAATAATAATAAAAAAAAATAATAAAAGATAAAGTGTAAGATTAAAATAACTAAACAATATCAATACATATCACTATACCTCAATTAGTTTAATTTGTTGGTCGAGCCAAAGCAATTGTGGTTATTTCACATTATTACATACTCGCCCCTATTGTGTCGATAGATCTTATAAGCATGTCGGCTATCATGCTGGATGACACCTCTGAAAAATGGCGGTCAGTCATAGATACTCCATGAAGATTGAGGCGACGCGACAGATTCCAATGCGTTTGCCTTTGAGTCTGTCGATCCTCGTCAAAGTTCGTAGGATTTCCTATAAAGCTCCGTCACAGCTGCCTGGTGGAACGGAAGATGGAGGTCGGATGAAGAAGGTTGCGGCAGCTGCTGGTCCGAAAACAGCAGATTCGTGAGCTCGAGCGCGAGTCGTTCAAAAAAACCGATGCGTGACGTTTGACAGATCGTCACTATAACAAAGGGAAGGCTCTGTTTTTCCACGCTTGTTCCTCTCTCTCGAATCTTCAACCGACTTGACCTACGCTTGTCTTTATCCTTTTACATCTCACAACTACAGCTCAAGAACAAAGATATCAAGTTGATGGATATCTGTCGGGCTATTTCGAACTACTTCTACCTGCTAAATATATAAATATGTTCATTCGCAAGTATTAATTTCTTCATTCTCTATGTGTGCGGTAAAATAGGAAATAAATATATAATTATATCGGCTTTTCTATAGTCATAATATTATTTTATAATAATCAATGTAATAAAGTATTGATTACACAATTACACAAATAATTCATATTTGTATTTGTAATTAATAAATAAAATTAATATTACAAGTTTACGTTGCGATCTTTGTTCCAAGGCTATTCTAAGACTACAAGGCTATTCCAAGGCTGTGATGCTGAGAACATTTTAGTCAACGAAAAGGGGACTATTAATCACTTTCTGGATGGCTCTGCTACTGAAGAAAAGTAATTATAATGTCCTAAAATATCATCGCAAACTTTTTACCAGAGACGAATAAAGTTGGCACAAAGATAAGAACATTTTTAAAGACTTTTCGCAGAGAGTCTCATATGTAGTATTTCACTTTATTTCAAATACTTTTGCCGTGTGATTCTAAATAAATGTCTCGTTATTTCTTTGATTTAATATTTTTATGATTAATTTGATCGTTCGGAGCAACACGAAACAATTCTACCACTTTTAGCGTCTTTATATCAGAGTCGCCTCTTTAGATTTGATAACTGAAATTTAGTAACCAGTTGTTTCACTTGCGCCTGCTTTGGGTATGAGCAAAATGGGCTCTTTTCACATTATGTATCCGGCATATTATATATCCGGCCTTACCTACCTATCCACGCAGGAGCAAACCGGTCATCATCATTACGTTGCCAGGAATCGCAATATTATGCTTTATCTCAGTAGCACTTCTTGTATATAGTAGTTATATGCGCGATACAAAGGGGGTACGGTAGACCATTAAATATGCAAGGGTCGAATTTGAATAATGAGATCTTAATGATACTGTTGTAACCCGGTCGAAAGTAGAAGCTGCATTCACAATAAGCTCCAGAAATGACATTGCAAATATTGGACGATCGATGTTCTATAAATGACAATGGAAGAAAATCGTACGTTCCGATGTGTAAACTCGCAAATTACTGACGATTGTCACAAATTAGTCGGCTCGTCGAAAATGATCAATTATTACGTTTATCGTACTTTGATCTACGGAAAATGACGATAAATGACTAATTAACTTAAAACATGTAACAAGACATCTACGTACGTTAAAAATTGATAATGACATATTACGGTGTGTGTGTGTGAGTGTATGTGTATACTGACATATGACGTAATATATTTAAAAAATTTAACGTATATTCCCCTTTTTTTACAAAAAAAAAAAAAGTTTTTAGAAATTTCTTTGGAGAGTTTAAGTTCTACTTGCACACTTTATTTGTGTTCTTGCTGTTGCAAAGTAACGGTAAACCGTTTGGAAACCGAAAGACGTTAATAATGACCGTGTCAACCGGTGAAATACAAGTTGGCAAACGGGAAAATGCCGACAGATAGTCAGTGAACCGTTTATTAATCGCGTATGTGCCACAGATAACTTTTACCGAAATTGAAAATGTCAAGTGTCACGTATCGTCCGTGACTAAAAAAGCTAAAACGGGCGCTGTAATTCAACATCGGATTGATGAAGATGGGTTCTGATTACATTATTTGCTCGCGCGTTTGTTTCTGCAGGGGGATAACGGTAAAGTCTGAAAATTGAAGAGCATTAATAACGGTTGGATTGCCCGATCGAACTCGCGCTCTAGCGGGAGGCTGGATGTGAAAGTGGAATGAGGAACGATCCGCGGGTGGGTGAGTGTCACGGAGGGAGCTCGGATGAACCGTGAAGAAGGATGAAGAGGGGAAAAGGGGGGGGGGAAGGCGGCAGGGGGCACTAGGAGAGAGTCTTGCGAGGCCTCGGGAGGGTGAAGCGAATAGACGTAGCTGCTGGACGCCGCCGTGTAATTTATTTCCCTTCGCTTCCGCGTCGCGGACGAACGTTGGATCGACGGGGGGTTACTCGCGCGCGCTACACGCCCCGATGAACCAATCCTATACTGCCACCACCGTCTTTCATCCGCGAACCACCCTCGGAAGAGCGGCAGAAATTTTAAGAAAATCGCAAACTATGATAAATCATGCTGGCGCTTTTATACAGCAAATAAAACAAAGTCAAAAATAACATGTTTCTTGTATAAGTTTTATCTCTTTCATTTAATTAAATTTCATCAAGTAGGTGTTTATTATATAATTTATATATATATATATATATATATATATAAATTATATAATCATATAATTTAAATGAAAGAAAAGAGAGAGAGGGAGAAAATATTGAAACTACAAAGCCACAAACAATAAAATTTTACACATAATAGTTGCAAACTTTTGTATAAAAATAATAATTTATCTCTTCTTTCATCAGGAAAATGGAGCGACCAATCAAACGATTACTTACCTTTCATCCGTTAAACGCTAGAGCGATTAATGTTCGGTCGAAAGTTGTTACTGGCAAAATGGTATTTTTCTCTCTCTTTTTTTTTATCGGTCTATGCGTGCACCATTCTTGCTGAAATTCGATGAAACGAGAATGATACTTTGATAAAGGAGTTGGTGTTGCACAATGTCAGGTGTTGGTGCGCTGCCGGCTCTAATTAAAAAGCCGTGTCGGCAGTGGCATCATGGAAGACCCCAGGACGAAACCTTTTTTTTCGTTATTTTTTTTCATTTTTGAAATGGCCGCTCGTCGAGCACGCTTATATAATACCAACAAGCTGCAGAACCATCCCCAACCCTTCTCGTCTGTACCACACGAGCTCTCTGGTGTTAACGCCCACACGTTGGTGCTTTCACAATAATTCTCCGCACCTTTCGCAATTCGGACACAATAAAAACTCTAGCGAGACAGTTTGGCGTGCAAGTGTGATGTAGGAGTTCTCGCATATTTTTTTCTTTTTTTTTTCGAGTCGTACCGCACTGCGGAAATTTCAGTCTATGACTCGTATAGAGACACGCTGTATAAGGATACGGATCTAATGCGTATTTCGATCCCGGCGGGTCAAAGTCCGGAGGGACACGCACACACGCACCTCGGAAAAGAAGGGAGAAAGAAATCCGCGCATCATCCGAGAAGATACGGGGCATCATTCGCATCAGCGACAGCATCAGCCAAGTTGGACACGGAGACTACACGCCATGATGGTCCGATATGAGTGACATCCCCTTAAATAGCATGCCCTTCCAATCCGTCGCAGCGACCCCTTAAACTGAACTGAATTGAACGGAACACCACCCCTACCCGGAGCCAATAGCTACAACAGCCCAAGTGCGGAGACCTACTCGTATTATCCACAGTGACAGAATGGCGGAGTTATTAATGGCCGCGACAGTGACAAATGACGAACTGTCGGCGCAAGCAAGACTGATATCATGGCGGCCTTCGTTCCTCTCTTCGTTCCCCTCCCGCTTGTGTTTCCCGTCTCCCTGTTCTCTGCTCCCTCGTGGCTGTCGCACGGACCGTCTCTGTTCATCCCCTTGCCCTCGATTCGACCTTCTCTCGCATCTCCTTCGTCAAACCGTCCTTGCGGGAACTACGGGTGCACAGTGTCCGCGCAAATGCGGAATGGCGGACGATAAATCTGGCGTTCCTTTGATTAGCGCCTATGATCGAGGGATCAGTTTATGGGAA
This sequence comes from Lasius fuliginosus, assembly GCA_949152495.1. Classification (NCBI taxonomy): domain Eukaryota; kingdom Metazoa; phylum Arthropoda; class Insecta; order Hymenoptera; family Formicidae; genus Lasius; species Lasius fuliginosus. The sequence continues at coordinate 1,556,553 of OX424453.1, read as the reverse complement.
GCATACCACAAATGGTTTTAGGCGTTATCTATTTATACATGAGTTTCATCCGGATAAAAAAAATTTGATTTACATAAGCTTCTGAGAAAGTGTTTAAGCATTTTTTCGAACTTGCGGAAATATCTGCAAAAGTACGAACGTTGATTTTTATCTACAATCTTCGAATGTCGTGGAGATCGTTGAGAGCTTACGAGCATGTGTGTAAAATATAATATTTAAAAATTTGTATGTATTATTTCACGCAAAATTAGTTTAGTATTTTTTTTTAACCTAGCAAAGAAAAATTCGATTAAATGGGGTAAATCTGACTAGATAAAAAAAAGAATGCGCAACACTTACACGCGAGATACGACGAAATAAAATCATGTTGTGTACAAAATCAAAATAAATATATTTACAGATTATCCACGGCGATAAATCATATGCGGTTTGAATAGACAGCAGGAGGTCTGGTCTTTGGGAAGGCGATCTAGGCTCTCTCTCTGTGCACCCTCTCCACCTACTCGTCTCTCTTCCACTCTCCCCTCTTCTCATCCGATGGTTCTTCGGCCGCTGCTTTGTATTCCGCGTTGCTTGCGCGCTCTTCCCCTTTCTTCCTCAACATCGTCTCAAACTCCACGATTCTCTCATCCCTTTCCACTGATCCCCCCCGCTATCTCCCTCCCATGTCCTTCTCACCAAAAACCCTCATCTTATACGTCGCGTCCTCGTCCTCCTTTTCTACGTCGCTTTCGTTTTTCTTCTTCGTTGTCTTCGTCTTCGTCCAGCTTCTTCCGCTGAAGATGCCTGAAGCTTCATCCTAAGGCGACTTGATCCACCCCCTTTCCATCCCTCAGACATTGCCACGCCAAGTTCTTTGATCCCTGTCGAGCGCGCAACTTCGAAGGATCACCACCAAGATTTTCGAAAGAATTCATAACTTTGACGGAGTCTTAGTAAGGAAGATTTCGCGCCTCGCGTGTAGTGGTATCTCGGGGATAAGATGGGTTATGTTGCTCAGCGCGACGAGAAAAATGTTACGAAAAAGTTGACTAGAGGTGGACCCGAGCAGCTTAATGATTCGTACTCGTAAAAATACAAAATTCATCAAAAACTGGCCTGCGTAAGGAGAACAATAGTATTACATGTTTCTATGAAAAAAATTACGAAAATATATTCCAAGTTCACATACTATACTACTCTCTTATTGAACTTTGAAAAATCACGAATCAACGAAAATACTATTAAACGGTATTAAAAGAATGGTCGACTGTTCGTGTTACTTCATTGATCGGCGAGTCGAACAAAGAGGAAACAGAGCGCAAGAATTAGAGAAACGAGCAGGAGAGGAAGAAGGAGCGCGCAGGCCTGATCTGTTCATGAACGCAGAAATCCCTCGTGGCAGCCTTGGGGTTCCGAAACATCAGCGTGATTGCGTTCCTTCGCGAAGGTATTCCATTACCGGGTTGAGCGAGTACCCTCATCCCTGTTCCACCCTCCTGAACTGCCGGACGTTGAGCTACGCTGTTCTCGACCCAGATTCGTCCATACACGCAACCGGACATCGACATGCAAACTAGTGTCTACAATCTTTGGTCCAGCGAAGATGAATATTAGATTTATCTCTGGCAGCTATTATCGAAAAATCGTACGTACAAGCTGTGCACGAATACTTTATCTAATTAATATTTTTTTGCAGTATTCTCAAAATTAAAAACCATGCACAAATGCTTGGAATATCATTTGCATATAAAAAATTATCTCATTTCTACAAAAGACAATTTTTGTAAATAATAAAATTTTCCATGCAAATAACAAATTTCACATTTATGATACATTTCCATTTCATGTAAATTCATTCCATAATTCAATATCGATTTATTGATTATTCACAAACCGCACGGATTTTATAGTAAAGTTATTTAGCTATATATATATATATATATATATATATATATATATATATATGTATATGTATGTATATATATATATATATATATATATATATATATATTATATATTAGCTATAGTGCGATATAATTTCGAGTAAAGAGAAACAAATTGCCTATCGAAGATTCCGAACTATTTTAGCACATCCTCCAATGTTCAGTTTGCTTCAAAGTTTAATCAGAAATTGGTATAGGGATGCCTGTCCTGTTTTCATTAACATTCCACAAATCCTGCAACAAATTAAATTACTTCACCATTGCTGGGAGTAATGAATATCGGTGTGGGGTGGCAGGAAGTGGTGGAGGATTCTGAACGACAAGCATTGCGGGGAGCGGGCAGATAATCGATTGGTCTCGAAAGTTGAGTTTATTCGTGCATATAATGAGTCGTGTCGCTTGCAATTATTTCCGCTACGCGTTATAGACGCTTTAACTAAAAAAATTAAAAATTAAATTTTTAAATTGCTTCTCAATTTTATAAGATATACAATAAATAATTACGTTTAGCATAGCGCTCTTTACTTATTAATATCACACGTATATTTTTACGATTAAAAAGCATACACAATAGAAAGAGAGAGAAAAAATATATATACATATATATGTGTGTGTATGTGTGTGTGTGTGTGTGTGTGTGTGTGTGTGTGTGTGTGTGTGTGTGTGTGTGTGTATGTATATATGTATATTCAATATTACGATTATTTAAAATTCTGCAAATATATAGGTTTCGATAGAAAAATTTTCTAAATAAAGAACGGTAGGAAATGAATATATGCCCGAAGCAACATTATCATCATTCCTCGAGCCTTTCTTGTCCGCAACTGTTTGTTCTATGTATGTGGCAATGACATAATTCGTATGTACGTTAGGTAGATATGGATACCATACCAGGCTGCGTAGGAAGCTGGATTCCACGACACTGAACGGGGAATAGAAATGGCGGTACGGCAGAGGCGAGGGGTCGGGTAATGGGGTTTGCTGGGAGTGACGCGGGAGCTAACCGAGCGGAATCACGAGCTCCCAGAAATCGAATCCATGCGTCACCCAAGCCTGCCAACACCATCTGCAGCTAGCGAGTTCCACAGACCTTAAGTTTCGGTGGCAGAGCCGGGAATGTCATCTACCAGAGAGTAAAAATCGGCAACTGCTCGATAAATAAGATAGAAATCGGGATTTGCGTGTAACGCATACGATACCGTAAAAAGGTATAAAAAAAAAAAAAAGTGAATCTACTTTAATTATTCATACATCGGATATTTTTTATTCGTGTTATTTTGTTGCCGTACATCACAGTATAATTAATAAAATGTCAGCGCGTAATGTTACAACGATATCTAAAAAAAGAGGATACGATCGTATCAAATACATTGAAGATCGTCGTCGTTCAATGAAAACGTGCCGAGCGAAACGAAGAAATTTCAACGGCAACAAACAACAAACAGGCAATTGCCGCGGAACGAAATTCCAGGCAACCCCCTGGACAACTTAAGTAACGTCTCGCTCTCGTCCGCTTCGCGCTCCAACGTAAATGATGGCGCCCAGTATTATCTATTGTGCGCCCATTCCATTTAATATTGTATTCCATAACGCAAACAAAGGTAAAATGCGAATTAATGTACTCGATTTATCACGCTTTTGTTGCGCGCCGGGACGCGAGCGAACAACGCCGGGCGCACCACCCTGGCTTTGCCTCTCGCTTCTTCCCCATCACTGCCTGTAACTACCACCAAAACGCTGCGGCGGATACGATACTTTGTAAGTTTCGACGCGAGCGAGAAATATTCCCGCAAGCGCACATTGCGCCGCGCAATCACGCGACAATTGTATCTCCTCTCACCGAATACTTTAGCAAAGAGTTTCGCATTGTGCACTTTTATCAGCTGTATTTATTCGATTATTGTTCTATATATACATATTTCTGATGTATTACTCTGTATATAATCCTGCGCATAAAGACGCTAAAAAAGTTAATTCGAAATTATAATTGAACTTTTATTTTTATATACAGTGAGAAAATAAAAATAAAGCATCAGAAAAATATGAAAATGTCAAGAGGTCGGGACAATATTCACGACAATTTTTTTATAGATTGCCGAAACCATTGGATCTCGCTGAATATGGAATTATAAGATTCAACATTTCAGGTGACTTTTTTTATTTTTGCGAAAAAAAAGGAGAGAGAGAGAGAGAGATTAATCGTAGATGGCATCGATGAGAAATTTCTTCAAGATTTTATATAATTTTGGGAGAGTTTCTAAATTTTTATAAAATTGTGAACACAGCGAAATATATACCTTGGAAACAGATTGAACGGAGGGAAGGATGGAGGGAAGAGTCTAACTGGTCGAAAATCCAGGAGGACCATTTTTCTTCCCTGCTCGCGGAGACTGCGGCCGAAAAAGGATTGGGAACCACCACAGATGACGCTTTCTTCCCTCATCTTTTTCTACCTCCGATTCCCATCTTCTTCTGACGTATTCTCCCTTCAGATCTTCGTTCTACGAACGTTTGTAATCCTCACATAGGATATGCTATGATCAAGGAGAAGAAACATCAGCGCTTTGAGATGTCTCTCACGGAAGTTAGAATAAGCGCATAACGTGTTTAATAAGAAAATTGTAGATGTGTGACCTTGCGTATGCGTCTGAAAAAAATTTATTCCATTTTAAAAAAGTTATTCGCCACGCATCTGTTCTTAAGTCTTACGATTGTAAATTTTTTAACACGCGTACGTCACTAACACGTGACTTGTAACAGATTACACGACTCATCGCATATACGTTGCGTAATACTTTTGACGTTGCCGGTTTTTTTTTTTTTTTTTTTCGATCGCGGCATATTTTATACGAGAATTACATTACGATTCGTAGAACGAAGCTCTGAAAAAAAGATACGTGCGTATTTAAAGTTTGAATTTTCTGCCACTTACATTTTACACGCTATAGATATTTATAATTAATTTTTATGAAGAAGCAAAATGTGTATATGTGTGTATACAACGTAAATCTATCCGAAAGAGATTTTATCACGAACTTACTGAGCATTCTAGACTTGTCGCATCTATCATCGTTCTTGCTTTGACTTCCACGTTCTTTCACTCGAGGGCCATAGTTTCTCTGATATCCTTTATGTTACTTCGATAAATATAACTATAAATCCGCAAAGCGTTGACGCAAAAATTGAAATACTAAGAGGAAACTTTGCTTTTTTCGAATCGTATGCTTTTTCCGTTGCTCCAGAAGCGAAGTGGGAAAATCGCCAAATTGTAGTTACCATCCAACGAATAAGTTTGATAAACAGTTGCAACTGTATCTCTTTTTCTAAGGATATATTCTTATACAATACTACGTATAACTCTACGTTATTTGAAAGAATATTGCGAGAACGTTATCGTACGTGATTTCTTGATTTTATCAAGAAATTATTAGATATCGATATTAGCTGCAAATTCCGCAATTTCGAAGAAACTTTTGTGGGAAGTATGTCACTGATGACGTTCAAGAGAGAGAGAGAGAGAGAGAGAGAAAGAGAGAGGTGGAAACAAAAAAGAATGAATATTCGAAAGATGAGCAGAAGCGGAGTTTGAACGCGCAGCAGAGAAGATCAGAGGATTTTCGTGGCAGGGTGATTGGTAGCACCCGTTAGTTTAATCATCACGCATTAGCCGAACTACCCCTTACCCTGAATTCTAGCCCACTTTCACCCTCGAATTCCGCGCTACTCATTCTGCTCGCTCTACGCCATCCTGTTTGCTCCGTTCTCATTCATTTCCTCTTACATTTTGGTATACTCGCCGCCGTTTGTTACGCGACGTTTTAACTTCCGTCAGAGTCTCGCTTTATCTTATCTAAACACAATTGGATGATATATATAGATCTAGCCTCTTTCCTCTCTCTTTTCAAATGTATTAAACTATTACTATTATTAAAATATATCGTAATCTCCTATGTGACACACACATAAAATATACATCTATAAAATTAAAGCTAGAAAGCGGAATAAATTACTGTAAGGGTTAACAAATATAAAAATTGTGTTCAATATAATAAAATCGTTAGCGTTGTCATATTTCTTTGTTATATGGCTACTAAAATTGCTATATAATAAAAAATATATGTGAAACAGCGACGTTGATGTAAGTAACGGTGCTGTAACAGCTGATGCAACACGAGAAACAAAAGCAAAACGTTAGTTATTTATTCGCAGTACATAAAAAATCATACTGTAATAATAGCAGATGGTTCTACAACCTCATTTATCTATTTATAGTATATTTATTATTATAGTAAGTAAATTCTCCACTATAATGGGCAGCCGCAAAGACACGGAGGCACTTTGACATTTGACATTTGCCATTTGATTGATGCGTCGGTTATGTGATCATTGCATCAAAATTACGTCATTTTTGCATGATTCCACAAATATGTTCGTCAAGTGTCACATGAGAGAGAGAGAGAGAGGGAAAGTTTTTGCAACTCGTATCGATTCGCGCCAAGACATTTTTCAAACAAGCCATCTAGATGCCACTTCGAATGTGTCGTGATATATCGCGACTGTGCCATTTCGACACATTGGTCGGTCGCAGATAGTTATCGGTGTGAAAATAACGTGGTTTATACTTAATGACGTGCGCGCGGCGACTCGTGATAAGCGGCACACGGCTGGAGATTAAAATTGGATAACAGTATCAACCACCTGCTATGTCTAACTTTAACAATCGCGTGGATACTGACAATTATTTACTCGAGTTCTTACTTCCTCGTATCAATGACCACAGAAATGTTTTACATATATCCTGATATCATATTCTGCGCGACAAATTGTAGAATATAATTTCGAATATGCATACATTTAATAGAAATAATGCCGTTATACGAGAGCTGCTAATTTTACAGGTTGCCCATCGCGCGATTAAAGAATATGAAAGACATTTCATATTTACAGTATAATCGAAAAAGAGAGAGAAAGATATAGAGAGTACGTGCTTGAAAAGTATAAATCCAAAATAATCGAAAGAATTTATCTCACGCAAAAATCATACAATCATGTACGATTTATAGCTCGTTTTGAGATGCTATTCTTCAAGTCTTTGCACCTTTCTTTCGTATTTCCTTCCTCTAAAATCGCATTAGTAGGCGTAAAATTATTTATATTTTAAGAGACAGTTGCACGATGTGAATCCATTATTTGTACGCATTATGTGGTTCGTGTGTCAAAAATTAAACACCAAAATTAATACGACAGGCATGCACAACTGCGATGTAAACAAGCGGGAGGTGCTCTTAATGGTTGTAGCACGGTGATGATTTTCACCGGGTGCAAAAACACAAGGACTATAGAGAACCATTAATCAAATCGAATCAATGAGACCGTTAAAGGAACTCATTTTGCCACTTATTCATCTATCATTATTAGAGCCTGGGACCATCTGTTGCGATGATCGCCACTATCTGCTAACAGTTTATCTTTTCACACAACGAAATCTTCTCTTCAAGCTACCAGACTTCGCCGCCCTTTCAAGGCTACCGGGACAAACATGTTTTTTCCGTTCTTTTTTTTCTTAAATAAAGATACGAGAGAGGGAAGAATTTCAAATTATATATCTTGTTGTAACCACGATATAATTACGATGCGCAAAATGAACGAGCAATATTGAGCAATTAGCGAGAGACCAGAATAAGACGTTACAAGCTTTTTAAAAATGTAGATATGTAATAATATATCTCTCTCCCATTTCATGAAAATTATAGTCCGCTGCGCACTCGTGCAGTAACGAGCGTGTTGTTAAAAAGGCGAGGAAATACTTTATCTACGCGCGATACGCGCAATATGCAATTTTTTCACGAGGCATACACGACACGCAACTTTCCGTTGGATAGTTCAACGGATAATGGACGTTTTATACTCTTTTTTTTTTAACACAAGTTTTTTTTTAACACAGCCAGTCTTTAGCGAAGATATATAATGCAAATTAGCGTTTTTAAAATAGCGAGACTTTATAACACGCATGAAAAAAAAAAAAAGAAACCTTTCTCACGCATCATTCTCTCTTCGCGGCTCGTGTTACACAGGTAGATTACTTTTGCCGGCAACGAGGACTTGACGCGTCGCTAATATAATACATTCAAAATAGATCACGAATTATATGAGATGCAAAAGTTTCCACGCCGCTCTCGGAGGAATGCAGAAAACAATGTCTCTCGTCGCCGGCGGATTTCGTGCAGATATCGAGATACAATCACATCCGCAAACGTTCCTCCTCGAAAGAAACCACTCTCGTCGCCGCCCGAAGCCGCAAAGTCTTCCGACGGCCTTCGACATTCATCGTAACTGAAGCAGAGCGAATCCTGCGATTGAGTCCCACGACTCGGGAATCCGCGGGGTGCCGATGAGAGAAACGAAAGCGGAGAGCGGAGAGTCGCTCACAGAGAGTTCTCCGTTCCACTTGCTTTCGAGCTCCTCGCAACAGCCCCGGGGCGAATGACTCCTAGAGCCGAGAAGGGCTTGGTTACAAGGGGTTAGGCGAGGTTATGCAAAACAAATGCTCAGGGGAGTACCTGCTGCGGTCCAGTTTCGGATGCCTGAATAGTGTGACGGCCGGCCCAGGAGTCGAGACGACGGGCAGGTTGCATTCGAACTCTCCGTATTCGTTTCACGCTGCCCCTTGCACGTTGCACCTTGAAACTTCAAAATACAACGGGCATTGATTTACTGCCGGATACCCCGAAAAAGCCTTGCGAAATTCCAAATACGCAAAATTGTGCAAGATTCAAGGATCCGGCTCACTACTCGAGTCTCATGTCTCACCTGCCTAAACGAAGCAGGACGTTACGTGGAATATGTTTAAGCCTATTTTGCAGACTGAGGGAAAAATAAGATTCGAGTTTGGAATTTTTGTCTCTCTTGTGCGACAAGCATTTAAAATATAATTATATTTCATTCTGCTATGAGATATAAGCGGGAAAAATATTTCACAGAAATGTTGTCTTACAAGTATATGTTTTCAATCTTTTCTATTTAATCAATAATAAATTAGTTGATGAAAAATGAAATGAAATTAATGTATTTAAATCAAATTAAATCGAATTAAATTAATTTGATTAATTAAACTGAGCATAGAGCTGAGAATTGCATTCTCTTTTAATAAGCACGGTTACGATGTAAAATAACTTTTCTTCATTTATATTTGTAACAATGTGTTGCAAAATGATTTATTATATGCTATAATCTTATTTATAAAAAAATATCGTATAAACAATTATTTTCTTATTTCGATTGTACGAGAGTCTGTCCGCAAACTTAATTTATGCCACTTCAGTCCAGCCTCTTTTAATATCTGCAGTGTTCACTTCGATTTCCCAGTCCGCCTTCCTTCTGCTCGATTTGATCTTATTTTTACTCTTCGCTTCTCCCGTTTATATTCCTCCTACCTTACCCTACTCTCTATTAGTTCCGGCCCACCAGAATAGACGGATTCCTCTATGTTTTGATTTACTGCCGGTCAATCCCAAAAAAGAAGCTCTTTGTATCTCGGAATACGCAAATTACGAAATTCAAGGTTCCTGAAGAATCAAGAGTTTTGCCTCACAGCTAACACGGAAACGCGCGTTACCTTGTTCAGTTGTAAGTGATATTTCTAGGTGTACGGTTGTTCACTTCGATCATCCACGTATTCGTCTGATAACTCATCCTTTAAAGCGACATCGAAATGTGTAAAAAGTGGTGTGTATTAATTTTTAATCAGAGACTGGAATTGTACAAACGACTCTCTCTCTCTCTCTCTCTCTCTCTCTCTCTCTCTCTCTCTCTCTCTCTTCCTCTCTTTTTAATACACGGTAACTGGTTCATCAAAAGATTCGATATTGAACCTTTTCAAGTATTAATTATGATAAATTGATAAAAGAAATATATTTTTGAAAAATCGCGAATCTTAATACAAAATGTGTCGCAAAAGTATATCCGAAACGACAGAACGGTGGAGCGTCGGCAGTTAATTTTCATTCGAAGTACCAGCGATTAGAGTTTCGTCGTTAGGTATCGATGCGGTACCGATAATGGCACGTGATATCCACAGAGTAGCTATGTATACACATGATGTATAGGAAGTAATATTTTGGGAGGCATGCGCAATATATCTTCCAGCGGCGTTGGTTCATGATGCTGATATCAGTATCACGGTTATCGAAAATATTTTGAAATCTATGATATATCCATGGCGTGCCAGTCTTTCATATACTTCTTCTCTATTGAAATTTGACAGATCTAAAGCCAGATTTTTTCACATATAGGCTGAGAGAAGTAGATTACAGCTGAGAGAATTCATTTTGAAAGTCATCATATAAAAAGAAATACTCTACCAAGTAATTTATATTTTTAATTAGAATATTTTTTAAATTTCTCATTATATATTTGTTATATATTTATTTCAATCTAGGACTCGTACACGCGTGCGCAAATTTTTCTCATCTCAAAATAGGCGTATTAAAATAAATATTTTTATAAAACTATTAATAAGATTACGCATATATTTAATAATTATATGATTTTTAACGTCTAACATGTACGATCTATATTAAAAGTATAGAATATATACGTTATATATGATACTTTAAGGAAATGCCGAAAACTAGGCAGAAAATATTTATCGAAACCGTAACATAAGCCACACGAGCGGAAGACATATACACCAAAATATTATTACGTGCTAAAATGACCACTCTGAGAAAAAAAAAGCAATTATGAGAGAGTGTTTTGACATTCTCAGTAAACCAATTATTTTCTCGTGCCAATCTCTTGCTCATGTAGAATCCTTCTGTCGGCCCTTTTTGTGCACTTTTTTGCTCCGCTCGTGAAGAAAAGGGCAAAGTTATCACAAGAAAACTCACTGTTACTCTACCCTCCGGCATTAAATGCGCGACGATGCGATAGCGGCGATAGTCATACTTATAATTAGAGGAGTCAGCAAAATGATTTATGACGCACACGTGGTGTACGCACTGCTTTCGTAAATATACCTTCTTTATTCGTTTTCTTTCGCTCAGGCATATACATTTGTTGAGGGGCTTGATCTTGATTAATATTTCGAAATACTGTATTCGGTCGGCTTATTCTTGTGTCGAAGAGATCACCAAATTATTAGCGACGCGACATTGTACTTTGTAAAGTAAAATGAGTGGCCAGATTACTATCATTGTTACATGCAGGTGCGTTTGCATTTGAATCGCGAATAAAGCACGTCTTTCTTTATTTCAACATAAATTAAATTTAATTCCAGATTGTTGAAATTACAAATTGTTACCAAATGCTGCAATATTTTTCAAAATGTTAATCTGGTATTACTCCTGCTGTTTCTTTTAATATATTGGAGCAAAGCATGTATATCTTTTATACATCTTAACATTATATCTTTATTTTCATTATTCCTTCTAATGTCTTACAATTAAATAAGGATTAAATATTCCATATATCCATTTAATAAAAATAAATAAAACAAAGATTTTTCTTCATTAAAAAACAATATCATAATATTGTACAACGTATACGTGCAACAATAGCACAGAATGTACCATAAATTCAACTTATGAAAAAATTGTAAATAATATATACATCAAATAATGTTACACATATAAAAGCATGCAAATAAAAATAAAAATTCGATTGAATATACTTATTATATTATAAAATCAACTTTTTATAAGTTTTATAGTGTTTTAGAACGCGAGATTTTTAAAGAAAGATAAACTAAAGTTGGACGCTATATTGAATGATTCGTTTAATGTTTATGCATATCTAAAATTCTTGTTATTACTAAAAATATATACGGAAACTCTTAGAAAGTCAAAATATTCAACTTGAAAATGGGCAAAAATCTTTGATTGACGAGAAGATTTTACTTATTTAACTTTTATCGAATTTCTCTCAACATAATGTATAATTTACATCACTCGTAAATATAATAGCAAATTAAATATTGTCTATTGCGATAGTATAAGTCTAAGTTAAGCGTTAAAGCTCACAGCAAGATTTTCTACTAAGTAATATTTTTACAGATTTCCGTTTCTGTTTAATAAATTACAATAAATATCATTTTTATAAGATATTTAACATCTGTGTTTCTAATTTCCAAAAGCATCTCTTTCTAAAAGCAAACATTTTAAAATCGTACGCGCGATGTGCATCGCCCGTCGGATCACGCAGAGAGTATTAATATTAAAGATTAAATTATGTAATTTTCCAAAACCAACAGAATAATTATATAGAAAAAGTTTTATTCTACTTTAATAACTATTTTCGTGAATGTGATTTATATTGTTATTATGTTAAATACTTAATGTACTTGTACTTAATATCATTTACAATAGATTTTGAGAATAGAATGCTAATAATAATAAAATAAGATAAAAATAGTGGAATGTTAGAGTTTTATAACATAAATTGTAAGATATGCTTTTCTAATCAAGAATAAAAACTAATATTAATTATAGAATTATAGACAAAAATACCATAAGTGCGAAGGAGAAATTATTCTGGATTTTATTGTGTCTTAAAAAACTTTTAAAAATAAAAATAAAATCTATAAAAATATTATAAAAATCTTTTACAGCCGTTGTATTATATTTAAAACTAGGTGTAAATTATTTTTATCAGTTATATTAATTAAAGACGGACTAATAAATGTACTAAGCATGTATCACTTAAAATTTTTTAATATCAAATATATCAAACTATACGCGACAGAGAGTATAAATGTGCAATTATATTTACTCACCCCTTTCTGATTTATTAAAAACTTGGAGTGTTGGATGAAGAATATTCAAAGAGATAATTAATTAATAAATATCGAAATGCTCTTAAAAAGATAAGAATTTGCTACGATTAACTTTCGATTCACTTTTAAACGTATTCTAGAATGTACACCCCCTTTGCCAGAAATTATTGACATTTCGCGCAATGTGTTTATTCTTGAAAAAGATCCCCATGGTTATTTTCGTGGAAAAAAAAAAAAAAAAAATAGAAACGCAATTTACTGACTTCGCATACCTGACCAGACCTAAAGGGACACCGATGTATTCGGACAGACCAGAGATTGGATTGGGGTAGCAGCAGAGTTCCAATATGGCGCGAACCCCGTCGGCCGTCGGAACATGGCGACGACGGGCCTCGGTGGTGACCGAACGCACGTTTCATCGCTCGCATTCGCGGAATGGATTGCTTTCGAAAAATCATTCCACATCATCGCGATCCTCGTTAGAGCGGATCACTTAATGGTCAACGACACAACGACTAGCCGTCGGACTACGTTTCTATTAATATCGATTCGCGTTCCACCCGTCATTCGCTATCGCCAATCGTACGTATGTATCCGCGTGTACGCGTGTATTTACATACGTATGTACGCGCGAATACATATTTTTCGGTTTATACACAAATGTTGCCTGACGGCCGGCAACGTAACTCCGAAGCATCGAGCTACGCTTCTATTAATACCACCGCTCGTTCGATCTCTGTAAACCGTTGTATACTTATGTGTGCGTGTTCAAATATACTTACGCGCGACACTGGACACGCGCGTGTCTTCCACGCACATCAGAGTTTTCGATGACTGGCGTACTGCGGTTCTGATTTAACTATCCCGAAATGAATCGTCGCGCCGACACCGCGTCGCACGGACGAGCAAATTTTCGTTATTTTTCGTCGGTTCCCCGATGGGACACGTTGCCAACTATGAGAGATTGCACTCGGTGTCGGTCCGCGGATGGCGGACATTGTTTGAGATACTATGACGCCGCCGGTCGCGCAATTAGATTTTACACCAAGTCTCACGTGTCTCTAATAATTATAGCAGTTCTCAGTTGACAAAGCTTTCCCTTTGTCAGAAAATTTCACATTAATGCCAAAACGTTATTCAGTACGCGTTGTTAGAAGATTCTTTACCGAACAACAAAAAAATTACATAATTAAACAATAGAAAATATTTGAACGCGCGCGCGGGCTAATAATTCTAGTTTTTATTTAGATCTTGTCTAATAAAAGACAAGAAAAATGATAAAACCATAAATTAAACGTTTTACAAAGCTATACATTATCAGCATTACCTTGCATACACACACTTAGGTATCGTAAAATAAATATTATATTATCACCTCTAGCATTGTGCAATTAATTCAAATATAATTTGCTGATAATATTAAGATAAAACTTGCGTTTATTATCAATGTACAAAGCGAGAGTTAAATATAGTCTCTGTTAGCGAAAAATATGATGCGAGAGAGAGAAGTGTTTTTATCTAAATCTGCGTATGTGACATAAGTCGTCGGACGTTTATAGCGCGCAAGGATGCCTTGATATCGCAGCGAAATTACAATATGCATTTGCATTTGTCGCAGTCGTCTTAAATTCGTCCATATTCTCAAACGCTAGTTCGGCGCGTCGAGCTGTTGACTTAGAACAATTATGCAAAAAGTCAAATAGCCGTGGAAAATGGTAATTTGCGAGCGCGCGCGCGATGTATCTGTATATTTGCATAATGCGTACGAGAAAAGTACCATAATGTGTTGCATACGGCTATAATTCTTTCGCGTGAATCGTTACTCAACGCCCGAGATAACATCGCGCTATCTACGATCAATCAAATATTTCACGTGTTCGCGGAGGAGTCCTAATTACGCCGCGCTAAAGTATTCTGTGTTTATCGTATTCCGCCAGAGCCCCCCTTAGGGGGTTAACCCCCTCGTTACCGATGCCGGCAGTAAATCGCTTTATCGTTACGAGAGAGCGACATCGTTCTCATTCAATTCGAATCTCTCTCGCGTCTCATAGACGTCGCTCCGCCTAAAAAAGATTTATAAGAGATTTACAGCGAGACACGCGAGAGCTTGCATACGCAAGCGAGCTGCGTCCGAAAAAGATAAAAAAATAAAAAAGTAAAAATGAAAAGAAAAAGGTAGGAACATGCGCGCGCGGTTCTTGAAAAAGAAAAATTCTTTTCATCCTTCTCGAACGTCATACCTTATCGACGTTTTTCGAACGTAGGGGTTTTGCCGCGTGTATTTTCCGCCGTGCCAAGGGAACGCGGAAAGGGAGAAAGCGAGAAGGAATGAGAGGAGAGCGGAGGGAGCGAAACCGGCGGGGGATGGGAGGGAGGAAGGGAGGGATAGGATAGAAAGGGGAGAGCAGGAACATTCGCATCTTGCTGCCTTTATAAATGCTTCTACATTTATTAAGGCTACTCCCCGGACCCTGGACGCACCGGTATACGTATTTCGAAATGAATGCCTCGTGACGTGGCACCGCGACGCTGTCGTCGGGGCGCGCGTGAACGCTACGGAAAGTGAAATATTCCTCTGTCGTATTTTCACATGCGCGCACACGACAAATGACCACCGTGCGTCTGACGGCCGCTGGTCTCGGTAAAAAAAAAAAAAAAAAAAAAAAAAAAAAGACCGTACGTACATATGTAAATAGATATATGTGTATGTAATATCGCGAAAGATATTCGTCTTTCGTCGATCAAACGCGACGATGTCGGAAAAACTTGTAGTTCGGAAATTCGTCGTGGAAATTCATCGTGGGAAAATAGAATTAATTACAAATTTAAACATTGTAATCGCAAATGTGCCTCGAAATTTTCTTTCGATGCATTTTTCTTTTAAATAGCATTTACGTTTACACAAGAGAGATTATAAGGAAATTCTCATTTCTTTTTCTTTTCACGAACGAGAAGAAAAATGAAGAAATTTCAGACTGTAAATGCGACACCTTTACGCTACAAAGTATAAAATAATCGCAAGTGATTCGGACAAAGTAGTCTGAATTAACTGATAACGATGTGTTTCGCATCGCGCGCTTTTGAGAGCCACGCCTATATGATATTTTAATATACAATGTAAGCGTGATTTTTTTCCTATATGTGGCCGATTAAACAACTCCTGACAAGAAAGTGATTTGTCGCGCGGGATACTTTATTCCAGATAATCATACACCGTGTTAGACGTGGGTCGTTCAGCGCGACAATGTATATACATTGATTAATGGCACCGTCTTCATGCCCGAATAAGGAACATCTTGACGTCCGTTGAACCGCGCGCGTAAATCTTGCATTTTTTTTTTATTCACTGTAAAGCGATATGGATCACGTGCTATCGAGCTCATATTGGACGCGTCGCATCTCAAACATACAGTGTGCTATTAATGCATTTGCCAGAAACTACTCAATGGCATATCGCGTAAAGGAAAGTAAATTATTCGCTTATTTGCTACGAAGGGAAGCGTTTTCGTACATGAATCGTTATGACAAATTAGAAACGCAGGAGACAAGAAACGACTTGATTAAAATTAAATTGTTCTCCTCTTCTCCGCACGAAGGAGAAATCCTTTCAAATATTTTTACAAGTATAAAAAAAAAAAATAGCCGCGTACGTACAAAGTACCTTCCGAAATAGAGACATTTGCCGATGTAGATTCGTATGTCGGCTAATCATCAATGGCCAGAAGCGTCGAATATTGGCGCTCAATCAGCACGATAAAATCAGCACAAGACTACTCGAGACGAGAGTAGGCGCGCGGCTGCGATAAAGTATAGTCTCTCTCTTGAGAGAGAGAGAGAGAGAGAGAGAGAGAGAGAGAGAGAGAGAGAGAGAGAGAGAGAGAGGTACGATCTACTACTTAATACCGTCTATACGCTTAGCGTTCGATTCTGAGCACATACTAACAACCACTTGTGCGCAGCGTTCTTTCGACAAAAATTAATCATCGAAATCAGCCCGGACGCCGATTAAGGGCGATCACCTAGGCAAATCGTTAAGCGTGCTTTTCGGTGGTGATGACGGTTCTACCTGTTGTCGGAGAAAGAAGGGGAGGAAGGGGAGGGGGATGAGGGTGATGAGGGGGAGAGGGAGGGAGGGAGGAGGGCGGCCAATCCCCAACGCGAGGCTCGAAAAAAAATTTCCCACCTGGTAATTTCTGCATGGCGGCAACGGGAAGGGAGAAAATTGCACGACATTGTAGAGAGGAGAACGGCCGGCTAAAATTTTCTTATCCGAGACCAATCCATTTTGCAAAATTGCAGCCTTGGTAATAATCTGCACTTTGTAGCACACAGACTTGGTCTACCACGCGCGGTCTATCTCGCGCGACAGGACAGGGATCTCTCTACTGATTATCCGGGGATCGTTATAGATATTTTAAAAGGTCCCAGATAATTCCGGCGCCTTGTAAACGAAAACACGGCTCTTCAGCTCTTCAGCTTTTGAGCTTTCTTAATGCGTGCATAAATATTTCGTAGCTTGTATCTGCGAAAAAAAAAAAAACAACACGCGGAGATTACGTGCGGATATTATCGGGCACTTCGACTAGACGACTAGACTCGTTTGCAGGATCGTATAAAAATCGCGCACACCACACAGTTATCGACATAAGATTTTGCGTGATACACGTTACTCCGTTTCTAAAGCGTATCCCGAAGTGGGCGAAGCCTCGTATACTTCGGGCACGTTGTTTCTTGTAGAAACAACGTAAAGAAAATAACAGGTAGTGAGAATACAGCATCCCGCATGACCGGTCTGTACCAGCGATCCGGCAGTTAACCGGCTTTATAAGATGTATCGTGATCAATTCGCCCAAGTGAGAGACCCGATGAATACTTTGTTAAAAATTTGGCTCTACTAACATTGTATAAAAATTTCTACCGTATAAAATAATAACTGCCAGTTTTATGTTCATTGTCAGTATGTTACAATGTTGACGATATTTTTTAATAAATTTATGCTTGCGCATTTGTATCGCACAGTTTCGCGAGTTGCATAATATTTATAGGATAAACCGCGTATAGCTGCTATAGTTGCAAATTGCATACTTTTTCTTAAAAAAAAACAACTATATGTTTTTTTCTTTACTCCAATTGATTCCTCTCATTATTTTGTACATAAAAGTATTGAGTTAAGATCACCGAAAATATTTTACGAGATATTTTATAGTTTATGTCAAATTATGTCAGTTAAATACAAAATATCTCGTAAACTATTCAATTTTAAAATATTTAAAATATTTTATGATGCTTGTCGAACTCGTTTCAACATTCGCTAAAAGATGGGCATAAAAAAATTATGGATTTATCTATAAAAAACTAAAGAGGTGATATTGAAAATTTAAAAAAAATGTGATAAAATATATACTATAATCATCTTAAGGGTCTCTTTAAACCATATTATGCGATACAAAAAAAATTTCGATTTGTCTACTAACAGAATAATTTTAAATGGACACATTACGCGGTTCACCCTTATATACATATATATATATATATATATATATATATATATATATATAATACACAGAATACATAATTTTCATGAATTCATATTAATACATACCGCAGTATATTCAGTTGAATGTAATATCGAGAAATTAAATCGCACAGTCTTTTCAGATTAATATTTTTCACTAAAGAAATATTATATATTCTGGGAATGCGCCATGCATCACTGTCGCCCAGTTTTCGCTTCGATTTTCGGAAACGGTTTGATCCTTCGACTCCAGATTGTGTGGGTATCAGCGGAAAAGATAGATCATCACGTCGGGAATAAATCACCGAGTTAATGTTACGCCAACTAGAAATGCGAAGATACGAAGGGCGAAAGGCGCAAAAACCCGATGTCCGCGATCCTAGAAAAAGAGTCTCCCTCGCCGAGACATATTTCGCTACATGTTACGAAAATTTAACGCGTGGAAGGATTAATTCGACCGTTGCCAAGATTGTAAGAAGAAGGTTCGAACAAGTTCGCGCTTTAACGAAAATGCCAAATGTGCGCGACGGAGTCTGGGAAATGCTTCTTCACATTCCCGGTCGCATCCGGAGTCGAGGAGGAGAGAGATAACAGCACCGCCAATCGAGAATACGGTACGTGTCGGTGACGTTGCCAGCTTCGAGTGTCCGGTCCGGTGTCTCAGTGCCTGAGATGGATCATTCATAGCCGCGGCGATGAATCACGAGATGGCTGGGACAGCTTACTAGAGAACCGACGTTACCGGAGATAAACCAGAGCAGAAGCAAAAGCGGTCGATGGCGAGATGGGAAGGATAGATGCAAAACGAGTAGAAGAAAGTAGGACATATCGGTGGATCTTCGTGTAAAAAAGAAGTAATATTAATAGTGATAAAGATGAATTAACCGCTAAATTATCAATTATTGTAGTTGCAAGCTATGTAAGGACGACGAAGAATATCTCAATCTCTAAATATCTGATTAAAAACGTAAAATTAGATATGTATATTATATGTAAAGAAGAGTAGACATATATAAATGCGGCGACTTAAATATAACGCACACACGCGAATTTATAATTAATAGAAAAATAATTTGACGGTCGGAGCAAAAATTAATGTTATACGAAAAGGAAGAGTAACATGTACAAGATAAAATAGAACTAAGATACGATGATGAATAGAGCGAGAGGGATGAAACAGGAAAAAGCGGAGGACGAAGATACGGGAACGGAGGTTGGAATCTTCCGGAAGTACGTCCGACGAAACGCCCGTGTTTCTTCCATTTTTCAAAAAATAAAAGCGACCACAGTGTTGACTCATTGTTTGGATCTTCCGACTGTTTGCGTAGACGCGTAGCTCGTGAATAGGCTTACGAAGGGTGGATACGTTGCGTATGTGTGCGGTATATGTATATACGCGGGTGTATATATACGTATTATATGCGTGTGCGTGTTGACTCTCCGTTGGAAGAATGTCACTATAGGACCAAAGAAAATATTATCACTTTTGTCCCACCCCTGCTCGCGGTGCTCCCACTGTTTTCACGAGAATCCGCGTAACGCGGGAGTGAATCAATCGTCCGTATTTCTTCTCGATTTATCAGTGCCGGGGAATAGAAGAAAAAGTCCGTTTCATCGACATTTCACTTTGACAGTCCCTTTCTTTTCCCGACCCTTCATTGTCATAAATCTGGTAACGAGACCGACTCGATAAAACTGTAACTTCGCGAAATTGCTCGCGCAATCTATCTCATACTCTCTCATTACTCGTGACCGATTTTGATAATTAAGCTCACAAAATAGGTAGTTTTCGATTAATCAAATATCGACGGCATATAAGAGCGGCATTTCTGTGAGATTATTAGGCGCGTCGCGTTTTCTCTATTTTTATCAAGGTCAATCGACCGTATCGCGGAGATCGTTATAATGCAAGAGACGACCGGAATTTTTAATTTACGCAGTTGCAGTGGAACGAGTGCCGGCATTTATAAAATAGTTGCATAGACGGTAATGCGTCTGGATGAAGCGTGACGTTGAGAACACGCTGATGACGCGTTGCTGCGCGAAAGATATACTTTTAAGAAAGCTTTTCACGTTTCTTGTGTTATAATAATGGAAGAAGTCGAGGCAGACAGCACGATGTGACGAGAATGATGACATTACGTGTCGGATGGTTAAAAGCGAGGAGGTAATTAACGTTGAGAATACTTCATCAGTCAAGAAACTAACCCCTCGGCATCCGCCATATCCAAGGACACAACCTGTCGTATCTTTATTTAAGTCAAACAAGGATAGTTGACGCGTGATGGAGTGATTATTAATTCAACGCTGGTACTAAAGACAACTAATTACCCTGACATGATGATTACGTATCGCGCACCACACTGATGACGATAACGATTACTAACTTTGAACTACCCGGTAAAGCTAATTAATTAATTAATACAATGTATGTGCTTTAGTGTCTCACACACACACACACACACACACACACACACACACACACACACACAGATATAAATTATATCTGAATATTACAAGAGAAAAAGAGACATTCAAGATGTAACGAGCATATAAATAAAAGGTAGTTAGTTAGGTCTTTGTGTTATCTTTGAGCATTTATATACGAAATCTCAATAACGTAGATATTTATCTATAATTGTGTTCTCATTTGAAAAATTTTAAAGGGGATCATATACCGTTGTTCCAGTTAAATATCAGTTCGAATATATCACTCGCGTCCCTTGTTTGACTTGAACAAAAATACGACAGGATAGAAACAGTGGTAAACGCAACAACCATATTTTAGCAATATGGCGACAAGCCAAGTCCATCCTCTGATCCTAGGTACTTACATACTTCTGTTTGCCATCATTTCGACCGCACAGGAATGCGCACATAATTTCCAACAACTTTCTTGTTTTTGTCTCGGGGTAGCTACCGGTAATAAATTTTCGCTCGAGCGACACGAAGGAAATAAAGGCGCGAAAAGTGCGTAACATGTGCTGCTGTTTCGTGTTGCAGGGTAGGTGGTAGGTAAATAAATAGGTAGGCCTACAATACTGGCTTGGTTACGTCACGGCGCGTCCTATAAAAATGTCATGCAGAGCACAGCGAGGCAATAAGTCGCACCGGACCCCATAAATCGTTCAAATTTGAACGCAATGGCGCAGCATGAGTTACATGCTTAAGGTCAGCTTCTCTTCTAATCTAGGCTTCTCTCCGCTCGTCTTTGTATTGCAAATCGATTGTTTTAAAATTCAACGTTTTGCAGCATAAATAAGAGAGAAATTTGTAGCAAAATAAAGCATTCTCGCCACATGAAACGTTCGTTGTGTCATACGGGGGAAAAGAAACGCGTGTCGTAGAGTGCCGATGTCGTCTCGAAATTCTTAAAATCAAACAAGCGGCGATAATGCGACACGGAATTCAATGCGACGACAATAAAATCGCTATCCGTTCCGGAGATCAGAAGCGGCGAAAACGGTGGCGAAACGCTAAAGCGTGAGCTCGAGCAATGAAAGCAAGAGAGCAGCAAGTGGCTCGTACGTCAGCCGGTGGCTCGTAAACGTCAGCGGTGGTGCTCGTAAACGTAAACGCGATGCTATAAGGGGATGTACAGCGGCGCGCAGCGCCGGGGAGTCACCATGGCATAACAGTTAAAGAGATACATGTATATGTATAGAGAGAGAGAGACGATCCATTTAGCGGTTTAAACGGGGTCGTTATATCGCCGTTTACAACGAAACAATCTGTTCCTGAATATCTGGACACGTGTCGTGAGATTTAGAACGGGCGGAGCGCGAAATGTTAGATTACCGCGGCAAAACGGCTTTGAGCGCGTGCGTGCATGCGTGTATTAATCCGCTAATACGTTCCGTACTAAAATGCAAATTTGAATGCGATATTAACCCTTCTGTCGATGAACGGGTACTCGGGTACCGTAAAACGACTTTAAATGTTGAAAATGTGTCTGCGACTTTTCTCCGCCCGAAACAAAATACAAAAGGACCTTTGTATTCGGGAACCTCCTAAAATATAACGGGAAAGAATGTTCGAGATGCCCAGCAGCTGTTATAAAGAAATTATAACAGCGGTGCAATGTGTTAAAAACACGCAGTTGGTACCCGGATACCAATACATTGATGGAAAGGTGAAAAATTATGCATTGACAGATAGGTTAATTTTCTCTCATATAATTATTGCTTCAGTTTCGCTGTCGAAACGTCTGTGTCCTCTGCATACGTTCGCATTATTTAATGGTTTCTTTATCCAACTAAGCGTTCAAAACTTGTCAAGTGCATTTTGAGAACAATATAAATTGGAATAAAATAAAAAAAGAAACGAAGTAAAATAATATTTCCTTTATAAGTATATCTTTTTCTTGTTTTTGCATTCCACGATTTGTATTTGTAATTCTGTGACACTCTGTATATAAACCTCGTAAAAGGAAGATAACCAGAAACGCCGATTTAACCTTCGACAAACATGCGCGCAACTTCCGCCTTCGAAACGAATAATAAATCACTGCGATGCGCGTTTATCTCTGATAACTTAACTCGCTACATAATAATCTCAATTAACGACGGAGATTTATCAATAAGCAACCACCATTCAGAGAATGGCAATTAAGGGGTGCGCCGGAGGAATGCCGGATGGAATCAAGACGCGACAGGATAAATTCACATCGGGCGGAAAGATGCTGCGGAGATTTAATAAAAGCGAGAAAACCGCTTGGGGGATGACTATAGATATTATCGAATGGCGGAGGAAAGGCGAAGCGCCATCGAGTTTTCGGGGTTAGTGATTAAACTGGGGATTGAATCCTGGAGATCGGGCGAGTATGCCGCCGAATCCTACCGTGGTATTTGTGGGGATGGCACAGGAAGGGGTTGAAACAACAGCGTTCTGTGTTTAATCATGTCTGACCGAGCGAGGGGACCTTCAGACGGGGATGGAATTTGCATAGTTGGGGGCTCACGTGTTCATAGACCTTACCTCTGTTGTAAGCTATACACTGTTGAAAAGAGATACACGTAAATTGAAAACTCCGCGTTAGAAGTTGCCTCTCGGATACCGAGTTACGGCAAACGAAGAATAAAATTATTTTTTATGTAATTAAAATGATTATTTTATACCACGTAGACTAATACTACTTTTCCATGCTTTATTTTCGTGAATTATATTGCGATACAAGCATAAATCTTGTTCTCTATTAATTATCATACGGCGCAATAAATACGGATAAATTGTCACATGAGAAAGAAATTAATAATAATTAATTTTCGTGAATAATGTACAATTAATGTTTGATCAGTAAATAATATAATACAAATAAATTATGTGAATCAAATTAAAACAATGATATTGCGTAATATAACATCATTGCTCTTGACACGCGTGATAGCATGATAAGAAAATACATGTATAAACTGTGAAATAATTCTGAAAAGATCTGTAAACTGATTATTTTATTCATCTCTTTCTCGTGCCAGTGCTTTAAAAAAAGATTGCAAAATGTTGCGAAAAAAAATATCGTAATTTAAAAAAATCAATTTTTACCTATATAACTTAGAATTAAAAGATGCGACGTAAAAAAATGTAACATAAGAATGTACCACTCGGAAAAAAAAATATGGACGATATCTTAATCGCCGATAAAACCAGCAATAAGTTGCAACACCACCCAGAAGGAAGATTGCGGGTGCGGTTGCGAAAACAAGAACGACAGGAAATGCCAAAATTATGATAATGATTCGGAGCCGTTTTCAGTTAAGACATTAGGCGACGTGTATAATTTAGACGAAAGCCAGACCAGTAAGTAAAGACCGCGTAGCATCGATGTTCGTAATAATAAACTTTAATGTATATTATGCAGATTGCAGTTAAACTGGTGCGATGTGTGCGTGCGTGCGTGTGTGCGCACACGTTTTTATCTATATCTCTCTTTCCAATATAATTTTATCAATAAACGATCGACGTGCGTAGCGTAAAATTGAAGATCCTTGCTTATGTTAATCGCGCTGGAAGAACCGTTTTGCGTATTATTATCATTATTATTACTATCATTATTGTCTTCTTAAGATTTGCATATTTTATCCACTACGATGCACAAAATTATTACATTTGTCCGATATGAAATGGAAAACAATAATATCCAGATATATATTCTTGGACTATATATTTCACGCGTAACGTATTAAATATATTTTTTTCCTATAAACTGTTTCGAACACGAACAGCTGATCAGAATGCGGTGTGTCGTGAGCGGCGCATGTTTTCGGGAGATGCATGCGTCCCTGAAGAAAAATTAAACGCGTGCAATGTGCGGAAAGATTGGTAGGGCGCGGATGAGTATCGGGTAGAAAGGCGGAAAAAGGTAAGATGATGGTACAAGAAGGATAATAATCCGTAGTTTCGATCAAGATTATAGCCGCGCGGTTAAATGAATAGTTTACGAGCAGCGAAAATGAGACGGGCAAAATGTTAAGCCCCTTCAAGCCGGGATCGAGCCTCCTTTATACACCATTCACCTGTAATAAACTTCAATGCTAAATGTCTTTATTGCGTTTCTGAAGCTAGCCCGCTGTGTGTACGAGGTAATTGATATGAGCAAACCGAAAGGCCGCAGTGGCGCTAGTCGTGTCCCGTCTGAATTACACGCGAGATATCCGAGCGCTAAAAGGACAGATAAGTATTTAATGACTAGTTTTGTAACGCGGCTTGATTCTCGATCAAAAAGAGAATCTCATCGGTTGCTCGGGCTGAATCTTAATCCTCCGCGGAAGCAAGTGTCAGTCATATCGTTATGATTGAATTCTCAGTTACTTAGAGTACAAGACGATGATGATTGGTTCGTTTAAGACAGAAAACGATATCTAGGTATCTAACGGATTGAAAAATTCTGTCTTGTTTATTCTTTTGTCGAGCAATTCAATAAACCTGATTATAATCGATACTCTACTTTTTACGACAGAACGCATCGCAAATTTACTTCCTTATTTTTCTCTCCTAAAGCTTCTTTCATATATCTCAAATCCCCCCAAAAATTTGTCAAAGAATCCACAGTTGAAGGAAGATGCCGCGCGCGAATCTGGGACATCTCGTGCGTTGTATTAAATTTTGCATAATGTGCCACATGTGTGGGGGGGGGGGGAGGGCACGTTATCCTTCTCTTTCAGGCAGCTCACGTAATCTAGCCGTTGAAACCCTAGTTTCGGCCAAAGCCACCACTCATCCTCTTGACGAGACAAGTCGTCGATCAAACGCGCGTCTCTGCCCCTTAACTAAGGCTCGGTGAAGATTTAAATCAAGAAATCAAGCAAAATGAATGCCGCATACCGTCGGTAGACAGGTCAGGCGTCAACGCAGCAGGTCTATCTGGCACGTAAGTACATGCTGCGAGTATGTCGGGGCTACAGAATGCGCCAATCGATACATATCTCTCCCGCGTGCATACATGTACAGTCTACGCCCTCGTCCGTGTACCATGGACGTGTAGAACGTATACACACGTGTGTGTGTATGTGTGTGTGAGTGCGTATATGCGGGCGCGAGCATGTATCCGAAATGAATTGACCGGTGCGTAGTTGATGGACGTAGCGGGTGGCTCGTTATGCTTACAGCCCGCCCAGCAATCAAGAAGAATTCATACGCCTGACGTGTCGCTCATGATGGAGGTCCAAGCTACGTATCATCCATCTTTCGGGATCCTCGCAGCACTATCGCGACGCGGCATACGGCGAAAACTTTACAGTTCCGTTCTTTTCCATACTTTTTACGCGAGATTTATTTGTGAGATTTTCAAGAAAAATAATACGCAATTCTTAGTTTATAAAAAAACAAAATAATGATATTCTAAAGAATAGATGATATAAAAAGAAACCTATTAGTTTCTTTCATCTCACAAATATTCTCTGGACAATCGAGTTTTTTTTCGACCCCTACAGATGATAATAAGAATTTCGATATTTATGATAAAACAACAAATATTCTCGAGATATACACAATATTTTCAATACTTTTTTTGACTGGAATTAAAAATACGTACTTTCTCTACCGAGAGATATTTTACATAGATACATCAATTATAAAAGCGAAAAGATTTTTGATAACATTCGTACATGTGCGTGCGAATGACTCTTGATCGACTGACCGTCGCTTAATTAATGACCCGCCGCTATAGAGATAAGGTATAACGCAGATTCTTTCCCTTCGAAGTTT
This sequence comes from Lasius fuliginosus, assembly GCA_949152495.1. NCBI lineage: Eukaryota > Metazoa > Arthropoda > Insecta > Hymenoptera > Formicidae > Lasius > Lasius fuliginosus. The sequence continues at coordinate 1,530,140 of OX424453.1, read as the reverse complement.
CTTTCTTCGTGCTCGGGAATGGTTCGTCGCGGAATAGGTGGATGAAAGCATCGGCTAGGTCGGTGTTGGCCATGGTGTGAGTTGAAAGAAGGAAGAGATGGAAGAGCGAGGAAGAGAGAGAGGGTGAGGCAGAGTAAGGGGGTGGTCGACGTGGCTTGGGGGAGTTTTTCTCGTTCCCGGCTTCCGTCTCCTGGGACGCGAAGCGCGAGGATCTTTTTGCTCGCCTCGGCGGAGGATCAGACGTCCCACTTTATCTCCGACGACCCGTTCAACCCCTATCCCTCTCGTCCCCCCCCCCCCCTCCTCTCCCACCCGTCACCCTCGTTCTGCCTCTCTTCGACCCGCGTTCTATCCTACTGCAGCCCCCGTTGCGCCCCGGTTTCTACCCCAACGTCATCCCCCTACCCTTCTCACGTCACCCAGAGCTATGGTTGATCACGTATAGGAGGAGCCTCTAGCAGCGTCTAGAGTGACGCGTCGTGGAGGAGCCATTTGTCATCCATCAGCACACGGTCCTATCTACGCAAGATTGCACAAGAGCGGCTGATCCAACTTGGCCTTATTGTACGGTGCTTATCGTTTCCTTCTGTCGCTCTACTCAACATTATGTGCGATAGAATATTTTGAAAAACAATTTAATTTCTTAAAATTTATCTTCTTTCGTATTTGGAATAAATTATATTATACACGAATATATATTACGCCGTCTCAGAAATTGCAAAAATTTTATACCGCATTATCGCAGGTAAATCTGTTTAAATAAAAATAGGATCGCTAGAAATTAATATGTTTATCGTCTAAAGAATATCCTTTTGTAGAAAAGAAGAAGTATCTTTTATTGCGGACGATTAACGTCGAATGAGGAAAGGAGAGAACGATTCTTAAACTCCCAAGAAATAAATCTTATAAGTAGGCAGTCCACGATACAAGCGGCGGTCACAAATCCGCGGATAAGCCATCGGAGAAACGAAAGTCCTGTTGTCGAGGTTGGCGTTGACCGGAATGCAGTATACATTGGGGATAAACCGGAGGGTAGAAAGCTGCAGGAAGAATGAACGGTCTGATCGAATCATCATTACAAACGACCCGACAATTTGAGACATGCGCCGTTGTGTATATATATTGCTTGTTATGTATCGATTGCCTTACTTGTTCTTCGTGGTACCATCCCCAGCCTGCTGATAACTCAGATATTTTCCACGTCCGCGCGCGTCAGAAATTACACCAATCACGTAGCCGCTTAAAGTTAGTATTACCACCTGCAAACTTCTAATTTATTTCTCCGAAGTGTGCGTTCACGTTAGATACCGGAAGCATAAATTCATGTAACACATTACACAAGTATTTTTCCTATAATTGGCACCGATGTATATATTATCTTTTCGCGATATTTTTGCATTTGCCGACTGGCGCTATTTCATCAACGATCGAAAAATGAAACGAAATAATAGGCCAAAGAGAACATATTATTGCAGTATTTCGTATTATGAAATACTACCAAGAAAGAGAGAAAATTTGCCAATGCGAGAGCGTGCAATTAGTTAAATACACAGGTTTTTCTGCGCAGTACCGCGCTTCGCGCGGATAGGAAAGGGAGGAAGGGCGAGCACAATGGATGATATAGGTATCGCCAATTTTTCTCCCGTCCGCTAGATTTTTCAATGTAACTTGAGAGCCGCTCCCTCGCGAGGTCCCAGGGCGCAGGAATGGATGAACAGACGAGGGAGAGCGAGGGGTAGCAAAAGGGATCGCGCGCGCGGCGACAAGAACAACGGAGAGGATAAGAGAAAGGAAGGACAATTGTGAGGGGCGCGGGCACACACAACGAGATAGACACGGCAAGAGAAAAGGCCAGAGTCCTATTACTCCTGCGGGGGGAATACAATAATGCTCGAGGAGAAGAAGAGGAAGAAGAAGAAGAAAAAAAAGGAGCGCGAGATGGGTGGAAACGAACGAATCTCGGTGCTATCGTGACTGCATCCACGACGGTGGAAAATCTGGTGGCGAGCGAGGGGACGTGGAGGAGATGCCTCGTGGCGGAGGGAGATGCCTCGGGCAACGGTGTCATTAATAAAAGTGTCAATGATGTCAGTGGACTAATGTTGGTAGTCACTCGCTTGTGCCGGCAGGATTGGGAGAGGCGGTGGCATCACCCGACGTCCTATCCAAGAATTTCACCCTCTCTGTCTCTCTCTCTCTCTCTCTCTCTCTCTCTCTCTCTCTCTCTCTCTCTCTCTCTCTCTCTCTCTCTCTCTCTCTCTTCTCTCTCTCTCTCTCTTCAAAAGGTTGAATCGTTTTCGACTGCGTCGCTCGTTTGAGATACGCTCTTTTCCGATACCAACAAGAGAACCGCATCCTGTCGTTCCCTGCATCCTCTTATTCCTTGTTTTATGCGCGAGATGACTTCTTCAAATCTGCTTGCGCGTTACTTTCATTTAACTTATCTTCAAAAGAATACTACTTTATGTGATATATATCATATATATTTATATATTTATGTAATATATTATATATATATATATATTCAAATAAATTTTTTATTACCATTTCATGTAGTTAAATAGTAGTAAAATAGGATAAAATGTATCGATTTTTCGTAAAAAATGTAAAAAACACGCAAAACATTTATTCTCTTATTGAAACACATTAAAAGTGCATTAATGTTCCTATTATAGCTCACTACACAATCCCTAGCTTATTCTCTCTGCCCCATTTCTTCTCTCACGAAAGCTTTACATTAATTTTGCCGAAATTGCGTGTCCTGCCTCTTCGTTTCATTCGCCACTCGTGGCAGCTGAGGGGAACCCTTGAGGTTCGGTTTCCGCTCAAGAAATTTTATTTTTATCCTCTAGAGTTACCCTTTTTGAAAGAGAAGGAAAAAGATAGAGGTAGAGAGCGCTCCACGAGTATATTCGACGAAATTTATTGATTTATTCTCTGTACACTATGCGTTTATTTTAAATTAAAAAAAGAAAGAATACGTTTTTGAGCTAACAACAAGAAAAGCACACGCGTAAAGATAATATGAAATTAATATCGCACGCGCAACGACGCAAAAGCAGATTTCTGCAATAATGCGCCGCCATTGCTTGGGAACCAAACGCAATTTCGCATTCAATTACATGCCGCCCATGGTGAAAGGAAGCGTCTCCTCACAGTATAAGGGTGTATCGACGCAGAACGATAGAACAGGTTTGCAGATCGGAGGTTGGGGTTGCGCGGGAATATCTAATAAGAACCTAGAGCTCATCCATCCTACCGCGTAGCACTCCGGGGGCTGTCACCGTGAGCGTCAGCATACCGTAGAGAAGGGGTGATTTACATAGTAATAATATCGAGATTCTCTCTAGAAGAGAGGGAGGAGATTATGCTACGGTTTCGAAGCTAAAAGTTTGAAGCAATATGAAAATTCGCTTTTCATCATATACGATAACCGAGATCAACAAATATAAACAATTGTGCATCAGATCGCGTTTTTACATAATTAATCATCAGTGTAGAGCACAGTAATATTCCGCGGAAATATAGATATCTAGCATTAATGAATCTGAATCATCCACACATAAGCGATTTATCAGAATTCAAATATATTTTCAATAACCTTTCGTCAAAACAGATCGACCGATGTTTTAATAACCACTCGAGATAGTTAGTACGAGAGCCATCGGCAAAGATAACACTATCGATTTCTTGCCTCCATTTTACCCTCGCGATTGTTGAGAGAAGGAATTTCTCTCGTCCCTCACATGAAAGAATCGGCCCTCCAACAGCAGAACAGTATTTCTTCCGGACGTTCTGCCGACGGCGTTGCGCTTCTTTCATCCTGCAGGAATTTAAGAATTATCGCCGATGTCAGGAATTCCGGGAATCTCCTGCTAGACGCCGAGCGAATGGCGACAAGAGTGTAGGGGGGAGGGGGAGGGGGGGGTGACGAGAGGCGTAGATGAGAATTGGCCGATTAGAATATCAAGAGGTTAGTACAGCCTGGTGGTATGATGCTGACATAATAAGTAGGTGGGATAAACAATAAAAGGGGTGAAAGAGCAGCGAGGGTTGCTCTCGGTGTCTCTCTCCGCGGACAAAGGGGCTTCGGAGTCTGAATCTGAACGGGGGCTTTGACGTCTCCCTTTACCCACGAAGAACACAATGTTAATTAACGAGAGAAGAGCGGCTACGCTCGCGATTCTCAATCAACGTGGTCGGCATTCAGACGGCGAGTCCGTCTACCCGCAACAAAAGGGCCACCATTAACGCGCCTTCGATCGCGTTATGCAAATTATTTATGAGCTCCGACTGTGCCTCACCGCACATAAAATATGTAAAAATTATCGTCCAAGTTTTTACGCACGCGCAAAAACGTTTTCTTCTGCCGAAAACAAAGTTTAAATCGATAATTAATTCGGTTATACGCGCGTTATACGAGATACTCGCGAAAAATAAATCATCGAACGTCTCTTTGATACAGAGTCTCGATGCAGGGCTGAATTCTAATACACTAATATCCTGTACCTTCTTTATCCGATCTTCTTGCGGGCGCAGATATTTTTTGCATAACTCTACCATACGACTATTCCCCTCTCGTCGCCGCCATCAGCACCTCCCTCTCTCCGGGCTCTCTCTCTCTCTCTCTCTCTCTCTCCCTTCCCTCGCCCTTCGAAGCAAGCCAGCCTAGAGATCCCCACTCGTCCCGACCACACGTCCCTTTTCCCTCCACTCTGACCAACTTCCACGACCTCTCCTACCGACACCTCATCTCTCGACGCTCTCCCTTCTCTGTTCCCCCCCCCCCCTCGCCCTCCCCCTTCCCTTCGTCTCCTGTACCTCACCACCGCGGTTCCAAACGCCGTACACGAGGCTGCGGCTAAGAGCAGAGCGACGTCGGCGACGCCACGCACCCCGACGTCGCCCTGACGCGCTCTACTGACGCTGCGGAGCGGAGATTAATGGCTTCGGACTCTGAAATCCTGGAAAATAAATAGCGAGACCCCGGTGGCGAGAGAGGGAGTCCTGCGGAGCAAGATGCGGTCCCTCCTTCTCCGTGGCTCCTCGCTCGCCTTCCCGTTCGCCGTACGAGGGAGCGAGAAAGAAAGGATCGCAGCTTCCCGAGGGACCTACCTACCACTACCACATCACCACCACCACCATCACCACCACCACTATCGCTGCACATTTCTTTGTACAACAGCGTTGTCGGGCTGTCGATGAGATGGGAATGCTGTGCGCATTGTTCTATCGGAAATCCCTATCATAACGAATTATTTTACGCGCAACAATGAAAAGATGATCCGACCAGCTGTTAATTTTTAATGCTTATCGTGTTTAAGCGTTATATATATACATATACTACACATATATATATATATGTGTGTGTGTGTGTGTGTGTGTGTGTGTGTATGTATATAAAGAGATATTATATATGTTACGCGACTCAAATTATATTATAATACATTAAGTACTCTAACGATAAGTAGGAAAGAACCCGCGAGAAACTGCGATCTAATTGTTGCGTCGTTTGCATAATATGTGGTCTGTAAGTCTCGCCCCTTATGCCCTTGTATTGTCCACTTCTCTCCTTTCGTTCCTCTCTTTATTACGTTCTTCCCGCGTTCCTCCCCTGCGTCCAGATCGTTCTCCATCTCCATTCGTAACACCAACCAAAAGATTAATTGCTAATTCTTGCTACTGCAACCAGTTGCTACTAAACACGTATGGAGGCTCCGCAAAGGGTCAAGGAACCGCCTTGCGCGCATACACGTTAAGTAAGAAATATACATGTGTTAATGAGATTCCTCTCGCAAACTTGCTCGATGATTAAAAGCGTAATAGGGACAGACTGTAAGATATCGTCTCGTTCGTGCTGTAGAATCTGTGTTCGAATACACGTTTAAAAATAAACGCATCCTTCCTCCCCGTATTATGAGTGACAGAATCAAGCACATCTCTCTATGCCTTCTTAAATTATTCTAATGTATTATATAAAATTACAGGAAGTCATTAAAGACGCACCGATCCTTTTGTTGCGTAGACAATTATGAGGAACATTAGAATTACAAAGCTATACAGTATACAAGTGTATTATCACACGGCTACTGGTAATATGTAAAAACTATCATAATTTTTCCAATAGTAATAATAAGAATATATAGAAAAGAGAAGAGCGCACTGTGCAAGGTTATATAAAAAACGATATAACAACTGTAAATTATATATTATGTTACACAAGAGTACACTCCTCAAGTCGTTAATAAGCTGCGTTTTTAAGCTGAATTAAATGATTTAACGTCTAGTTGTTTTCTTCTACAATCTTTATATCCGAGAGCGTTTTACTTCGCAATTACATCATTGCTTTTTGTATCTGCCAACCGGTATTTTGCCACGCGGTAGTCCATAATAAAACCTTAATTAGAGTATCTATAGAACTATTCATTAACGCTGCAAAAACTAATTCAACGTAAGATGCGACGTGCAAAATACGCATAATTATACAATTCCAATTTAATAAATTAAAAAAAACGTTTAAATGTTCCTCGATACAATCATCGTGATTACTATATTGCGATTTCAATTTATAGCTATTAATTTTAATGTACACAATTATATTCCGAGTAGTTTAACATCTAAAACAATCTCTCTTTTTCTTACACAAGATGCTCTTGAGAAACGTAATGTTACAGAGATACAAATATTTTTCAAGGCAAGATTATTACGCGCGCGCGCGCGCGTGTGTGTGTGTGTGTGTGTGTGTGTGAGAATTATAAAATTATTTTTAATTGATTAATACAGAAAATCGCAACTAACAAGTTAATTCCATCGCATTCTTCGAAGGTGATTTAAATTTTTATCATAACCAAGAGAGGAGAGGCGAGATGAAGGGCGATTTGATTCATGGAGGGGACAGAATAGATCGGTATGGTGTCTCTATAGACACGAAGGTGGGAGGCGAGGGGGAGATCGTAGCATGCAGGGCCGTGCCAAGGCAATATCCATAGGAACACCCCGTCAGAGGGAGAGACGTAGAGACGTGCAATCAATCACAAGGGACCCTGCTGCCATGCTCGTGGCCCTCATATCAGCCGTAATACACAGTAAACATTTTTAACTTTGCCACGTTATTAATATTAGTTGCACGTCCGTTCCCGTACGTCTTGCAAATTCTTTCCCTCATATTATATATTATTTTTTATTTTTTGCCGCGTGTTACATACGTCAGATGCGAAATTTGCATCATGTCAAACACGATCGTAACGCGCTATTACGTGTGACTTTAACAAGAATTGCTCAAGTTTAGCCCTACTCTCATACGTACGTGCGTATAAAACGTGTACGATCGTAAGCATCAAAGTGTCAGATGCAGCGTTAAGTACGAAGCAGTGTTCAAAATTATGTTGTCGTTATGACCGCGAGTTTTTTTCGTATATATGTGAACTGCGACCCGCAATATACATTTTTAACTTTCCTAGGTTATTAATAATAGTCGCGCGCGTGCGAGGTTCAGAGTTTATTCTCTTTTTCGTTTGGAAAAGGATATAAATTGTAAAATATTAAGTAATATGTTTAACGAGAGAGCCTCCGGAGAAAATAGAACGTATGGGTCGCGCGGAGCAATATTATTTTATATAATGGCATTATTAAATATTTAAAATTATACATCGTTATCGCGCGTTACTCGCATTTACGGTAGAAGTCTGTAAACATTTCGAAGTTTATGGTATATCACGGTTGCCGTCTCTATATTTTTTGTGCGTCGCGTTTCGCTGTGTTACACAGCGAACATTATAAAAATAAATATCACATATGATATTAGAATTGTGTTCATTCGCTTAATGATCCTCTACCGAAAACGTTAATTCAGTATAGCACTTTGTCATTTCACGTTGATGCGGACATCATGGCGACCCATTCTGTTCCCTACGAATCAAACCTCCCGTTCCCTTCTGTGCGTGGCACGAATGAAATTCATCGTCAAGGAATGCGACTGGATTTATTTGTCCGCAGTAGCTTTGATATCCCCAGCAGGCAAAAGAGTATCGTGCATAAATTTTGTCTTAAACCGATCTTCTATTAATCATGCTACATTTGCCGCTATATATTTTGCCAGAGAGCACAGCTTAATCATTCAACATCTTAATGTTAGTGCGCGTAGTTAAGTTGCATGTAAAAAAAATTATTAATATATTTTTTTCTATCGAGAAGAATATGTTTACTTTTTAATCAGAATAGCTTTTAAATAATACAAATTTTATGATACTTATAAAATTATATTAATATTAATATGATGTATATATTAGCAAATTAAATTTAGATTATTCGTAAAATTGTCAACAAATAGTATTACTGAATTTTGATGTTTAATATAACAACGAAAAATAATGACAAAATATTTTCTTTCAGATTCTTCCTCCAACAAAGCATCCGGAATTTAATTTTTATCTGTACATTCGCATAGCAGGCTATTTACTAATATTTATCAAAGCTATCTACTAATTTATCAAAAAAAATCTTGCCAAGAAAGAAACATTGAACAGACTTTGTATTCATTTTTGATCAAGCGATAAATTACGAAATCAATTTTTGTTTAAAAACTCAAAGTTCTATAATGCAGCCGAAATATTATAGTATAACAATTTTCAAAAATTGTGTATATATTTAAATTTAATTGTGTATATATTTTCCCATGTATCATAACATTAATAATTTAGTTGTAGATATTATTAAAATATCGTTCTAAACTGCATTTCGAATATACAATCAAATGACAATACAGATTTCTCACTTCTATGATGAGCTCCACAGAAGTGAATCGCAATCACGATAAACTCATACCTCCAATAAGATACGAATCGAATAGCAAAAGAAGAAAATAAACGACATGATCAAAAGTTACATAATATTCCAGTACTTTCGCTAAACGTTGATTGATGGACGCGGAAGAAGCACAAGAAGATCGAAACACGAATATAAACGGATTAATCATACGGAATCTCGAACCATCTATTTGTCGCAGAAGAAGAGATTGTTCTTAACATGGGACAGTAATGATTATAGCATAAACAAAAGTATTTCATGCAATTGCTACATCGTTATAATATTTCCTCGTACATTCGCGTTCTTACCGTCCACTGACACATCCTCAAATTGTATAATTTATCATAAATGTAACAATATTTTGCAAACATAATTGAAATATTCAATAATATTTTAATTATATGTTCCTATATATCTTTGACATCTTACAGGGTGGTATTGTAATTATCGACTATACTTTATGCAACACAAAAAATATGTATTATTAATGATCATGACATATTTTATTCGATGATGGTTGAATACCTTTCTCTTCGTCGAAAACTTATAATTTAGTTATTTAAGGCAGAAATGAAAAATATGAGAGCCGTGATGAAAACTTTTCTTCGCAATATTTTCATAATGAAAACTGCATAATTAAACTAACGCATTAATTAAAGTGCAGGCACACTTTCATTAGAAATCATTCCCCAAATGTTATCGCAAGTCTGCTCGGTATTTTAATAATTAGAAAATGTGCGCGCGTAAATTGCGATCTGGTTCTACGTTATACTTATCAAGCCATGGTTATCATTTTGTTAATTACTAATGAGAGCTTCGTTGTTTCCCTTTTACAGCTTACTCTACGAAGACTTCAATGAATTTCCCTCGCAAGATAATTCGATTCAGAAACTTTCCAAATTTCTATCTCGATTTCACACTCGATCAAGCCAACTGCCAATTTACGACGCTTTTAGGGCTTTCATGAGAGGCCAAAACTGTTCCGTATATCAAACATAAAAATAGCAAGATTGTGCATAAAGTTCAATTACGGATTAGAAGTCTCTTTTACAACAATATGTTTTTTTCAAGAGAGCGAGATTTTTTTATACGATAAATATTTATAAGATAAGTCACAATACTGAATTTCAAATTAAATTATCAAATAGAATTTTCACAATCTCGAATGCTTAGATACAATATACGGATATAGCTCCGTGCGACGGGAAACATTTTACAAGACACAATAAGATTATAGACTAATTTTAATCTCATTTCGATTATAATTAGAAACCTCAACATGCAAAAGCGAAATTTTCTTCGCGAATGACGAGACAATAGGCATAATAATTTAAATATAAACAAAAAATAGGGTACAGGATTACCTGTAAAACACGTTATCTGATTACATCGCGCACGATATGATTAGACACGCAACATGCATAATCGCAGAGCAGATTTCTGAAGTATTCATTAGAGATTCGTATAAAGTTTCCTGAAGGTTACAGTGGCTAAAGTACAACGTGCTTCTCATATGAACGAAAGTTTGTTCTGAATTTTTGTTGTTGTATTAGCTTATAGTTAATGATATATCACAGATTATAATCAAGTTTATAAAGAGTGTTTAGGGTTGCATTAATTTAAAAATTAATTACCTTAAATATTTTTTTTTTTTATATTTTAACTTAAAATCTGCTCGCATATTCTGAACTTGCTTCGATATCAGACGTTATCATCAATATTCCAACATTGGCGCTTGCACATCATGTATATGTATGTATGTCATGTATATGTACATATTTATAGTTCCGAATCTCATCCAACCTCTCTATTTTCCAATTTCGCGACTTGTGGATGACTTTATGACTCAATCACGAAGTTTATAAAAAATAATTTATCAGCGTTTGTGAAAATGGGTTTTCGTACCTATATTAAACACATTGCATAGTACTATGCAAAGATCTACGAGTTATAAAAGAACACCAATCTATCCATCACGTAAAATTGAGTTATATTTTAGCAGACAATAATGCAGACTTCAAAACAGTGTAACCATTAAGGAATCATTAATCTTGTGCTCTTCTTATGCATACAACAATAAACATCATTGTTAGAACAGGTATTGCATGTGAATATGTCGATGTTATTAATTCAATGGAACAATAAAGATCTAATGATACGTTCAAAAATAAGCGAATCGTCTAGCAAATCAAGTACAAAACAAATATATTGGGATTTGTGTCTTATATTTGGCAATATTTCATTATTGTCAAGTAACTATTGCAGCGAATGGAACAGTCTGATAAAGTACAAACAAAAAAACCTGTAAATTTCCAATGTTGACTAAATAATATTTATTAATATTCTAAAAAGATATCTGCGTGATACGCAAATTGATGACCGATATATTTACATAATTGTAGATAATTTGATCGCTTTTTCCCGATGTGAGATTTGATAAATAAACATTAAACATATATTTTACGAGAAATGCGGATTTAATTAGGACATAACACAATCTGAATGAATAAAATTATGCAAAGGTATCATCCCCGCAAAATGACTCGGTATCACTTTGCTGAATTTCGTCGAAATCGATCGACGAAAACTGATACAATATTGCATAACGTTGGAAAAACTTCTACCTGCGCATTTCGCAAGGTTAAACTTCTAGCCTTTTCAACCTCGACGACAATAACGCGGAGGCATTTCCGCAATAAAGAAAACTTCCAGCGTGCCGTTTAAAATAAGCACACGTGTTGCGGTTTTCTTTCGGAAACTGGAGCAATTTATGGCGCGCTCGAAAATCGGTGCAATATTCGACCTAACCGCATACCTCGTTGACATCTGGCTTTTTTCTCCTCGGAACGGTAGCCCACATACGTACGTTTCTACAGTTCGCTTCTGTGCGCACCAGACTTTCTGACTTTGCGTCACGTATTTTTAAATGAAACGAAAATTTATGCCTCGCAATATATCCACACAAATTCGCAGATAGCATGTGGCGGCATGGAACCGACGAAACAAAAAAAAAAGCTACAGGATGCGTGTACGTACGTATGTACGAAATCTTTTTACGCTATAATATAACTTTATCAGTTTTAATAAAATCTGGCAACCGTATGACGCATCGTGAAGCAATGTTGCTGCAAAGAGCAGCGGAAAGTATCACGAATTTTTCTGGATTTCCACATTCGATACATTTGTACGAGCCGTATTTATATGTCGCGTGTTATCTTGTTAATATTTCACGGTTGGATCAATATTATTTCCTATCAAAAACAGTATTCAAATAAAGATGAAGTAGAGAGGTTTAATGATGCAAAAATTTCACGAACGCAACATATTCTGATTAAATAAATTAATCCGTATGATTTAACGTATTATTTAAGATATATATATATAAAACACATAATTTGAGAGTTAGTAAATTACTATACGAGATATGGCGTAGAAAAAGAGATTAATTTTATAACTTTAAAATTAGTAATATAGGAAAAACGCGACCATGTATCATGACAATGCGTCTGCTCATTCGGCGTTTTCGTGAATATTTATGACTAAAACGACCGCAGTTCTCTTATTTCCCAGGCTTATCGCCTCATGTGATTGTTTTGTTTCAATTAAAAAGTTGAGGCTTTTAAAGATTACATATCATTTCAAGAATGTTTTAAACATTCATAAAGTCGTAACAGACGTTATAGTAAAGCTGATAAAAAATGATGTCCGATCTTGTTATAAAGCGTATTACACAAGTGCATTACTTCTGACAGATATTATTTTAAAAATAATTATAATGATTTTTAGGATAATTAAAGCAATAAATGATTTTCCACGGTCTTCATTAGTTTTACATATTACATTTCGTGTCCCAAGTAAACTTTGAACTATTTTTAACTATTGAACACAATACTAATAACAATCAAGCACACCAGAGAAATATTTTTCAAACAAATAAATAAAAATCGCAAATTTTTTATCATGAGAAGAAGATAGTAGAAGTGTGCGAATCATTTTGTACGATCAAATCGAATCGAACCGAATCTCTGAAAATATACTCAAACTCGAATCGAATCGAATCTCTAAAAATTCTTTCGAATCGAATCGAATCGAATCTTTTTAATTCGAATACGAATCGAATTCTCTCTCGAACTTTACTGATCTCACATGCTAATTTGAACGTAGCAAAGTATATTTTTTTCATTGACATTAGAAGTCTATTTTTAAAATGGCCAAGAAGATAAAACAGATTGACCGGGAGAAAAACATGAATGAGGCGACACGAAAGATCGATTCGAAATCGAACCGGTTATGATTCGAAATTGTCAAATTATTCAAATTCGAATACTTTTGATTCGAAAACGAACTCGAATTGAACCTGCAATAATTCGATTCGAATTCGAATTCAAATCGAATTATTGTAGGTTCAATTCGAGTTCGTTTTCGAAACAAAAGTATTCGAATTCGAATAATTCGACAATTTCAAATCATAACCGGTTCAATTTCGAATTAATCCCATCTTTCGTGGCGAATGATTCGTACACCTCTAAAAGATAGTATAAAAATTTATATTAATATAATTTTTTCGTTCATGCATCAGATTACTTACCAATCCTACAGCTCCCGTGCAGAATTTGCAGCATCATTAGCAGCTTGGCATCGTGACGGCAACTGCAACTGGATTTTCGATGATGGAAATAAACTGCAACAGCAAACGTTTTAATTAAATAATAAAACCAATATTTGATTTTATTAATCGTTTTGGCCTCTACAAGTAATTCAATCCCTACGACTCTAAAATTATTATCAACATTCTTATCGAGGAAAAATTTATTTGAAACAAATCGAAATTAGTGATATTTTCAAAAGATTTTGGTTACATATTTCAATCCTCCCCTCCCCCCCCCCTCTCTTCTCCTGCCGAGATAATATTATCTTTGCAACAGAATTTTGTTACGTATAAAAATTCTATGATTTATAATCAATAATTTCTTCTTACCCATCATTCCAATGGTCCCCCTTACGAATCAGACGGTCAAATGGAAGAAATTCTTGCTTCTAGCCGACGCAAAGCAGGGTACGACTGCAAACTGCAAACTGTATGGGAAATATTAACGCTAGCGAACACACGAACAATCAAATCGAACTACTGGTCGAAATGAGAGCGAGACAATGTTGCTCGCGGGAAGAAAAAAAAAAGGAAGATCGATTTCACAACCGGTCAACCTCACGATCCTGCCACGAAGGTGGCAGCACCTCGCCGCGATTTCTCTCGTCAGTGGCAACGTCGATATGGCCGTATTTTTTTTCTTTTTTCTCCTTTTTTTCCTCCGTTCACGTTGCTGGCAGATTAGGCTAATGCGATGGACCAGATGAGATATGGGCCAGCGAATGGGAGTACAGTACTCGCATGGCAGGGGCGTGACTGTACCCTGGAAACGGTCGTGCCCGGGGCCGCAATCGCGACGTAAACTAAGTGCTGGGTGGAGTCCCGTCTAGGCACTACCTACTCGATGGAACCATCATACTCTACCTCGAATGTCACGGGGGCAGTCTAATGGTTGCCGGTCTCCTTGAAAAGGCGCCAGTTTCGAATTGCAGCCCAAATGAACAACGTAATAATTGTATCGTTTAATTATGGCATTGTTCGACCACCGTTTCCTTGATCGGATCCATCATCGATGTGCATCACGTCGATATCCTAATCGCGCTATCCGGTTCAACCCTTAACTGACTTTGATGCGATCCGAACTTTGATTTGTCGGTAAAACAACATTTTTGTATTTTATTTTTGTTTCTTTTATTTCTTCTTTTTTTTAAATTTTTTCTGATATTTTTGACGAGATAACACGAGAAAAACACTGTGTGTCTGTAGTTATAACAGAAATGTTTTATTGGTACCAGAACTGGTTTGTATCTTCAGCAACTTTGAATCGTCATCCGTTCAAACAGTAGATCGCAAATAGCATGTAGTGCTATTAGGGCATCATCATTCACGTTGATTTATTCGTATAATGCGGCATGTGACGAAAGAACATCCATTTTCATCCAACAAGCCGATATAACAATTCTATTGAAATCCACGATAATATTTGACAGATAACATCTATTTGAATCTGAAACAAGAAAACATTTTCTAATTATTGTTAAAAATTTAATATAATAATTCTAATCATTTTCATAAAAAATAATAAGAAAATTAGTAAAAGCACAGATGTGAGATAAAGCCGCGGATGCATTAATCATTGCAAAAGGAATAATTAAAACGACGCAAATATGTGCGCATAATAAACCAAACTTTGCAACAGTATTGATGTGTAACGTGAGAAAAGAAAAAAAAAACATCGGCAAAATCCTCTCAATTTATATTCGCGATACTACTTACGTCACGCCCCGGTTCCTCTCGCGAAGGTTTATTGAATCCACGAGATCGCGATATTTTTTAACGGGGAACAATGAGAGGCGAATGTATTTGCGCCAATCTCGCGTACAATGCATCCCAATGACCCCGAGTGAGAGAGATTTTAAAAAAACGCCCGTCCGTCGAACAAACACTTTTCAGTCTATCAGCCCCCGCGCGGCAGTTTTTCATGTCCCGTTTACTCGTTCCAACCCCTTGCTCATTCCCACGCCATTCGTCTGTCTACCGATATTCGTCGGTAGGGCCATATCTCCCGGCTACTTTTCAATTTCATTCGACGAGCACCCCCACCCCTCCCCACCCCCGGCCGCCCGTGTCATCCAATTCTGAACGACATAAATTCGATAAGTTTTTATTATTTAGCATATCTGCGTACAGTCGGCGTATAGAGCGCGACGTCGTCACCTGGAATCCCGTCGAGAGGCCGCGGAGAGGCCGCTTGGTAGAAGAGCGACGCGACTACGTTGCGGAGAAGGAGAAAGAGAGATGGAGAATAGGGGGGTGGAGGGACCCTGAAGAGAGTGGCGCAGCGGCGAAATTTCTGTCGCGAGGCTACGCGTAGCGCGGTTGGCGGTCTCCCGGGGGATGCCCCCGTTGATGTCATCGGGACATCCGGGCTAATTGCGAGGATGTTTTGTTAGTTTCTCCGGAGTACGCGAGTCTCTCCCCTTACAAGGTTTTGCATTTAGCCTTTCTGTATCGGCGACGTATATCCGGACCCGAACTTCCTAAAGCGCGCAGAAATGTTGCTCCCGCTCGAAATAAATTCGCATTAACGCTTTGACAAATGTCAAGTCGTATCTTATTACCGGTATGAAAAAGAGAAAAAATATCGATATAAATTCGATTAGATTTTTCCATATGAATATATAGAATTTGTTTCCGGATCAGCGCTATTTGATTTTGTGATATGCATACACATGCAAGAATATGTTCCATCCTATGTAAGATAATAATGCTGTATTAATTAATTCACAATTATATATTACTATACTGTGTATCTCGTCTCAAGGGTGAGCGTATATCGAGCATTTAATTGTAACATTATCACAAGCATGCATTACCTAGCCGATAGATTAATTGAATCAGCTGCTTTCAGTAGACATACATATTAATCCGGGAGATACCGGAGATCATACATTGTGATGTTTTAGACGTGAACATTGATTGCGAAAGAGATGCCGGCTTCGCTTGGCGGTTTACAGGGTAGTAACGGTGTTCGGGGGATAGTGAGCATATCCCAGGGAGGGTAGAAAGGAGAGGGGGTAGCGATATTATTGATTTATGTCCCGTTATACGTTATATATCCAACGGCCTCCTCCGCAACACACAATGATCCACCCGAAGCACACAATACTGTTTACACCTGAGGGTGAACTATATAATAAACTTTTTCCCAAAATTATTATAAAAACAATCGGCATATCCATTCGTACAATTTTTTATGTAATCCTTTTATAGAATCTTTATATATCGAGAAGATTAAAGGATAAAAAATCAGGCTTTATAGATTATAAAATTTTACCAATTATTTTATCATTATATATAGAATATATCACACAGTAAATAATCTGAAATCCGTGCAAATAAAGAGAATACGAGAGATCCTTGTCTGTATTAAATTCGTCCTAAATCTGCCTCCATAAACTCCCGGTAATTGTCTACGTTATCGGATATCTTCATCGAAGCCGATCATCGCCAACCGGAAGCGAACGCCAGCGGAAACGGTCAGAGCGAGCGTCTATCGCGTCTACGCGCATTTCCAGGGAAGTAGACGTTTGTGATATCAATTATCTTCGATTTACGATTTATATCATACACGTAGCAGCGTGTTGTATGATTATTGTGCCGAATGATACGTGACGGAAATTGGGCGAGACGGAGAGAGAAAGAGAGAGAGAGAGAGAGAGAGAGAGAGAGAGAGAGAGAGAGAGAGAGAGTGCGGGGCAGAAGAGACAAAATCGTAGAAGGTGGCGATAGGCAGCGAGAGGAGAGGGAGGAGGAGGAGAGGGACCGAGAGGGGGTCAGCAAGTGGGAAGCGCCGAAAATTGATGCATTCTCTATGCAAAATACCAGAAGCACGAGGCTAATAGTAGCCAGGCAGCACGCAACCAGAATTCCTCTATGGCAACCGCTTACCATTCCCTCTCTCTCTCTCTCTCTCTCTCTCTCTCTCTCTCCCCCTCTCTCTCCCTCCTCTCCCCTCTGTGTCAAGCTTCTACCTACATCACCACCTCCGTCACCTACGTCCTGGACAGAATCGAGAGCGGCATAGAAGCCGTTAACACTCTATTAACACTAACGACGCTCATACATAACAACGGTGGCGCTGCGGGGATAGAATTTATGGTCTATTAATGGGGGGGTTACTTTATGCGTTATGTAGTTGTAGTCGTCATGCCGACAGGTAGTATGACGTAAATTTTACGAGGCCCCGTACACACGGAGCGCCCGTGTATGCAATAAGTTACACACTCGCGAGACCCGTTATTAATGTGTTTACACTAGATATTCGTCGGATTCGGTCGGCGCCACTTTTCCTGTTAACCCGCCGGGGAAACAATTCCCGCGCGCCGATGGGCCAAGTAAATTAAAATCCGCCTGTTAAGCGGAATGTATAAGTATAATGAAGCGTGTGTGAGAAAGAGCTAAGCGCGCGCACCACACTAAATATATAAAGACATAAATTTAGATCGTAGACGCGTAGGGTTAGCAGACTCTACAGACTAGAAAGCACGGCGTCTTATCTTTCCCTTCTATCTTACCGTCCTTCTAAACCTGCGCAATTGTATATTGATTCACACGATTCAAAAGTTTATTAACCGGATATTATTTATTTTTTTTTTTGCTTTATAAATTGCAATATTGCTTGCAGCAAAAATAGAGAAAAGAAAATTGATTTTTTTTCATTAACATTATGTACAATTTAATGAGTGGCCGTCACTTGGACACAGTACAATTGGACACGTTGCAAATGGACACGTTGCAAGTGGACACAAAATTTTGCACACGGTTCAATTGGACACCGTTCTTTTGCGCACCGTTCTTTTGCACACCGTTCATTTGGACACAGAAAGATGCACACCGTAATTTTGCACACGGTTCAATTGGACACTGTTCACTTGGACACCGTTCAATTGGACACCGTAATTTTGCATACTGTTCATTTAGAAAGTACACGCACAGACCACCCCCCCACCCACCGTTACAAACCCATGTGGAATACCACTTTGTATTGCGCAATTAAACGGTGTCCAATTGAACGGTGTCCAAGTGAACGGTATCCAATTGAACCGTGGGCAAAATTACGGTGTCCAAAATTACGGTGTGCATCTTTCTGTGTCCAAATGAACGGTGTGCATCTTTCTGTGTCCAAATGAACGGTGTGCATCTTTCTGTGTCCAAATGAACGGTGTGCAAAAGAACGGTGCGCAAAAGAACGGTGTCCAATTGAACGGTGTCCAATTGAACCGTGTGCAAAATTTCGTGTCCATTTGCAACGTGTCCAATTGTACTGTGTCCAAGTGCACCGCTCCCCAATTTAATCAGCTGATAGTCTTCGATAAATATGTGATGATAATCGTATATTTTTTGTCTATAAAAAATTTTTTAATTTATTCGATAAAATTCCAATACCCATATTTTCAAAAATTACTATTCAATATATGTATATGTATGTACAGTATAAAATCTTACATAATAAATTTAAATGAAACGATGTTGAATAGTAATTTTTTTATTGATTTTATATATATATATATAACATATATGTATATAACACATATATGTTACACTTTTTGCTAAATTACCCTTGGATTGAACACGTTTGTGTGTGCAAGGCAGTATTACGCTAAATTTGAAAAGGACAGGAAAAAGCGAAAAGAGGGAGAGAGGGGGGAGGGATAGAGAGAAAGAAAACAGGTGTACTTGTAATCTCTCGCGAAATGCGAGTAAACAAGAAAGTTAACGGGCTCACCGCTCGTCGAGTGCAGCGTAGTCGAGTGCCAAAGTTCATCGTGAGATCCTGCCCTCCTCACGGCTAAAGGAGACGCGGCAAGGCCGGTAAAGTGATAAAGCGGCCATAAATTCTAACCGCCATCCTCCCACCGGCTCCTCTATCTTGCCGGGTCTCTACTCCGCCGAGTCCCTTCGCTCACCCCCGCTTCGTCCTGCGCCTATACGAGGGAGGATTCTCTCTCTCTCTCCTCGTGCCTCGTGCGAGGCTCGCAACAACGTGGATGCACCTGCAACAACCGAATTGGCAAAGGTCACCGTGTATACATATATTCCGTTGCTTTAAACTGATACATATATGCAATCTATTACTCACCCGACGATGAATTCTTCCGTCTCGCGTGACCTGGATTCGTTACCCAGTTCCGGAAATGTGATAACATTACGAGACTTCCGCCGATTATACTCACCTTGCGTCTCTTGTGGCAGACGCGAATAGATATCAGCATCAATTGGCGAACGTAGTATAGATATATTAATGCTGATCGATCAATCTGTATCTAGCGTTCCTAATCATACAGGACGAGCAACGGTACAACGCAAATTAGCATAAAAAAAGAGTACACTTTGACACCGCAGTCGATTATGTTGCGTTAGCAAAGTGCGTATAAATCAAGAGTGACGTGTATGCATTTACGTTTCAAGTAGGAGATACCCAAATTGCCTTTGCTATTATCTCTCGCACGTTATCTAAATATGCTTACTTTAAAAAAAAGACAGAATATCTATCCTTTCGTTTGCCTATTTCGATTATTTACAAAACGAGCGAGATCATTCTAGATGTTCCATTCTTTAATATCGCAAATCGAAATCATTAGGTGCTTACAAAAGCATCATGCAATGCAATTTCAGTTCAACAGGTGCTTCGTTGTTCGCAAATTTCCGCACGAGTCTCGAGAAGCAAACGGAAGGACCTATTCTGAGGAAGCGATCCTCGCGCCATTAAAAAGTATATGAAAAGGAGTCTAAAATGAATCGAATCCGACATTGACAGTTGAGGCACATGCCGGACTGCACGCGGAGACACGCGTAGAAAGGAATGAAGACGTCCGGTCCGGCGGAAGGATGGGTTGCAGCTGCATCTCTCGTCGAGACGTCGAAATCCAATATCGCAAATCCGAGCATACCTACCGTACGTCTAGATACCGGAGCTAGGCACGCGGTGTTCGTTGCAGCGCAGGGGCGAACAGACAGAAATCCCAATAAATCATCCCGTCACGAGCCGTGAGCCAAGGCGGGGCCTCTTGCTTCGTATTAGCCAATAATAATCCTCTCCGAGGTGGAGGCCATCTTGGATTATACAATGGTTCCTTCCGCTGCAATTCGTATAAACGCAACCTCCGGGTATACCCGGGCTACTCTTTCGAAAGGAAGCCAGTGGCGTACTAATCGCGATATCTTCGGTAGAAATCGTGATTTCATGCCGAGGATCATCCTCAATGCCTCGCCGAGATTCTTGCCGATTGACTGTCAGGAGAGAGAGATAGATTCGAATGTGTTGTATGTGTGTGTGCGTGTGTGTGTGCGTGCGTGTATGTGTGCACATGTGTAACGACACACGACGCGATATACATATACGTATAATGATAAAGGGGAGAGACACGAGATACACACATCCGCTTTTTATACCACATCCCAATTTCATATTCAACCACAATTTATTTCTCGTTTTCAAACACAGCTATTATTATAATTAATATAATAATTATTATTATTATTAATATGGACAGATTCTTATATAATATAATACAATACGGTTTAGACTCGTCGCGCGACACATGATAGCATATAATACTATTACCTACCCCGTCGTCGTCATCGTTTTTCGTCATTATACATAATACATACTTCACTCGCGTAGACATCGTTTATCATTGCAATCATCATCTCATCAACATATCGTCACTGTCATACTCTTTATGTATACATGTAGTTTACATAATGCGAGACACTACAAAATAACTATATACGTTTGTTGTAGCTGTAATATATATATAGTATATATCGTATATATATTTATATTTAAATATATATTTATATGTATAATTTATATGTATATATATATTTTATATATATAGATTCATTTTATATTTATATCTTTCTCTTCGATTTTTATCCTTCGATAAAGCAGTGTTGCCCATGTTTGTTTTCGGCTGTTAGGCACACCTGTATTTAAGTATTTCCTCCGCACAATCGTTGGAACGAATGCATTGTACCTGGTCTTTTGTAAATAGGCAATGTATACTGTGTGAATTTGTATTTATGTATACATGTGTGCGTATACCGGTGTGTAGATGTGTGTGCGCGTACTATGTAGAATATATGATACATATACATATGTATACTTTGTGTTTTTCGGTCGGGGCAATGCATAACCATGATGACTCAAGTGTGTAGCTGAAAAGATCGCAAACCTAATCGCGCAGATCGTACGTCATCGTATGTTTTAGGAAAACATGTTCGCGCAAACTTTTATAAAATACGACACGGCATCCCGCTTTCACCTAAATGAACCGTGATTTGTCTCCCCCAAAAATTCTCGTACAGCATATATGTATATCCGGAACTTGTTTCTCACGCCTATAAATCAATTTCGCGATCCCCAGTGACCCTGGTTGTATTTCGTAAAAGTTGCGTAAACACTGCATAGAGACATTTAAGTAACATACAAGCAGAACAGTGACGAGATTACTGAATTCGTTTTAGCGCACAAGTTAGAGAGGTTGCGACAAGACAATATTTTTTTTATATTTAAATGACTTTAAAAAATCGAAAATTAATGTCGTAAGCGAGTAAAACTCTTACGAAATTATTTGCTAAGGAATCTTTTATATAATCTGAAATTCACGTGCCACACACTGGAGTAACCGTAAGTACGTCAGCGGACGACAACGTGGCGGCTTTCGAAATATTGTCATCCTCTTACTCTATATAGTTATATTCGTCGAGTCACTGAGTAATTGAAAAGTTACTCGAGAAACTCAACCATGTGTGCATATCGTTACTATATCGTATCAATAAATAGTAATTAATTAGACCTCTGCTACCGTTACTTTGTAAAGTTTTTTTTCTTTTTAGTCTAGTAAACAGGTACCTACTTTACCTACGCGGTATCGTATACAGGGGTCGCGGCTCGCGATTCGATGCCGCAACGTCAGACGTCGCCTTTCAACATTGCCCTGCCGATAATAAAAAAAAAGAAAAAAAAGATCTCCATTTTCATGACTAATTATATACAAATGCATCTTGCCTGCTGCGTGTCCTCCGGGGGCATCAGAATGAAAGTTAGAGCAACTTCGGTAAAATTCTTATTGCTTGTATGTATTTGGATATTAACTCGATTTTTACAAAAGGAAAGAGATTTTACGAGTAAAAAGTCCGAAGTCGCTCTAAATTGATTCTTAATCTGTGGAAATTTCTTTTTTTTTGAGGGGGGAATAATTAGTTTTCAATGTAAACGCACAATAGATACCATTAAATAATTATGTCTATCGATAAATAATTACATCGGTCTGGATGTCTTCCTGTTTTTAGCGTCTATTGTATATAATATTCTTGTCTCGCGTTTTATACGGAGTCTATCAGTCTTCACATGGCGGAACCTATAATCAATATATGAAATCGCATATCTCACGAAATGTTCGAAATAGCAAAAAGATCGAATTTTTCGTGTTCCATATTTATGGCAATCTCCTCCAGTTGCAATTATACGTAAGCGATACATTTATATAATGCCTTGATCTCTTCTTTTACATTTACACATACATCGAAATATGATTCAAGTATTAAATCAAGCGAATACAGTAAATATTATATAGTCAATTTAGTGCATTATATTTATGATAATCGATAACATTAAAAGATAAAACCAATAAAATGTGTTTCAATGTATATTACTATCTTTTGCCAATTAGGGAATATTGTGAGATTTTATCAGCATCTCTCTATTCGTTCATGTTAAAAATCAATATTCATCAAATATTTCGCAATTGATAAATTCAAGTTCGATGATAACAGTGAAGAGGCGAGGGACTTCCACACAACTTGCTTGATTTATACAATTTACGTATTTGGATAGAAGTACGATATCTAAAGGGTATACGAAACTAATGACACCTTCCTGAAATGCGACAGGAGGTCAGGAACTGTTCGGCGCATACACGTATGAGAACGACGTTTCGTAGCTCGCTGATTCAACGTTCGCACGATTAAAAACATGATTTTTTTTTTATTAATCCGTCACGAAAATTAAGGAATCCAAGCAGGAGTAAAGCATCGAAATTACGCGAAAACATAACTTCGCGTTATCGTTTTTGAACGTCGTTTCGTACCTACATGTGTAATCCGATAAAAATGATTGGATATGCGAGAGTACAACTTCAGCAGCATAGGATTTCGTAATCTCTACCAATCCATGTTACTTCATGTAGAGATACTCAAGGAAGTGTTAGAGTAATGGTACATATACAAATATACCTACAACTATCTAGAGTACATTATAAAAAATATTTATTGTATATAATCAATTAAACAAACAGAAAAATTCACTTTGCAATAAATATATATATATACATATACATATACATATATATATATATATAACATTTATCAATAAATATTACTGGACTAAACAATATTAAGGTCTGAAAAGTACTCGTTCATTGACAAGCGCTATTTATATTTCTTCGTTTTCTTTGTTCTCTATTTAGTGGTAGCGTTTTGCGCGGATAGCCTAGTTAAAAATCGGACTTATGTACATTGTTTTCGCCGCTCTCTCTCTCTCTCTCTCTCTCTCTCTCTCGCGCGCGCGCGCGCGCGCGCATTATCGTGGACAATAATAAATAAAATTTGAATTGCGCTCCTCTCCCCCCGTGGTGTATGCTGTATGGCGGTATATATGATTCTTTATTTATAGACAGAAAATTTAATTTAAATTCACGACCGCCATCTCCAGCTCACTGCGACCGACATGCCCGTTTTGACTTAAATCCTATTTCTTTATTTTACGAATTTATCATAAATTTTAGGTGTTACGCTTATCGAGAAATACGGACTATATCTCTTAGTGACATACTTCGTACGTACACACACTGTGTTGCATTTACGTTCAGCTTTAATTCTACTTTTGCATACACTCACGGTACTTGATTTAATTTATGTATATCTGTAATTTAATGCGCATATATATATGTACGAGTAAAGATAAAATATATATTTTGCATTTTGCTTCTCCCAGTTAATACTATATGAATTTCACTTCTCGCGTTATATATATATATTTATATACTTTTAATCTAAGCAATAGTTTGCTATTTCGATAGATACAAAATTTCATTTTTCTTTAATTGTGTTCGCATTCACGGCGATCGCTCACGACGATTACTTTTACATCCATCGTTTTTAAATGTTTTTTTTTAATTTTAACGTTAATATTATTTTATTGCACACTATTTGACTTTCTTACACATTACACAACCGAGTCAGATATTTATAAAGAATCTTCGAGAGACTTATGATCGGTACTATATATATATATATATGTCTCAAATTCGAGCTGCAAACATATATACCATAATTTCGACAAAAAGAGTAATGTGAGAGAATAGCATTCGTAAGAAGAAGAGTCATCTCATAATTCCCTTTCTCTTTTTACGCGGCTTGAAATAAAATCTCCAATTCCTTGAAATAAAATCGGCATCTCGAGCGCATAGAATTTTTTTAGAACGTTGGTTACAGTATTGTAACACTTGATATTATGGCCAAAGGATAAGAAATATCTTCTTTGTGTCTCGCAAACTTGCATTCCTTTACTATACAAATATTATTATGTGATCCACATAGATCGTATGTGGATTAATGTACAATTTGGAGCTTACATGTGATCTATCCACAATAAAACATTCATTTCGATCGTGCGAGATTGTACGTCTCGTAAATCATTTATCGGCGATATAAACGCGTGTTTTGCTGAAAAAAAATTAAAAGCGCAAATTTTTATACAACTTAAAAAAATCTCACAAATTTCTATAACATCTCTATATATAATCAAGTTGCTTAAAATCATAACATAAAATCGAATAACAGAATATAATGAAAAGGATGTTTCTCTTAATGAGACCATGATTCGTTAGAGATTACGCGAGCGTATCAAAAGAAAAAAAAAACCACGCGCGGCAGCGAGCGACCGCCGCGGATTTTTCGCTTCACACACTTCGTTGCGCTCCTCAAGGACAAAGAGTTTTACATAAATAAATCTCTCGAGAAGGAAAGGCTGGTCAATCGACGCGAAAACGCGCGAGCTTTAGACCATGTATTACGTATTACGGTTATACACGTTATTTACGTCACTCCCTTCGTCACTTTTCTTCCCATTGTTTTAATGTAAAAAATGGTAAGGAGCCGATTTATGCAGCGAGACTTAGAAGATTGACCTTCAGGCATTTTCGACCGCTGTTCGTAATTAGCAGCACGCAGTTATCAATATCGTTTATTACGTATATCATTAATTGTCGTGTGTATGTGTGTGTGTATGTGTGTATACAAGATATACACTAAATAATTATGTCGCGCGGATCTAAGTTTACAACACAGCACAGAATTCGCCGCGGCGGAATATATCGGCTCGTCTGGCTACAACGTGGCCAGGCCTTCCCTTGGTTGGATCTCTCCCGATACGGCGTAATCGAATCAATTCATCGAACCAGATCAGACACGATCAAGTTGACGAGTGCTCTGATACCGCTTGCCACGCTTAACGCGCTTGCTTTAATACAAATTGGCAAATTGCTCTGACTTGCTAATCACATATTTCCCGCGTGCGTATAATGTTTTATCGCGTAAAAACTAAATAAAAGTATTATACGAATTATTATACACAGAATGAGATACCAATAATAATTAACATCTTCCATATTTTTGAAACTATGCGAGGAAAATTTGTTAAACAAATGTGTTGCATAGAACAAGTATGATAATGATGTTTTATTTATGGCTGGAGTGGCTCAGGAAATATAAAGATCGTCTCTAGTTTTTTATATGAGAATATAATTCTTTCAATATATATATATATATATATATATATGTCAGTTCCTTAATGATTCTGCATATAAAAGTATTAAAGTAAAGTCACATAAAAAAATCAATACTTTACGAGATATCTCATGATTTACTGTAACATATAATGTAATGTGACGTAAATATGTAAAATCTCGTAAAGTATAAATAGAAGTTTCGTAGAAAAAATAATTTATAAAAGGTGCATTATATATGTATAACTAAACTTATATGTATATGTATACTAAAATAAAAATGTGTTTTAATTTTTTCATGTACGGTGTATAAAACTTTTCAAAAAAAAAAATATATATAATTGAGTGTTTGAAAATCATAATATATATCAAAATATATGACTTATATGTTGTACAATCTACGCAATCGAAAAATTGCCTTTGGTTAAATTATAATGAAGCCGTTGTTAAGGTGCCAAGCGGATTCATGCCGAAAGCATCCTCTCCTCTCTATTCCGAAAATACGCTATGTATTACAACACTT
Source organism: Lasius fuliginosus (assembly GCA_949152495.1). NCBI lineage: Eukaryota > Metazoa > Arthropoda > Insecta > Hymenoptera > Formicidae > Lasius > Lasius fuliginosus. The sequence continues at coordinate 1,503,370 of OX424453.1, read as the reverse complement.
GGTAACTTAGCGTCATGTCGCGCGGAGCAAGAGTAAATTTTCGCGATAACTACTAAGAAATGAATTGTCACATTCTTTTGAGTTATTTGCTCTTACTATTTACAGAGCAAAAAGGAAGAATTGCAACGAATATAAGTATATCTGCTTTCAAAGCAACTCTACAGAAAATAATTTATTCGAGATCACACTGCGTGTCCGACATTGTAAAAGACATTGTACATTATGCTACGTCTATTTATACATTTTATAAATTCATTATCAAATATATTAAAAAATATCATATAAAATATTATAATATATATATAATATTATAATATTAAATGTATTTTCTGTGACAGTATTTTATATATAAATTTGTTCAATAAAGTAAAATACATAAACTAAAAATTTCTGAGCTCGCTATGAGAGAAATATTAGAAAATATCATCCAAATTAAATGTGACATTTCTAAATTCTCAAAAATAACGTCAAAATATTCAAACATCTTTCTCTAGACGGACACGCTTTTCAGCTAAAGAAAAACTGCTTATATACAGATTATATTCGACACTTTGAGCAATATGCGTGATAGGAACAAATTTTTTTCCAACTATCGGTCAGTAGGTGTATAAGCTATCTTTCACAATTTCGTGCAATCATATTAAATAACAATACACGGAAATGTATTCTTCGTAATCATCCCGTTGAAATTCGTTAGAAGCTTACTGGTTTCATTAAACGCGGACACGCAATTTAACGAGAGACAAAATAATGTAATCGATAATTACATATCATTAGCAATCTTTGTCAAGACTAACCTTGAGCGATGACGCTGATGAAGAAACGCCGAGTGACTCTGCTCCGCCGAAGGGCGCTGTTTTTTTTCTCAAATTCATTTTATCATTCAGCACTGTAATCCGTTTTATCCACAGAAGACATCCTATAGCCTTTTCCCCACATACATGTCAAAACATCGCCATGACCCTTATACATTTATACATCAAATTCACTGGTTTCCAATATAATTAGTTTTGCACACACTTGTATCACTGTTATCAAGACTTATATCACTCTCCCTTCGTGATTTTCCTCTTCCACACTGTGTGTTCGCTGTCCATCTGCCGTATGCCGCTGTTTACTCGAACCCTTCCTCGAATTTGATCGAAACACGTTCGAAGATCACACTTGGCACGAATCATAAATATCCTTGTTGGAGCCACCGCGGTACTAAAGAAAGATCTATCTAAACAATCCTCTAAAAAACACTATATATAAACCGCTTATCTATCGCTAAATACAGACGCGACGGACATCTTCGTACTGCTACTCTACTAATCGTCCTACGATTCTACCTGTGTTTACGATGTAAGAGAATAAATAATAAAATGCTTTCCCTAAAAGATTTCAACGCTGCTTCTTTTTTTCTCTATCATTTTCTCAATCAGATTCGCGCGTCTCATTCTTTCGACAAATTTAACCCATTATACCTATCACTCTCTGCATACTACCATGTTTTCTCACGCGCTCTACTTGTATTACTACACTTGTATTACTGATCACTCGCTCTCTCGATTTCACATTAACATACATCTTCATCCCTATATATATGTGTATATATATATATATATATATTTACATATATATATATATATATACACATATATACAAAATATATAGGTTTTTTAGTACAATTATTCGATAGAGGTTAACGCGGTTCTGATTAGCATGTGATCCAGTTTTGTTTTACGTTCCCTTTTCCTCTTCTTGATTAAAAATCTTGATCCACAACATTCATGCGTATCTTCGCAAATCTTCCGCTGACTCGTTCATACGTCTTGGTTTCATTTTACTTTTTTTTCTCTTCGTCTATTCATCATCGAGCGCGTTTACGGGTTCTTCTATAACTTCCTCGCCTCTTATCTGCTTCGTTCTTTTTTTCTTTTTTTTTTTGGTACAAGCAACATGATTAACACGACAAAATAAGCGTCATTGCTTACAGGGATTATTTGGAGGTCATTGATGAGGATTCAGGTTTTGGGTGGGAAGGAGGTAGTAGCTGGAAACAAGGTATAAATGACCCTGAGAGAGAACCTCTGGAAAGGAAGTTCCACTCCTCGGAGCTCTTTCAACCCTGCGGCGACGTCTGTGGTGAGATTTCAGTGTCGCCATCGCCCGAGCCTGGCTCGCCTTTCGTCTTGTTCTCCTTCTTCCACTTCATTCGTCTGTTTTGAAACCAGATCTTTATCTGCCGTTCCGTCAGACATAACGCGTGTGCGATCTCGATACGTCGCCGTCTAGTGAGATATCGGTTGAAATGAAATTCCTTTTCCAGTTCTAACGTCTGATATCGTGTATATGTTTGCCGCCCTCTTTTCCTCTCTAGAACAAAACAAATTAAGATAGACAATTAGTATAAATTGTCGCATGTCCTAGAATTATTGTAGACATGACATTAGCATATAGATATAATTTAATACATCTATTGTACATATGTTGTATAAGAGAAAGCACACAGGTCGAAATAGCTACGTATAGTGTGAGATATATTTCGAATACGGCTACTGATAAATATTATTAAATATTAAATATTATATCTTTTGAGGAAGATGACACATTGTGCTTGCATAGATGACGGAGCACAACCGGCAAAGCGTACAGATATTTTTCCATCCGATCATTAAAAGCTACAGACGACAAATTAACCAACATATTTAATAAATTCCGCAATCTGTGCGTCGGTCTAAGGAGTTTTTTGTAAAACCTTGAACGAAACGAAAATATCTCCGCGACTTGAAAAGAAATCTTGGGATCGTAAGTGCAGTTCCGCATATGATAGATACCTTAACGATATCCGCGATATGATCTGCGGTCGGCGCGGTACACGAATTCCGAACAAGAATATTAATTATGGTTGCCAAGGGAGTGAGAAAGAGGCGATAAAGACAGAGGGAGGTAGTAAAGAGACAGAGTGAGTTGAGTCTGTGTGTGAGAAGTCTCACAACTTTACAAGGTATAAACCGCAAAGGGTTAGCCTGACGTATACGAGTGCGAGAGAGAGCAAAACAAGAATGTTTCAGAATGGAGAAGGGAAAAAGGAAGAGAGAGGCGGCATAAGGATGAGAACTTGAAAGTAAGGAGGGGAGAGGTGAAGAAGAAGAAGAAGAAGAAGAAGAAGAAGAAAACTCTCCTTGGCGAGCATTCGAGGCAAACGCCGCCCGTCGCGCTGTCGGCCGATGAAGATGAATGGCGGTTCTGCTCCGGAGAGAGATGGAGAGATCGCGTAGGTTCCTGAAACGTTCGACTAGACGAAGAAGAAAGAATAAGGAGGAAGAGCAAAACCCGCGCGTTAGAAAAAGAAAGGGCAAGAAGGGAGAGAGAGGATAGAGAAAGTTGGGGAGAACATACCCTCTTCTTATTCTCTCCCTTGGGCTACGCTCTCAAATTAACAACATACCAATCTCTAGCGTTCTCTTATAAGCTTTAACGATTTAGGCAACTTCCTTGACTCTGCTGTTTTAAGAAAGTAGTCATTTACTATTCCATCATAAATATATAATAAATATTATAAAAAAGCGATTATATAGGTGTGTGTGTGTGTGTATCACGCGATCTGTTATATAAATGTGGACAATGATAAGTGTCGCGTTCTCACGTTTTTTTATAAAATCGTGTATATTACAAGAGTAAAATATTATCACTGTTGACTGTCAAGCGTATGCTGTCGACTGTTCTATGAAAGCTGCATCGTATTAATATTCATTCGTCACGCCGTTAATGAAGATCATGTTCTAGATCTAAAGCTAAATCATCAAAGCGTCCGAGAAATACATGGAACATGTTCAAGTGACTGCACTAATATATGTCCAGAACATTCCGATCTATTTATAAATTATTTATGTAGATTTATTTATAATATTTTAGTCATACGCTGTAAATAAATAAGTCGTATCTAATAACTTGATTTTTTTTTTAAGCAATTAAAAATAGAAACTATACTTGTCGAAGCTATTTTTAAATGTTATATCTTAAAAAATGTCAAAATTCTACATATTTTTTATTGAATTTATATCGTTCTAAACAGCGTTAAGTAATATTAAAATTTTGAAAATATCGACAGTCATGTATAACTGATCATATAGTATTTTTAAATTGCTGACAAAAAATTCGCGGAACACAATAAGTATTTTTATTTAATATTAATTTATCTGAAATACACACACGTCTCCTCCGAACCGACGCGGCGTAATAATCAGGTTTGTTTCGAAAGGTCACTTCGCCCATAAATCCTCTCGTGCCACTAGATGTTGCAGAGTAAAGAAATGAATTATTAAACGTTGCATCGAGACGAGTCTGTATTATTTATGAACTGAAACCTATAAAGAGCTTCCAAGCCGATCGATTTGAAAAACTCAAATCTCGATTAGGCGTATCCGACTATGAGAATTAGGCGGCGATGTTGCGAGCGTAACATTTCTCGATGCTGAGGCATGCGAGGTTAATTAAAGAGACAGCAATACTTCATGTTCCCGGGTGCGTGCACAGATATGATTGTATACATGCACACGCATGAATAAGCGTGCTTGTATAGCAATCGCGATGTAGAAAGGATTACGCTGATAGCGAGACCGAAAACTCGATCAGCTGTCGAAAAATGTATGCTCTTTAAATATGAATTTTAATCTTCGATTGTAGCATTTTATAAAAACCGGGAAAAGATTCGGTTTTTTTTAAAATTTCGATACGCGAGAAGAACATAACTGCTTTCTTTTCAGATTCCTTTATTCTTTAGCTTCAAATATCTCACTAAAGTAGATAAACAAGAGGGTTTTTCTTTCTCGGAACAATATTATTTCTCGCAATAACGCAAATCGCTGCAATTCGATTCGAACGGGGGTATCTCCGAGGTATCGTGTGACGCACACATTGGTCTTGATAATAAGAAAGTCGTACCGATGACCTAAGTTTGCGCCGGACCGGCGTAAGCAGCGCTGCCACGGCTTTCGCGGACGGAGGTGACTTTAAACGCGGGGCAATAAATTAACGGCGTTGGGTTACGCAAGGATCAAATGTCCCCTGGAGTATGCCCGGGAGATTTATGGGTCTGCCTTCACTGGCGCAGCATGAAGGAACGAAACAGAACAGAACGTACACAACCGTGCGGCTTATTATAGGCTAGTTGCTCCGCATCTCCACTTCTCCCCTCCCCGTCTTTGCCCGACTGGTCTTTCAGGCCCGCCGCAGGATACACGCAGGACTTTTCAGATTAACAGCTAGCCGGATGTTGCAACCCGCTAATAAGGTGCGGCCACCACTCGCTGCCCAATTAAGCTAAGCTTTACGTGGGTACCGTAAGAGAGACCAGACCTTGAAACGCGCTCTTCGATTAGATACCCCAGATGTACCCATTAATTTTATCATTCGCTCGCGGTATGAGCCTTGGATTATATTTACGCCGTTGACAGACATCCATATTAATAGCGCGAAATCCTTCACAGATCTTGTCTAAATATTTTCTTGAATAAATGCTCAGAGATGCACAACACAAAGCCGGCATTTAAAATCCCGTTCATTATATTGCAGCTTTTAAGTTTTTATATGCTCTACTAAAAAAAAACTGTTTTTAGATACTATAAAATCAAATATAATTTTTAAAAAGAGAGAAAGAGAGAAAATATATTCCATAATAATTCCATAAAAATAATTTCTATAAATTATTAAAATTATATAGTGCAAGATAATAATAATAAGAAATAATAACAAACTGTTCTAATTATTTTAAGTCAAATATCTGCAATAAATCTAAGCGTTGATGTTCAATTTTATCGCATTTAGATGTGCAATTATTTATTCACAATCAGTATAATCCTAACGTCGACGTAAATTTCGCGCAAGTCGAATATCTCGATCGAATTGAGATTGAATTTCACAAAAGTCGACGAAGAAGAAAAGCGTCAGGCTTTCCTTTCTGTCCGTTAACATTCATAGAAGGAATTTAGAAATTCTTCAAGGAGAGAAACCAGAGTATCTGATACGCGGTTTTCCCTACTTCTTTGCTTTTTTTTCGTCTTCCGGACAGACGAGCAGACAGTCGGACAAGAAGACGGAGTCTGAAAGAGCCTCGAGGTAGAAGGTCGAGATAATGAGCAGCGAGAATGGCTCGTCGCGACATATGCATCTTTACGGGTATCACTCAGAACATTAAAATTTACTTTTTCTCGCACCTGCTTCTCCAGATAAGAACAGTATGGCCGTCCCGCAAAAGCTCAAGATCGAATCGTAACAGAGATTTTTTTATTTTAGACCACAATTATAATTATTAACTGAACGAACAAATTAAATCGATAAAATAGAGTTAATTTGATGTTCCGGGCGCTTGAATTCAGCCAGACATCGAATAGAAAATTAAACCACGACCTCCATATCGTTCACAATTGCCTCCATGGCGGAGCTCCAAAAGCAAACGGTCCCAGGATTTCTGTGGATTCATTCATCATCATCATCCGTCCCTTCCACCTCCTCCTACCGCCTCTCTGTCTCGTACGAACACATGCATATACTTATACGTGCGTAAACGCACACGTACACACACACACACACACACACACACACACACACACATGTTCTCTTGTCTTCTACTTTTTTTAGCTCCTCCTTTTCTGCCCCTTTTGAACTCCATCGCTTTTCGAATATCTCACGAAGCCGCCATCATTATGGCCACCAATCTCGTGAACGACTAGTTGGATTATAATAAAATGCACTTCATATTCAGATTGTCTTTTTGTCCGACGTGCTCTATCTGGATCTGCTAATTCGTTTCCCAAATGACTATACACTTTATATATACATTAAACTTACATTAAGTATTATTTGTTTTCATCACGCTTTATGAAATTTTCTCACATGATTTTGAAATTGTGTGTATGTGTATTTATATTTATTTATTATTTTGTGAACCTACGTATTTGTATTTATACTAGCTGGTGTTTGTTCCTCGCGCGCTCGATACGCACGTTTTTACTGATATCCATATCTTGAGAACTACTGACGTTAGGAGCAAGAAATTTGGCACGTAAACTTACTTTATAATGAAGATTTAAAATGTAAATTTTTACTTTTCTAACATCTTCGGTTTTTGAGATATAGGTATCCTTATAAAAAAATTCACCTCCCCTTTTTCATCTCCCTTAACTGGATTTTCGGAAAATGGTAAAACACGTGCTTTATTTTTAAAGAAGAATCTAAATACCAATTTTCACGTCTGTAACATCTTCGGTTTTTGAGATATAGGTATCCTCATAAAAAAATTCATCCCCCTTTTCATCCCCTTAGGGACGGAATTTCCAAAAATCCTTCCTTAATGAGTGCCTACGTCATAAAAACAATGTACCTTCCAAATTTCACGTTCCTAGGTTAAACGATTTGAGCTGGGCGTTGATGAGTCAGTCAGTCAGTCAGTCAGGACTTCTTCTTATATATATATAGAATAAAATATTTTTACGCGCAACTTGATATTCATTGATAATACATCCTATATGATTATTAAATTCAATATTAATTATAATATTTCTTCCGTTATTAATAAAGAAGTGCGTATTAAGAAAAAAAAATCCAAGAGATATTTCACGACATTAGAAAAGCTGTACATTTAATTGGATTCTCTTACTATCTTTTGCCAATAACATATGTTCCGTGTCACGCCAATTTATTTGCAATATACATGTTCTAAACTTTGTCTCAGTATACGAGAGTGCAGTAACAGAAGCTTTACACGTACATAACTGTGTCACGACATGCTTATTTGCCGATTGAGAATACACGAAGGGACGAGGGAAAGAGCGGGGATGTCATAAATCTTTTCGCACAGAGGATTGCAATTATCTCATGCATTAAAAGCATCGCCGGTATCGATGGTCAAATTCTTTTTCTTGGGTCAACACATGGAATGCTTAACGTTACAAAGTATCACGACCGTTGCGTTATCAAAGATGAAAAAGATATATCGAAATATTTTCGAATCTTAACAAAATTTTACATATAGTAATATTTTTGTACAACTGTTTTTTCTATTAAAGAAAGCATTGAAAAATCATTAAACTGCGTGATGTTAATATTTTCCCTGTAAATAATTCTAGCAAAATCCTTATACAAAAATAAAACAAAATGGAGAATTTCTATTGTGCAATATGTATTCGCAGAAATGTTTCGAGATCTTTGGCATTAACAATAAGCAAGTATCTATGCACAGACTCACATTCGTCATTTTATTTTGTAGTATAATTTACTATCTATATCATAATTTGTCAGCTTGTGTAACGCGTTTCACGAGGAGATGCCAAAAATTTCGACAATTTCGCTAAATAAATGTTCCAACGGCACTTGCGTATATAAAATAAACTATGCATGATTCATGAATGTCTAATTATAGCATGTTTAATTCATGTTGCATTTTACGATACAGAAAACGTGTGAAATATATAAAAATTAGTTAAATATATAAAAATATTTATTCTATCGTCTCTCATGATACTCAACACTTGAAAAATATTAATTCTACGTTTGAATCTTAAGATAACAACAAAATATAAATATACAGGAAATTTTAAAAGCGTGTAAAAAAATCTTGAGAAATTATTATTATAAAAATGAGATGTGAGAGAACAAGACACGGAGCATTCTTAAACGTGCCGACATCTGTGAGCATATTCAGGGACTCGGGCCGTTTTCTTCGTTTAACTGGTAGTAAACTACGAGCCACGGCATCGTCATAACTGTACTGTTTATCGGCCAATCCTGAAGCAGATACTTCGGATCAGCTTCTGAACTTAACCGAAAGATGGTACGAGCAATCATTGACGGAAGTAGATGTGTACTTATGAATGAAAAGATCGAATAGAGAAGATTTTGAACAAATAAAAATAAAAAAATTATAATAAAAACATTTTCAAAAGATAAAGCACCAATAATTAATTTTTAATGTTTTTTCTTAATTAAAGAAATAAAATTTTCCTCGATAACACAAATAATGTTTCACTTAAACCGATTTTTCAACACACGATCCAAAAATGCGTGGAACAGAAAAGTCGAAATTTATAAAAATAAGAAATGAAAACGAGTCAGTTTAAATATTTGATCGTGTTGACACCTATATACATGCCTTTAATCACTTTCTTCTTATTTTTCAAACATAACTCATAAATGTTATCATACAAAATTAATCACACATTAAAAACTTAATCACTCTTAAAAATATAATTACACTTAATCACGTTGAAAATTTAATTACAAATACTTGATCTGTACTTTATCTTTACTCGAAGATACGGAAAGAAACTGCTTCTACGAGAAACCACGAGCGACTGAAAAATTAGAAAAGCCAAAAATTAAGAGTGGTTCACTACAATTTTTTTCTCAGGCAGAAACAACCTGGCAGGATTAGGCAATACAGAGACATCGCTTTTCCAGTATGGGAAACCATCAATCAGTAAGAAAACGAGAAGATGAACATGAAGAATCAGCAGGGTTCCACAACTTGTTCACAACTGTCTACGTCTGACAGCTTTCACTTAAGTGGAGGTGTAACCCTATTGTCACTTCATTATTACCACTATGAATGATCCTAAAAGTGTTGAGTACCATGAAAAAACGCAAGAATTGTCAAACTATTCTCAAAAACATATTATGACCGAACTGTGTATTTAAATATCAATGCTAATGTATTATTTAATTTTTAATTGAACAAATCTCTATATTGATGCGTGCGCAAAACGAGAGATGTATAATAATTAAAACAATTTTAAAATAAAAAAAAAACATTAACTTTGCTACCTAATAATATATCGTACATCGTGACGATAATAAGTGCAACGTAGATGCATCAAATGAATGCCTCGATGAGGTGCACTTTTAAGTATAATTATATTTTTAAGAGTAATTAAGTTTTTAATGTGTAATTAATTATTTATTTATGTGAGATTGGATTTATGTTTCAAAATCAAGAAAATGATTAAAGATATATGTATATATGTGTCAATACGATCAGATATTTAAACTGACTCCTATTTTTTATAAATTATATTTATAAGAAAATATAAATATAAATATATTTCTTATAAATTATATTTATAAGAAGTTTTTTTATAAATAGTTTATATAAGTTACAACTTTTCTGTTCCATACAAAATAAATCGATAAGATAAACTACGAATGAAAATGAATTATATTACGAATAAAAACGGATATACATCGACTTTTGCGATCTCAAGCGGCAATGACGACGCGTAGGAAAAAAAAGATATCGCTTATTGTGATCTGATGAACGAGCGAAAAACCAGCAGAGAAGCTAAAAGGCCAGTGCAATAAATAACTCGGCTCGCGATGTATCTAGAGACATTGTGCCAATTCTGAACCGGTTGCCTTACGAATTTGGTCTAGTTTTGTGCGGCGTTGCATAAATTTAAGAGTCGACCACCCGCTACCTGAGAACCCGCTTCTTTACGAGACCTCTTCTTTCTGCGGTCACGCATCGAGCGAAACCTTTATTCTTTTGAAAGCAGCGTTATGTATTTCGTTTAACAAGAGCAGGTGCCGTGTAAAAACATTTTTTTTGTTAATAAATTTTAATATATCCTAGTGAAGCTAAGTGTGAATTACGTATAATTCTCAAAACTAATATTTTAATAAAGTTTTAATATTTTAATAAATTCCAGTGTAAATTTAATAAAGTAAAAAAATAAAATTCCGTCGTGTCATTGTACGCATTTTATAAAAAATGTCACACTTACCAAATTGACTCCTCATCCAAGGGTACAACGGGCTTGGTAAGTTCGAGCTTGCCGCACTCTGAGGCGCGCCTTGCTGTTGTTGACTGAGTGACGACGCAACGACACCTTGATGCTGTTGAGCAGCTTGCTGCTGCTGCTGCGGATGCATTCCGCTTTGTCCCTGTTGCGACGTAGTTTGAGATTGTTGCTGCTGTTGATACATCATATGTTGTTGTTGCGCTTGTAAATGCTGATGTTGCGATTGTTGTTGCGGATGCTGCGACTGTTGCGTCTGCATATGTGAATGCTGACTATGCATTTGGTGATGCATCTGCGATTCGACGAGAGGAGGACTGTCCGGTCCGTCGAGAACGCTGCCCTGATGATCGACAGCAGCCGCCTGAAGTTTGCAACTGGCGTAGACGATGGGGGTGGACGGATGTCCGTTGGGAGTTGGCGTATGTCCCATGTGACCCATAGCAGGATTCGGGGACGTCGACCTGTAACCAGCCATGCCGTCCATACTTCCGTGTTCCTGCTGATGCTGATAATAGGCCGCGTTCCGCATGTCGATCCGATTGTACGGGGGAAACCTCGGATAAGGCATGTCCTGCTGACCTCCCGTAGTTCCATAATGGTGGGCGGATACTCCTTGACGTAACAAACTCGGATCGCAGGGATCACCGGCTTGCTGGGACTGCTGCTGAACCGACTGTGTTTGCTGAGGTACCTGTACGGCCGCACCATAGTGCTGCTGATGCTGATGCGGGTGTTCCACCCCGCCATTTCGCAGGTCCGGGATGTACGAATTCGCGAAGTACGAACTCATGCTACTGTCCCACCTGTCTCACCTGCTAATGTCACTTTTCTACGTTGCTGACGGGCTTTCCTTTGGTTATCCTCGGCTGATTTATATGATTTTTCTTCTCTCTCTCTCTCTCTCTCTCTCTCTCTCTCTCTCTCTCTCTCTCTCTCTCTCTCTCTCTCTCTCTCTCTCTCTCTTTCTCTGTCTCTTTCTCTTCGTATATTTATTTTGTTTTGTACTCTTGCGTGCGGACACACTGACACACGTCTTTACATAGATACAGATTTATCACTACAAAATTGCATTTCTCTTCGCGAATCTTTTATTTTTTTTCTCACTCAATTCATTTCATCTCACGCACTCTTGGCCAGCACAATCACACATATATGTATATATATATATATATATATATGTATATGTATATATATATATATCAAATTATCATTATCGTGGATCAAATGTGTACATCATTTGACTTTTTATCACACTGAGCTCACTACCGATAAAATTATAAACTGGAGCACTACAGAACCTTTAATTAGCGAAGAGAGGGAAGAGTATACCGCGTATACGAGATGGTGGCGGAAGATGTAATCAAAGTCCTTCGTCTACCCTGGTGTGACACCTTCGTTCAAAGCGCCAAGCCACTCCAGACCCGTTTCGTTCTTCTGTTCACCCTACAATCGAAGTTACGCCGCACCTGTAACACAAAGAAAAAGCCACATGTCACATTATATTATAATATTACAACATTACATTAAATTCGCTTTACGTATATCATAAATATTTAGCACAATATGAAGTGTTTAAATTAAAAAAATAACAATTATATGAAAATTATTATACTTGTACTATTACTAACAATAAGAAGAATATAGATAAAATAATGAATAATAAGATAGTGTTAACAGTTTTGCAATAATTATAAATAAATTGCACAATATATCATTAGCGATAATTCCAAAGAAAACATGCCTCTATTTTTAGTAACGTTAAGGTATAAATCTTTATTCTAATATTAGAAAATAAGTTATTGTCGTTAGAGAAATCAAACAAAAATGATAATAGCAACGATAACGTTACAAGGGTATATCTTGGAAATTCCACGATATCTAAACATATAGCATCACGGACGCAACCAAAAGCTCACTTTGCATGATCTTTGTCAAGCGAACTGAATGAACTGAAAGCAGAGTTTAGCTCTCTGAATGACAGAAGGCGAGTTACACATGTGCCCGTCACGGTGACGGCCATCGCACAGACGCCAAACTTATTACAGTGTTCTGTGTGGGCGGGCTAAGCGATCGTTAAATTTGGAAAAATTTCCATCCATTAGGCAGCATGGCCACTTCCTACCAAAACCTTCCCCTCGCATCAATCTCTTTTTCGGAAGCTTTGTGAAGCTACCGACGTATGTGTCGTGTGAAATTAGTAGGACGGACGCAGATTACTCATATTTACTTATATTTATACTCAATATGCTCAGTATAAATTAACTTGTAAGTACAACAGAGATATTTAATGAATAAAGAAAGATCGGTATACAATTGGCAATCGATTCCAGTTTTTCTATAAAACATTTTTATTTCAATTGATTATAAAATTAATCAAATCTTCAAAACATATTTCTTGATGTAAAAAAATATATTAAAGATTAAATCTTCTCATTTTTGCATACATAGCTTCAAATACATATATATTAAATATAACATAATTATTGAAATGTTTTACATTTCACAAAATATTATCTGTGAATTGTTTCGGAATTAAAAAAAAATTATTACATCCATCTTCATCTAGAGATTACATAAAATGGTGCTAATCCTGAATTGTAAAACGTGAAAAAGAATAGTAAATATAAATATATGATTGAGTTGAATATAAAACCTGATAAAACTATACTACTTGTTAGCAGAGAAACTGCAGTAAATTAATAATGTAAAAATTTAGTAACTAATAAATACTGCAATTAAAATATTCTGTAGTTCTAACTTCTCTGAACATGAACATATAGAACAGAAGTTAAAAATTATGATCCATATCAATTGATTTCTTATCGACTGAAGCTGGAATGGCTTTCTCTTCTAAGAGAACAGGTTGATCTGCCGATTCCAAATCGAAACCTTCTCTACCGACTGTATTTGATGTATCAAAGTTGCACAGCTTCTTCAAATGGAAATCATTAACTTTTTCAACTTTTTAACGTTAATAATTTATTAATCTTTTTAATTTTAATAATTTCTTGGTTCAAATTTTGGCTAAGTGTACATATAAAAATAAAAAATTAATTAAAACTTCTAATTAAGAAGAATTTCAAAACCTTGCATATTATTCGTACATACTTTGTTACGTATAAAAGGCAATATAAGTTTTAAAGTGTTAGTAAGTGATTAATGAAAAAAAAAGATCCATTAAAAACATACTCGTCTGTCATAATTCGAAAAATTTGTTTCGCGCCGAAAGGATACATAAAGATATACACGTGGATAATACATACGTCATTCATTGTTGCGAGTGGTATGACAGTGTGTGGGTGACGCTAGACACGGGATTAGGAGCGGGCTCAAATGTGCAACGGGTCGCCGTAGCGGGTGTGAAGAGTGAAGGGTGCAAAGGAGGGGTGAGAGGTGCGGCCCTTGGGAGTTTGCTGTACACGAGAACGGGTCGGACGCGGGACGATCGCGATTAACATTCCGGCCGCTAGCTTGCTGTTCGCGCGGCGCTTTCATTAATTCCAGCGTATTGATTCCACGGATTGATGAATGGCCGCCGATAGCGATTCCACGCGCTCGCTGCCCCCATCTCCCTCCCCCCCGTCCACCCCCGTCCAACCCCATCCCTTACATCCCTCGCGTATAAATTCAACCTCTCGCAGGATTTGAACTCAATTCCCGCTCCGTAAATTCCCCTTTATGTATTCTCCTCTGAAGTGCAAGTATCTGGATCCCATTGATGCGGACGACGTACTTTTCACAGCTTCGCACTCTCCGCGGAATGCATTTCTTCAATTCAATAGCGGCAAAGCGCGCGGTTATCGTCAATGGTTAGTTTCTCAAACTATATTGGGGATGTTTTAACAAAATATATTGATGTCTTTAAATTAGAATAACGCAAAGAAAGCGAGACAATATCATATGTCACTTGTAGAACAGTTGTTCCTTCCGTATACAATATTAATTATTCTAAATCCAATATATTTATAACCTAAAAAGATATTTAGGCTTCGTTTGGTGGTGACATCGATCGGAAAGATCACAGACCAACAGACTAATTTAAGGGTCTAAGAAGTGCATAATATTACCGGCAGATGGCGATGGTGATAGCACGGAAGAAGAGGAAAAAACGGGGTGGAGCGTGTCTGACAACTGGGTGGGTTCGGGTCCAAGGTGATTGAAAACAGGGTGGAGCGTCATGTGACGCCATGGTTGGATATGGAAGTGACGTCATATAGCTACGATGGCCTCTAGTTAGCAAAATGGCCTCTGGATATAAGTTTCTTTGTCTCGCAGTCCCTTATCTACTATTATACTTCAATCTGTCGAAAATGGTTGAGGCGCCGACTATATCTTATGTCAGGCGCCCTTATCCCGGAAGAAGCACATTATTTCTATTACGTCACTCTTTCAATTCTGAGAAATGAAAAAAACTAATTATAAAAAAAAGTGAGAATCAGTTCATATCTGAGATGAGAATAGTAAAGAAATTGGTATTGTCATAATTATAAATAAATATTAATCAAATAAAAAATAATAGTAAAATTTGATACTTATTGCAAACCGTCTTCTTTAAGGTATAGGGAAAAGTATAGGGAAAATAACAGTAAAGAGTGTCGAGAGATCTATGTCGCCAGTTGATGTAGATCAAACGGCCGGTTCAAATAAACGATGTCGTGTTATATAGATAGCTGTATCCCTAAAGATTCAGCCATAAATGGCACTTAGATTTGACGGTTATGGAACTCGTAGCTCGTGTCGGTCGTTCGCGCCTCGTAAAACAGTCGTAAACTAAGCACGTGATAAACTGAACGCTCTTCCGATGCCACGTACAGCAGTAGCGTCATATTAAAAAGTTACGAGCTCCTGACCTTGCACTACGTAACACGTAGTGCGTTTATCGCTAGTCCTTAACACATTCGTTTTCAGATAGTTTTAAATGCAGACAAATAAATAAAGATCAATATAAATATAAAAGTGAAGTATACATGAGACGTAATGTCATAGCCAATTAATAATATATAATTAACAATAGCCACTGTTACAAGTCATCAATATCGATTTATATTTAATATTTTAGTTAATGTAGCTACTATCTTTCACATTTTACGAATAAGATGTTAATATGATAACCGACTACTTTCATAATATGCTCCTTATACGCACACAAGCAATTACACAAGGGCGCGGATCAAAAAAGCGGATGCAGTAATAACTATCATTATATACAACATATAATTTCGAACAAGGTAGCTCATGAAGAAAAGAGGGGATTAATTGCAAGGCGATTTTAAATCTAATATTGATGCATATTCACGAGATATCACGAGATTGCGAGATAGTCTCTATTACGTAAAATAATCCATCCAATATAGAAACAGAATGAAAATATTTTTTCAACTCCATATTATACCATAATCGAATTTGTTATGTGAATTCGATATTGCTGTCGTATGATTTATTCGCTTGGCGGAAGTACTCGGGCATTAAACCTGTCTGGATTGCTGGACCATTGTACAATGAATTTACATTTTAACGCGTTATTATACATATATCACGATTTTTAATGATGCTGAAAATTACGCATATATGTATAACAAGGATAAAAGAACGATTTAATTATTACATTTGGTCAACATTTAATTTTTTCAGTATTATTTTAATATGCGATATTAATATGCTATTAATTGTATCAAGAGTACAAATAAAAACTTTACTCTTTTAAAATATAATCTTATATTAAAATTAACCTTGATAAGTCAATGAGTCATCTTTTTATTATACAAGTACGATATTTGCGTTCTAAAAATTAAACACGTAAGAATTAAATAATGCCGTGTGCTAAATATATTACCATATAATACAAGATATTGTAGAAGAGAGAGAGAAGAAATATATGCCAACAAACGACCACGCTAGATTTAGCAAGGAACGCGGCGGCAGCATCTCGAAGATACCGTTACGCGCATTAGAAGATGTCCAGTTGGCAGGAGGTCGTGGCGGTATTAAAGGGTGTTCGCGATCAAGGATTCCGGCGCACACACGAGCATAGATACATATGCACACACGTATTCGGACGGTATCGGTATCCTGATTCTTGTAACGTTAACTGCGAGTATGTGTGCGTATGCGCTTCCACGTGTTGTGTGAGCGTGAGTGTGTGAGGCCGGCGCAACGATAAACACACGGGCCACGCGCGTCGTGTGTGCGAGCGGATCAGTCGACACGCATGTGCGATTAGCATAATCGAGTCGGGCTGCAGGGAACCAGTTTGCAAGGCCACTGAAAAGCCGGCCGATTCCCCGTCTATCGGCGGGCGCGCATGATCCATCCGCAGCGCCGATAATGTCAGCTGAATGCGAGATCGAGGATAGTGCGGCCTCGCTCGCGCCACGGATTGCGAATAAAGTGCGAACGGGTGTTACGTGAGCTTTCTCTCTCTCGAATTACGAGAGACTCCTCGATAAGAACCTGGCCGTATAACTTGCCACTTAATACCGTATAATGGCTATCTATATGCGTGCGTGATTGCGCGCGTGCGATGTAAATACTGTGCTATTCAAATTCCGATGAGAAATTATGCTGATAGCGTATTACCTAATGAAGAGACTTTTAACCAACTTTCTTAAAACATTAATGTGATAAATAGCGTCGGTTTTTAATGAGTCGTTAAAATTACGATGATTTTTGAGCTATCGCCAACGCGGTATATTAAATATTGCGCGAAGAAATATTGAATATATTTATATACATATATAAACAAAGAAATTTACTTGCTATAAAAAATTGATATTATTTATCCTGATAAATATTGATGTAGTTGTCTATTAAAATTTGATGTTAATTATTTCGTAATATGCATATATAAATTGCAAATTGTCTCTGATAATGTATCGCAATATTTCGTAATATATATAAATTCTGGTTTTATTAGTTACTCTTAAATGTAAATGAGAGAGCATGTTGACTTTCTAATTAGATGTAATGTAAAAAGATTACACTTTAATAAGAGGATAAGAGAAAATAGACATATCTCAAAAAACCCGAACGCAGTCTTTTTAAATGAAATCCATTCATCTTAGGCTTATCCAAGTTCATCGAGAGCAAAGGAACCTTTTACATCTATACCGCTCACCGCCGCCATAATTCCTCTTAATGATAACAGTTAACTAACCGCAGTACTTAGATATAACGAATACATCTGTGCAAGATGATCTGTGAGTCGGGAGTGTCCATTCGCTTTTTTGTTCCTTTTTCATCTCACTCAGCGGGACGATGGAGAGAGAGAAAAACGCCGTTTTACGCCAGTGAAAATTTGGCCTGATCTATCCTTTCAAGAAACTTTCGTGTGAAGAACAATACAGAAATTATAGAAGCGTTTATATTATTTCAACACAGTTGAAAAATCTTAACGTTATCCGTAACTTCGATAGGTCGAAATATTT
The DNA here is from genome assembly GCA_949152495.1 of Lasius fuliginosus. Taxonomy (NCBI): domain Eukaryota; kingdom Metazoa; phylum Arthropoda; class Insecta; order Hymenoptera; family Formicidae; genus Lasius; species Lasius fuliginosus. Next base: position 1,485,168 of record OX424453.1, on the reverse strand, counting down.
AATAAACAGAGAGATATGTACGCGTTTATCTTTTTTATGGACCCGGATGGGCGAACCGTTCTCGATTTAAGAGGGAAGATAGTGCGGATTAAAACTGTCACCTGTGAACACAGTAGATAGTTTTCCTCGACATTCGTTATTCACTAACGTGCACTGTGTTGCATAAATGAATCGCTTTGTCGTTTTACTTTAGACGCATTACCACGAAATAACTTATTTTATATTAACTGCGCATTACACGATATACAGTAGGCGCAGCGTATCTACACATTATATTCTGCAAAAAAATTTAAATTTACGTACTATATAATTTTCTGCAACATAGTAAATATGTTTTCTGTTGAAATGTTAATTTCCACACGCTCCAATACGTGCCATTCATATGACATTAATTATATCTATATTGCAAAATTACATATCTTCATATGCGAACACACACAAGCAAGCGATTTAAGAATGCAAGAAGTGGCGTGATAAACGAGCTTCGATAACTTGGTTTCCATGTTTAACATATAATGCTGCTTTAATTACGCGGAATTTATTAACCTATTAAAAGCAATTAGTATAGTATATTCTGTAATCTAAAGAGATCAGAATCATATTCATAAAGAATAATTACAGAAGCTCTTGTAAGTTATATACCTAAAACTAATTACTATTACATACGGGAGAATATAAATAAAATTCATGAATGTGCATGTGCGACTGTCAGTATTAGTAGCTATTTGTAAAGCAGACTAAAGTTAATCATGAGAAAGCTTTCGAATATTTTTAAATATCTCTAAAAAGATAACGTATAATAATTTCTTACGAAATTATGCAAAGATCAATGAACGAAAGAGAATACGAAAAAAATCTGAAATAATAATAATAGTATTAAACTATAATAATATTAATAGTAAATTATAATAATATTAATAGCATTAATATTAATAGTAAAACTATTAATAGTTAAACTATAATAGTAAAACTATTAATAGTTAAACTATAATAGTAAAACTATTAATAGTTAAACTATAATAATATTAATAGTATTAATTAATATCGAATATTTAAATAAAAAGACAAAAATTCCCCTGTTTGTTTATAGTTTTATCGGCCAATTGATAAAATGCGTTACGGGAAGCGAATATAAAAAGAAAATAAATTGGAGCACGACTAAATTGCGTAAAATATATCTTCGCAATTTTGCGTGACTCCTTCCCCGCGGGATACTCGACACCCTCTATGGCTTTCTACCAAAGCCTATAGGGGTTCAATTTACCTAGGCAATTTCAGCTGGTAGCCGGGAGATACCGAGAAGGGTCTCGACACAAGCGCTCTAGAATTTCGCAACTTTCACATTTTTTCAAACGCAAACGTTTCTCGTCCGCTCGTCGGAATTTAGAACGCTTTCTCTTTTCCTTTAGACCGGGGATTGCAAGCTCGTCTAAAAGGGACGGCGGGTCAGTCGCTCTGTAATTCTAGTGTGTTAAAGACAAACCACATCCTTTATTTTCGAGATTTCCTTCGTAATGTAAGACGAGACCTCTAATAATGCCGTCATCAGAAGGGACACGTTGAAAGTGTTATACTCAATTTCGTTTTAGACGGGCGGAAAGTTAATCTTGGTCAAAGTCGTTTTGTCGCACGGTTTCTACCACAAACTTGAAACGAGATCATTAACGGTTCACCGAATGAAAGTAGACTGTTACCGCGATATCATCGCCCATAAGGAGTGTCACTCTAGATCCTGCGAGTGTTTTGAGGTGCGATGGATCAAGGGTTAATCACTCCAGATTTCGCTTAATTAACGGAAAGATTAATGGAAGCTGAATTATCTCGCAGCCAGATGGTATCGCAAGGTAGTGGAAGTTTTTTAAAAGAGCCGTAAAAGTTTCACCGAGCGAAATGTACCCGTAGATAACTATGTGTCCGCGTATATGACGGAACTAAATTAAATTTCCAAGTAAAACATCTTGCGCACATCGTGTATCTATATAAATGCAGAAGGTATATTTAATCTAAATTAATTTCGCGACTATATTGTATGTTATGATTTCAGTGTGCCAAGCTATACAGATACAAATAACATATTTATGCAGGTTGATTTATTTTAATCGGTTTTCTCTTTAAAAAATAATTATCAAGGGATATTAAATTTGAAAAATTAGACATATGTATATATGGCAGATTATTGCATGAACGAAGAAATCCATTTGATTATATATTATTATATTATTCATTTGTTTAAATCCAATATAATTTTCCAGTTATTTTAACAATGAGTTATCTTGTATATAAAATATTAATATATCTATAATGTAAAGACGTAAAATTTTGTGATTGACGTCGCAATTTATCTTATTATATTGACTATTTTCATTTATCGTAACGCACTTTTCCGTGATTTAAATTAGATAATCAAGATTCATGATCCAAACTAGTTACTTTCCGGAGGGACAATGTAGAAAGGGTAGATACTCGGATAATTCATAATTTACGCATATGTGGGTGACCGATGAGACGAGAGCTGCACGTGGCTACGTAACACCAAGGGAATCCTTTGTTATAACGGATTTTTAAAGTTTACGTATTATACTGTATCAGAAGAGAGAGAGAGTAATGAATCCCAAGTTTAATTTGTGCCGCCGTAGAAAAATTGGATGATTCTCAGGATCATTAAAAAAAAATCATAATTTTTTGGCACCATAAATTATTCTACGCGACAAAAACGCGGCGCGTATCTTTATACACAATGGCGACAACGAACTCGAAATTACGTGGTCGAGCCTTTATTTCGTCGCAAGCGTGAAGGGGTATCTATAAGGCCGACGAGACACGGCGGAAAGTACAAAGTTTTGACGTCACCCTATAAATCAACCAACACACTCGCTCGCTCAAGACGTTGCACGAACACATCCTGGGTTGAAGTTTTGCTCACCGTATGTCTCCTCTGCTCTCAACGCAGACAACTTGTACAAGGTGAGTCAAAAATTTCGGCAGCATCTCGTACACATATCCTAAATCTCGCGCACACATCGACAACCATCAGATTTTGTTATTTAAAGCGTATACTGTTGTGTATGATCGGCGCGTGTTAGATAGCGTAATTGTCGTATCGAACGATCGTGAATCGCACATCATACCCGCGTGTACAATTATAATCGGAATAAAATCTGCGAAAGTAGAGAAAAAAAAATGAAGTAAACACACACGAAGGACACATTATAAATTTTTGTAAACTTAGTTATTTCTTGAACAAAATAAAACGCGTGCAATTAACTATCTCTCGAGGCTAATTTACGATGCTACCAGAGAATTGAGGAGAGCGTCACGTTAAGAGATGACACGCGTAGATATACGAATTTAAAGCAGACGAGAGATGGCGAGAGCGCACGGAGATGAACTATATGGCACGTATACGGCGAGAACGTCGGAATGTCAAAATAAACAGCGGCACAGGAGTCGACCCCGTCTACTGAAAAATTTTGGCGTCGTCGCGCCCGACGCTCTGTCGGCGCAACTTTGAAATTATCTCGAGGTAATTTATATTACGGTCGCGAGCCGAGAAAATGCACGACGTTCTCTTGAATTAAAATCGTCGGCGCGATAACGAAACGGAATTAATAAAAACTTTCAGATTGGAAAAATGAGAGTTAAAACAGCATTACTTATTTAATTTATTGTTACCAAATAATAATTATCGAATTTTAAGAAATCTCTCTCTCTCTCTCTCTCTTTCTATGCAATATTATAAATAATATTTTCTTACATAGAACAAGAGAGAGAAATGCGATAAAGTTGGCGACAAAACAAAATAAGGAAAAACTGCAAACCACGTGCAAATTACGACGGGTTGCATGAGGTTTACACATTATAGAAGATAACGCTATAATAGTTGCGGTCGGTGTATAGATACACCGACCGGTCTATATGTATGCGCATTTCCCTCACACGATAAGATAAAAATAGAAGTGCATAAATATTACGCAATTAGGAAATAAGAAGCTGATTTATCGCTGATTATCTTGATCACATATATAGATACCACGCATCCGCATGGAAAGCATAATCAGTTTACGTTCATCTTCGTAAGTGTGTAATTAACCGATGGCAATGGCCGGCTATTAGTAAGAGCGCTCACGATTATCATATGTAGAAGATAAGAGCTATTGTGTTCAGTATATATTTAACATACTAATAATAAACTCAAAATCCTTAATTTTTTTTTGCATAGAGGATATTGTTCTCGAATAACTTACTTTAATTGAAAAATATGTCGTATGCACATTTCAAAGATAGAGATAAAAATAAAATTTTTTTTGTATAGAATATTTGCCATCTGGATCAATGAACAGCCTACGAGCGAAACTACTGTGAAAGATATCTTGAAAGGTGGAAATTGCAGCTGCTCTTAGCTCGATGTCTCGAGCGCAAAAATCAAACGGCAGGCAAAGAAAAGCGAGCGAGAAAGAGAGAAAGAGAGAGAGAGAGAGAGAGAGAGAGAGAAAAAGAAAAAAAGGAGGCATCGGGTGGGGTGCCATCCTAAGAGGGTGAGATCGAGGATTCGGCCGGAGGTACGAAGAGGGGCCGACGGTACGGACACGGTATTGGATGCTACCGGGGACGGGGGGGCTCGCGGTAGGGGTAGTTTGACAAGTTGACAAGAGCACAAAGGCCATGGCAGACACCCTCGAGCGAGCGGCAAGAAGGGAAGGGGCAAACGCACGGAGGGTGGGAACGTTGGTAGGGAGCGTCGCGACGCTCAGCGACGGAGGATTGTCGGATGGCGGGGAGCCTGAAAGCCCCTGGTAGATCCGACGCCGCGAACAAAGGGTGGCTCACCCCACCGGGACCCGGGAGAGTTCGGGTGAACGGAGATACCGATTTACTCGGAATCGCGAAGATGCACGCATATACGTGTGTGCACACGCGTGTGTGTGTGTGTATGCGCCTGGCGTGGGCGAGTTCGGGTCGACTTTGCTCGACCGATCTGATAGATACGCCGCGGGCCTAATATCGAAAGTTAAGGGCGAAGCTGAAGCTCGTGCTTAATTAAATCGGAAGACCGTGGGAGATAATCGCTGTTCCCCGAGCGGCTAAGGTCAATATATGGTGCCGGGCAATTTGATTCTCGCATGGCAATTGAAAATAAATGGAAATTTAAACGTTGGCGATTTTGAAATTAAACGATAAAATCTTGTCGATAAATAATTTACAAAGGATTGATGGAGCACCGATGGAGAAAATTTTCCAAAATTATTTTCTCATTCGTTTTGTCAAGTTCTATATACATATATTATTCAGTGTTAGATTGAACAATATTTTTATGGTATTTTTTAAATAAAATATTTTTTTTTTTTTTTTGAAAGATATAACATGCAAATACAAAACTCATCATATATCTTCGATACGATCCCATAGAATTTCATCCCCGTCTCGAACTTGAAAGAGAAACGGGAAGCGAAAAGAATACGGGTTCGCGTCCGTGAAAGCGCTGACAATTTTTCACAATGGAATGCTGTACCGCGTGCCGATAACCGTTCAAAGGGCAATAAATATCTTCGCTAACCACCTTCTATAAGGCAGCCTCCGCAAAAGCGTTCCATTCATACCGCAGTATAACGTTAGCGTGGGCACCGACTCTTCCCGTTTCCGTACCCCCTTCTCGTCACACCGCGCTTCAGCCCACATTGATACACATATCGACTCCCTTATGGTTTACGAGCCGCCGCTGTGATTTATCGCGCTTGAAAATACCGCGCGGCGTCATTAGAAACATCATTCGTATCTCGGAACGTCTATCATTCCGCACACCCGAAGTAATTCAATGATCCACGCGCCGCCCTTGTCCAACCCTTTCGTCCAAAGCATCGTTAATTCGCGTCATTGATATATGCGTTATGCGCTTCCGCAAAAAGATTTCAGAGAAAGAGCAGACTTAAAAAAAAACGAGAAAAGATTTATTAAATTTTAAAAGCACGATTATTTCACAGCAGTACTATTTCTGAGAATAATAATATTATTTTAATAATGCAAAATACACTGTTGCATTTTAATTAAATCAATAAAAGTGCACAGGAAGATAAATATATAAAATTTTATATTCGCAAGATTATACTTTAGACATCAGCTGAGTTTTCAATGACTTTGTTATCATTCGTTTTAATAGCTTATAATGCGAACGTAATTTAGTCGCGCATTTTAGGAATTATTATATCAATTACATCGACAAAGAGTCGTTATATTAATTAGAAACATGTTTATCAAATAGAAACATTTTGGTTCAGTCTTTAAATTATGATAGTAATATTCGTAATTTTTTTTATTAAAAAATTTTATTAAATTTTCGCAAGATTATACTTTAGACATCAGTTAAGTTTCCGATGACTTTGTTATCATTCGTTTTAATAGCTTATAATGCGAACGTAATTTAGTCGCGCATTTTAGGAATTATTATATTAATTACAAGGAGTCCTTATATTAATTAGAAACATTTATATCAAATAGAAACATTTTGGTTCGGTCTTTAAATTATAGCAGCAATGTTTGCGATTTTTGTTTATTAAAAAAAGCATTATTGTGTACTTGCGGAATATTATAGAATATCTGATGAACGATACGCTCTTTCGAGTGAAAGAGCAATAGGAATAGTACAATCGCTTTAGACCGTACGATATCGTTCGTTCGTACGGGATTACCCCTTTTGCTTTCCGCTCTTCTTCACGCTTGTATCAAGCTTCTCTTTCACACTATATGTCGCTAACCTCATACCTGCGCAGCCACTAAATCAGAAACGCAGCGAAGCATCTTTCGTTCCCGTCGCGTCGCGGTGCCGCGAATCATCCCTCTATACTATATATAGGGTTTTATACTTGCTATCTCTGGAAAGGTAGACAGGATAAATGTACGGAGCCTGATTCAAAAAAGAAAATAACGTCCTTGCACATTTTTCAAAACAGTCAATAAGATCTGCTTGGTACAATAGTCGCGGTAAAGATAAGAGTTATTTAATCAAAATTAAAAATATACACAATTCACATTTTTTATAAGAAATTTTTATCTGATATAAATTGGACTCGAGAAATGATAAATAAAAAATGATATATACATATGTATGAGAATTAATTACACATGATAGAAAAATAAAGCAAATCTAATAAATTGTAAATTTCGTAATTAGATTTACAGAAATTAGTATACAGATTAACAAAATTTTTAAAAAATGCTAATAGTGAGATCACAATATTATATTCATGATTATATTTGCGTGTTATAAGTCGCAAAAATCGGCCATCGATATAGAGGAAACCGATAGAAAAATAATCCTATTACCTAATTCCTCGTAATCGCGCATGAACCTTTCTTACTACAACGAAAGACGATTATCTTTTGATAAGATTAATCCTTTGCTGGTGACCCTCGTCAAATCGAAGGGTTCCTGGCTCATTAAATATTCCTAGGGTCCCGATGCCGTATCGAAATGCCTCTTATTGTTCGACGTGATTGTATAGCATGTTACGATAATAGCCATTTAGCGACACTTGAAAACGCGCTTCTCCACATGGACAATTTTTCTTTATTTTTTTTTTATTTATAACGTAATCGATAGACCACCTAGATTCATATTTTATCATTCGATCGCCATCGTGTTCCCCGATGCAACGATGCCGCGATCGCGTGCGTGACGAAACGAAAAACCGGAAAGCCGGACCAGGTCGACCATTATACGGGATGACTTTCTTATCTCTTCAGGTAACCGAGTGACCTGTCATGCTCTTACTACCGAGTCACCTGTGCGCTCACCCGCCAGCCACTAACGAAATCGGTTTCCGGATCCGAAATATCCGAGTTTTCAAGATCTTAATCCGTGATAATATGGGGGTGTCGCATTTAATCGTACATTTATTTTCACCTTCTAAAGTTAAAAATTATAAAACCGCTTAATGTATGGCTATATAGAGAGATTATATGACAACTTCTTCAAAAAAAGAAAAAAAATAATTGAAAGTCGAGGGATTGAAAATTGGTGAATTAGGCCTCTTTAGACAATATCTATAATTCGCGACAAAAATCAAAAGAATTCGATTTATAAATTTTATATGTCATGTAATATAGAAAATTAAAAAAAAAATAAAATATAATTCAAAATATATATCAAAATACATTAAACATATGATGCATAAAATTATAAATAAAACTCTGTCTCGAATTTTTCGCGAATTGTAGATCGTCTGAAGAGGCCCTTCAAATACGAATTGATACATCGATTGATCGATAAACTGCTCGTTAAACGATCGATCCTTCAGTTGTCGAGGAAAGATCAAAGCAGTCGAGTCGCCTCAAGTCAAGTGGAGTATCATCTCTCGTAACTACGCGATACTGGTTTCTTTCGCCGAAGCAATTCGCGTTGAAGCAGACATACCTTTCTCCACATGATCCGTCCTCGGGTAGATCTCTCGCCGGCTAATATCGTCGATTCACACGCGTCCTACGCACACCATCGCCTCTCGGCGCATACTTCCGCACGCGCGGCCAAACTCCTCGCGGTCAGGCACTATCGGCTAATTAACATTACCAGGCGACAGACAGTGCGAGAGACTCGACAACAAGACAGGCCGGCAGGCAGTTTTGCACACCGGACGTGTCGTCGTCGTCGTCGTCGTCGTCGTCGTCGCGGCCTGCGGAGCGTCCTTATCAGCAACGCGCGCGCGCACGCGTTCGCGTTGTCAACCGCGAAAAACCCGACAGGCGGCTGTCGGCCAGACTGTGCAAACGGTGCCAATTAGGTGTACACAGGTGTCAATTTGTCGACCGTACCTCTCGCGTCACGCTTTCGGATCGCGATCGAGGAATCTCCCGGCGGGAACGGAGCAATTTTCGCGCCCGCGTTTAAGCGATATCGCGCGCATCGCGATGCAAGCTTCGCGTAATGACGACGGTAATTAGTCCCGCGGTGAGCACGCTGATGTAACGGATCGTGTTCTGGAACGGCCTGGCTATTTCGACCGAAATCTCAGGAAGTGTGCTCCAACTTCTAATAAACCTCCTCCTATCCTCGACGATCTCGGTTCGACGCTAAATTAAAACGGGAGCAGTTCGGGGTGGCCAAGCTGTGATTGATCGTTGGCGATTCACTGGCGATTCCTTTCTCAGACGCAGCTCGCTGGATAAGAAGCGGCATTCCTGTGACTCTTCACGGGATTATCAATTATAATGTCCATGTCTCTTTGCTCCCGTATGCGGTGCGTATAATCGAGCAGTTGTGTTTCTTTGAAGATACTGGACTCTCGCTGCAGTTGTAATTCTCGACAAGTTTTCTCGACGATCACTTGAATGCAGATAGGATCGCGCGCGTGAACCTGTGACACGCGTGTGCGGAGATTTAATGGGCACCCGGTTTCACTGTATTTGACGTTTACACATGCGACTTGTAATACGCTTGCGATTATATGCGCTTTGACCAGCACTCAGTACATGAAATTTGGCACATTCACCTCGTCCGTGTAAAAATAATATTTACGTCCACACGATTCGCGAGATCAATGATGATGACGAGTCTCTCGCGCTTTTCGACTCGATAACGATTACAACATTATATGGTGTACTTTCACCGTGTTGACTCGCGAAGCCTCCTTTGCACACCCGATCGCTACGTAGCTGACAGTAGGCTGTCTGTCCCCGAATAATACACACGATGCAACCCGCGCGAGTCGGCGTGTGTCAGAGCTCTTCTGACTCGGCAGAAGCACAGACAGAAACGAAACTACACAACGTGACTAACGGCGCACAGAAAAGCGAACGTGGTCGTGTGCGTGTTCACGTGCGTGCGTGCGTGCGTGCGTGCCGGGGGGGGGGCGACGAGAATGGAGGAACCGACAGAGAGAAGGCCAGAGAGAGAGAGAGAGAAAGAGAGTGAGTGGAAAAAATAAAGAGAGGGATAGAAAGAGCGCGCGCGGCGGCAGAACGCTGGAATATCCACCACGCGCTAACCAATTCCGCGAGCGTCGCGCGCGTGCGTGTGCGCGCGCACACGAACGAACGTGAATGTGTGCAGAGAAGCGTATCCTCCCGTCGAGCGTGGAACGGACGAGAGCGTCGAGCTGTCAGCGCACCCCACCCCGAAATCCCCTTTGAAACCAACCCCTCCCATCGTGACGAACTCTTCCCCTCCCTTCTCTCCCTCTGTCGCAGGCTCTTTCCCTTGACTAGTCGTTCCTCCATCCCTCTTCGGACATCCCCCTTCCCCGATGCTGTCTCAACGTCGAAAGCACCGCGCGTCTCGCACGAAAGTACAAATAATAAGGAAGAACTCGTATATCGACACACGCTGAAAAAAAATTATCTCTCAATAAATATTAATACGACAAAATTTAACCGCGTATAAATTATATATTGTTTTGTCGTTTCTTACTTTTGTTAAAATCGAATGTTTATCTTAATTGACACGCGTGACACGCGTATCTATGCGGTATCTCGAACGGGATTTCGAAAGGAAAGAGATGAAGGGACGAAAAGGACGAGAAGAGATGTGCAAAGGGAGGAAATACGAGAACCGCCGGTACGAACGCCGGAAAGGCAACTCGATCCCTTTCATTTCCACTGACGCGGACGAATCATAATTCTTATTCGCCTCCGGCTCGAAATCATCCCCTCCTTCGGCGCTCCTTCCGGTATTCCACCGCGGCCTCGGCTTTGCCCATTTCCTTTCTGACCACCCCACTTTTCGCATCAGAGCGTGAACACCCACCCCGAAGCATCCGTAGCGAGAACACGCTCTATGGAGGAACGCGAGATCGATGCACGAAATCGAATGTGTGTGTATTGCAAAATATTTATTATCACCGTGGCATCTTTTAAATATTAAAATATATTTTATATATTCGCGCATTTTTTCTTCCTCTTCTTGTTTTCTTATTTCGCTTTCATTCATTCCAGTATCGAGTCTGGCATCGAGTCCCGGAGTCCCGGCTCCTTGAGGCGCAAGAATGTCAGCCGGCAGTCGAAGGGCCGGCTCACAACAGCAGGCCAGTTAGGGACAGGTAACGTGAAAGGCGTTCGTATGCCCGTGGATGAAGAAGTATATGTACGGGTCGACATTAGGATCGAGGGTTTGTCGTTGACGACCAATATGAGGGACCGCCATTGTTCGACACCCGGAGACTGACCTTTTACTAAGCGAGGGATGAGGAGTGCGATTTTGCTAACATGGCCTCGTGACTTTCATTATTACATGAAAGACACACCTACATACATTTTGCAAAACCGAGAACAATTCATCCTTCATATATATATTATCAATCATATAAATAATCAAAGCTACACATTTACATATATTGTATATATATATATATATATAATTTAATAAAATAAATTTAGTTTGTGCAATACAGTGGAAACAAAATGAAAATAAAAAAAATGTTCCTCCAAGTTCTTTAATTAAAGTCTCAATTTTTTTATAAATTTCAAATTTAATCTATAAAAAGATATTTGCGCGTATAAGTGAGATATCGAGTCGGCTAATTGTATACCAAAGATAATTATCATTTTAATATGACAAAATGAAGCATCGTGTTTCATATTTCATTTCTAACGCGCATTTCTATTAATAGAAATCTCCGTTGAATCGTTCCCAGATTCCGTCCGAGATCCTACGAGGGTGGAAATTTTTTTTCAAAGAAAATGGAGTTGGCCTGCGTCCGAGCGAAGGCGACGTGATGACTTTATCCAATCGACTCGATTTCTCATCCGCATTCGTTCTCTACCCGCAGGCTGACCCGCAGTCCCAGGGAGGAAAGAGAAGGAAACCTAACCGGGCGAGGGAGAGAAGCGCCCATGACTTATGATCGCCATTACGGTACCGATAATTATATGCTGCTCCGTAGCCGCTCCCTCCTGTACGAAAGGAACGAGAGGTATATGTATGGATAGATGATATCCTGCCTGCCCGACGAACTTCGAACAGCCGACCTCTAACGTAACCACACGCACATCAACCATACGCTCCTCCTGGCTCATTGATCGACCCGATCGATACCGTTCCGGTATTTCAGAAGAGTTGGAAAGTAATTGCCTTGATATATAGGGTCGATCGTTAATATGTGCAATCTGTTCTGTTGCCACATGCGCTGGCGAGTGTCTAGAGAATTTTCAGCGCGTTCTATATTATTATAATCGATTTTGTTAACGATGATTAATGCCGTAAATAATTTGCAGAAGAACCGAGGGAACCCGCGTAAAACTGTTTTTATAAATCGTCGCTGAAATATATCATAGGTATCGAGGTTTAACGAATCGGAACCGTAAACCGATTTTAATATGTCAATGCAATGTATCGTTAATAAATTACGAGGAATAAAGATATTTTTTTTAAGATTTTTTATCGATAGAAATTAATTTTCGAGCAATCGATCGGCAGAGAAGAGGGAAAGATTCCTAATCACACGAAAGCATGAAGTAACCAGAAACACCCTCAATTGTGCGAAAATGGTGGTCGTATATATCGAAGAAAGGACTTGGTAGAGAATCTCCTTACGACTCCCTACGGCCCACTTATTACGCTGATTCTCTTACGGGAGCACAATCATCTAATGTATTTCGTAATGACCGTTACCGTATCAAATTGAGTCAATTAATAATAGATAGAGTACGCTAGAGATCTCTTGGACATTGTTCAAATAGTTGGACTTTACGTGTGGCGATTAAAAAGGCATTTTGCCAATCGCCTCGTGTTTAATATTCGTGAGAACACATCGGGCAGAAGATTACCCTTGGAATTTTTTAAGTGATTATCAATGGTATTATCTTACATAACGTATGTAATTTTTCACATTACATAACATGCAAAGATGATGTAGCTCCGGTTCTCTATAAATTGTGTCCCAGATTTATCAATCTTACACGCTAAATATTCACAGCAATAATTCGATTTTGTGTACTTATAATAATAATTTCATCACACAAGTTTATTAAGAAAAAAAAAAAAATACAAAACGATTCTTGACGCAAGATCGCGTCTCGTTAACGGAAACACAATTGTCGGATTATGTTTCGGTCTACAATTGAGATCGCGTAACTTATTGAGACATCGCGGTGTGTGTTTAATGCGCCGTTACGTCACGCTTCGTGACTTTTATAGTAACAAATCGGGACAGCATTGTGCCCGTGCATGAGTTTCCACCACGATATTACGGCCCACATGCGCGCGTGCGAATTAGCATAACCAACAAGCTCAACACGGCGCCCCGCGCAGGATGCAGACGCGCCGAACACAGAACGTTGTTAGCTACATGTGTAAAGTTAAAGGGAGGGAGGCTCGCAGGGCGCTCGCGCGCGCGGGAAGAGGAACAGCGGCGAATTCATGAGAACACACCAGGTGTATTCCACCAGTTCTCTCTTGATCTTTCGAGTTACGTGCTCCGACACGTATTCTTATAACCCCATATTCTTTACTCGTAAATTATTTTCACACACTTTTTTTTTCCTATTTGTATCCTTCAATCTATTGATATATGATTTTTACACACACACACACACACAAATTTATTTTCTCCCATCTATATATTTTCCTTGAATAACATGCAACCAAAGACTGAACTTGTTCATAAATGCAGCTCAAATTACAAGTATCAAATGATAAAACACGTCATGAATTTATGAATCGTTAATTTATATAGACGATTTATACATTTATTTACGTGATAAAGTTATGAATTTCAGTTTTGCAAAAAAAAAAAAAATGGCAAAAATGACACTTTTGGAGTAGAATAATATTTTGTTCAGTCACATAGCATTTTTCAGTTTGTTCTGCTATTATGAAATCGATTATAAATGTACTAGTAAGAGAGTAATGACAGAGAGTAATGACCTTTTCGATATTTTTACTTAGATTTACAGTGGCGAGAGGAAAACATTAATAATCAAGTTCGATAACTGAGCAAGGATAACTTTCCCCTGGATTAGAGCACTAGAGAGACATAAAATAGACAGAGTTTTTTCTTTTTCACTTTGGACGGCGCTATTACGTAACCAGCGACGCGCATTCCCTTTATTGTTTACGAGCGTGAGCTTCTTAAATTCGTGTTATTTTCGTCCGGTGTCGCAAGATGAATGGCATGCGGGTTTTCTGGCAACAACGACGCGTCCGACAAGTAGGAAGTGGAGTAGAGAAATCGAGGAAGAAGACGAAGCGAGGATACGGGGAAGCAAGGATACGAGAGGGAAGAGAGAGAGAGAGAGAGAGAAAGAGTTCATCCTTCCGTCTTAGCTCCCCAGAAGAAGTTGGAAGTTGTTCTTGAGAAGCGTTCGTTCTGAGAGACGGTGAGCGGCACATCGCTACCGCCTCGCCCCCGTATGTTGCCCTCCCCCTCTTTTGTTCGCGTTGTCTCCTCTCCTTTTTTCCAAGAGGCGTGCGACGCCTTCGGGGCGCCATGCCTTGTTATCCACATGATGTACGACGCGCTAATTGCACTAGCGACGAACTAGCGACGATCGTGTTTTACAACGAAATCGATCACCTAATAATTGTTCGCGCACAGTTGCTTGCCCGCCCGCTCCCTCGTTCCCCTCCCCGCGATGGTCAGAATTTGCTTAAGAAAGCGATTTTCCGAAAACGTGTCAGCACATTAGAATACATCTTTGCTTTTATAAAAAATCAGATAAATTTTTTCTGGCGAACTTATCCGCGTAACGCGGATCGAAATATCCGTTACGCGAAAATGGGCAACATTTTATTTTTTTTTTTAGTTTGTTTGAAACGCGTTGTTGCCTTCTATAAATTGTCTGGAATGTTGACATCCTCCGCCGCTATGGTTTTGGTTTTGCGTCCGGCAACGAGATCCCCCTCTGTTGGCCCTACTTCCTTAGTCCGTCCGTCGGCATTCGTGATTTATCGCGACAGAAAATAGGAGAAATAACAAGGGACGTTGGCTGTGTGCGCGTTATACGCCTCGCTCTATCCCAGAATAAAAATGTACTTTGGACCCCGCAAACCTGCTATAACCAGGCGGTTTTTGAATCATGAATGGTGACTGTATCAAATATTTGTTTCGGAAGATTGAAAATAATTTTTTTTTTTACTAAAGTAAATCGTTCCTTTAGCTTTAACCTTCTAAATTTTTCTCTCATTTTCTCGCTCTTCGACGAATTATATGAAAACTTTAAATTATAAAAATTGTTAAAAAAATAATCAAATATAGGTAGCATAACAAAAGCCTTTTCTAGTTCACCGATATCTTTTGCCTTGTTGTTAATTAATAATTAATGTTAATTAATAATTAATGTGCGACCTCGCGAGATCTACGCTCGTTCCTACCGACCTTGGAACAATACGGAAGTGTGGAATGAGAGAGAAAGGCGAGGTCGAGAGAAGTTCGTTCTTCTCGTATTAACTTTGTCCTTTGTATGCCAGTTTGTCCGAGAAAAATCAGAGAAAGTTTGCGTCATTGTAAACCGGCGGAACAAAAGAAAAAAGTTAAAAAATTTCATGAGAGCATTGTCTGTTGCATCACCGTTAGGTTATCCCTCGTCCCCTCGCCTTCCTTCTTTCTTAGCTAACCGAAAAGGTCTCGTATAATATAAAAATTTATGACTTATTGTTAGGCTATACAGGTATACTGGTGAGCTGTGTTTCTCTTCAACATCTCTGGCTTGTTTTTTTTCTATTCTTTGGTTTTTTTTTACAATTATATAACGGTATTTATACGACGGTAATTGTAACGGTATTTTTTCCCTCATATTGTTTTATTAGATATCATTTATTAATTGAGTCACCGTCTCTACAAATAACGTACTTCTCCAGAAAGATGGAGATATCTTTTTACGATTTAAGCGAGACGAATCAACGTGTTATCCGAATGCGAGTGACTCGTCTTACCGTCCGACATCAAGAAAGTAAATCGCACTTTATTAATGACAGAGTCATGAGAACAGTCACACATGCGGAATAGTTTGCGTGCCCGCGGTAATCAGTATAATGATCAGTGGCCGAATTGACGTATCGCCGAGATAATATATATGACGGCATATGGCGGCAGATGCATTGCGCAGCGTGACGTGCTCTAACGCATCATTGATAGCCCTCCGCTTCTCTCCCGCCCCCCTCCGTCCCCCCTTCTGTCCCCTTCCCGTTCCTCCCGTCACTCTGCCACCCTCCATCAAATTTTCCTATCACCCCAGACTACTCCCTTCATTTCCTGCCCCGACGATCCCCCCCTGCTCGCCCCTCGTACTGGCTGCCTCATCCTCCTCCCTTCTCATCGTGGAACGGAAGGGACGTAATACGAGCGAGGGGGACCCACGGCCAACCAGCGTCGTCGCTTTTAGGGATAAGAATTCTATCTGTGCCATACCCAAGCCCTTTTTCGACGCCGATGTTCGGCGAAAAAAAAAAGAGAGAAGTGAACACGGTGAGAAATATCGCAATGTTGACAGTTAAAGTTATATAGAGAATAACATGACTACGTTGTACGTTAGCGATGTTATTCCTTTCGATATCGAGACAGGAAGTATGTGGGAAATCGATCAAAATTGCATAATACAAAAATTCGGTTTATATGATTTGCAATAAAATAGATACAGGTTTTTATTTCATGTTCAATTTAAATAATTTTTCAATATTAATATATAGTCTTTTTACGATTTTGATCAAAATTACCTCATTTTATAATGCATTATTTGTACATTAATCACACGTTCTACTTTTTCGTAAAGTAACTAATTTTGAAAAAGATAGTCAACATATTTATACGCGTAAAAATTGGCAAATCTAAATCAGTTTATCGATGATCGATTAAAAAGCAAAGCGAAGCTGAGATAAATTATAACGTAATAGTATTAAAAATGTAAGCTATATCATGTAAGCCTCCTAGTTTAGAGCGTTCGAGAGAGAGAGAGAGAGAGAGAGAGAGAGAGAGAGAGAGAGAGAGAGAGAGAGAGAAAGTATCTCAAGCCCCCTTTTTTCCAAAAATTTCTCACGTGCTACGTTTCGAGAAGTCGCGAGTATCTGATCGGTATGTCGATGAAATTTGTTGACGCGCCAGAAGAAAAACGGAATTGCGACGCATTGTAGAATGTCAGGACGAAATAGCCAGGCGATCACCAGCGGCAGTCGGGCCGGTGTTATAAGAAACCGGATAAATTGCGGTTAACACCGGAATCTGTGTTTTTTTGCATCGACCGCACACAAGCCGCCTTGAAATCTACTGCAGATCAATTACAATTAAGAGCGGTTAGCGAATTGCCAAACGCTTCAAGCACGCGGTGCAGATATATTCCACGCCTCGCGATAAGGACTTTCTCGGAAGACGTAATTTCTCATCATTAATCTTTGCTGCCCGTCTTCGGCCGCAGCGAACAATCCTGTTTACGAATTGCTCCGGCGCGTAATCTTACTTGACACGATGTCGTAAAAATCCATCGATATCCGATAACGGTATTATTTTAACTTCTTGGAATTTTACATGAAAAAATTGCATGAGTTTTACAGCCAAAAATTGCATCTTCTATATACATATAATCCGACATTTAAAAAGCACAACTTTAAAATTTAAATTAGTCGTATACTTATCAATATGTATGCAATCATAGAGATTCTATAAAAACTAGGACTCTCTTTTATCCAATCTAATATAAAACGATTATCTTTATACAGGTGGAAAATATTGCGATAATTAAGATAACTCTGTCGGTCGTGTACCGCGTGCTTCGTCAACGCGAATTTTAATGAATAAGCGGAAAATGAATAACGAATTTTGGCAGGATCATTGATCGGTCGTTATGAGTTTTGTAATGTGACGCTCGAAGCGCATTTCTCATATGATTCGAAGTTAATTTAATGTTTCACTTTATCCTTCGTACGTTTCGCGATTTATTATAACTCTGTCGCTTGTAAAACACACATTTTTATAAGAAATTGATGATCCCCTTAACCATTGTATTCTCAAATTTTAAATTACTGAATGCGACAGAACTGTTGTATTAATATTGTACGTGTTCTCTAATAGAGCACGATATTCTATAAGTTACACTCTCTATTAAATCCCACTCAAATCCATTTCCGATATACCATATAATTTCTACTTTAGTAAAATTACTTTCTAAGATGAAGCACGCATTATCGTTAATCTTCAGCAATTCAATTCAAAGGACAATTTTTAAAAAACATTCGACTAAACAACCGCTCACCTCCGTCGCTTCTTTTTCCGTCGCCTCCGTCGGCGAGGTCGCCTCCTAGGTTCCCCCCTGTTCAAGGGGGTAGTCGCTCTCCCCTGTAGTTTCAGGGCCGTTGCTGCTACGCTAAACTCGACTTCTTCCCCTGTCTCGCCTCTTCCCTGCACCGGGGGCCCTGTCTCCGCCCCGGCGCTGGGCCCCGTCGTGGCCGGTACTTCCCTTGGCGCACCACCTTCTCGGGAGTCTTTGTCCACGAAGAGCGAACGAATTCGCCGACAGTCACCGAGCCAGGTACGACGGGAAACTGCGTGGGATCAGAAAAACCCAACACCGTCGACGAACCATGTGTCCTTCGAGCAGACTCACTGTCTATCGGGTAGAGTAACCATGTGAGTCCATTCACCATCACCCTTTTCTCACTTTGCCTTCGCGAGATCTTCACGAACGGTTCTACGCGAACTCGAGGAATTGCACAGAATAACTCGGCACGGGTTTCCCGATCCGATCCTGATGGTATGTAACTGCTTCTTGAAGCGAGTCGTTCCTTGTGTTTCTTGTGAATTGTCTTACGATTGGAGATTTTGCGTGAAGTGATCAGCTGACAGAGCTGCGCGTGCTGATGAATAACGATAAAAAATAAGCGAGCGATCGGTTTAGCGCAACATGAAGCGGATCAGATCATCCGAAATTGCTCTCATCCACGCACCTCTACTCGGATGAAATCGCCGACGAAGATTTGAGTTGCTCCGGTTGGACTTTTTCAAGACATAGCAAGGATAACGTTCGCGCAAGATCGACCGTGTCCAATGAGCTGCGATTTAACATTGATCAACAAGATCTACAATGTTCAAAATCTACAATGCAAAACGCAGTTCTAGAACGATATTTTCTTGTACCAGCGCAAAGTCCAGCCTCGCTTTCCAAATGAAGAGTTTCCTCGTTTTTTTATATTCTTCCTTATTAAGATATTACACACGAGAATCAATGATAAAGCAGTTTGAATTGTCAAAATGTTTCTATTTACGAGGAGCTTCTCACAATGTCACACAGCTTCTCTCTAGTCGTTCGACGTTCTCATCAACAGCTTTAGCGCAAGCCGAAGCTCGATGATCCCGGAAGTTACTTTTTTTCTTTCAGAATATCAGAGAGAGAAAAAATAAACGTCGATCCTTCAGGATTTGTTAACTGAAAGTCAATCGTCGTGTCGCTACGGACTTCCGTCCCGCTGCTGCAAGTTCCTCGGCGAATTCGCTGTCGCGCTTCTTCAAGACGTACCGCACGTGTGTCGTCGCGTCGCACGAGAAACCGTAATCCCGAGTGATATCATTCGTCACCGGATCAATTCCGTACGACGCAGCAGCATCCCGTCCACGAACGGCGGTCCTCGCGGTGAACGGCGCACGGTGCGTGTCAGCCAGCGTCGGGACGGCTCTGCGCTCGCCGATACCCATGGAAAGCCGCGGACAGTGCCGCGGTGATGTATATCTTAAGCGGGAGATGCGACGACTCTGATCCGCGAATTCCGCCCGCTCGGTTTCGCAGCCTCCGAACCGGCGGCGGGACCGAAGCGCCGCGACGCGAGGCGCCCTGTGCACATGCGTTAAGCTTCACTCCCCCGATACACCCGCGTATCCCCCTCGGCGTATCCTTCTCTCTCTCTCTCTCTCTCTCTCTCTCTCTCTCTCTTTCTTGCCCGCTCTCGCTTTTCTCTTGACGCCCCCGTGATCCGCCACGATGGTGGTTGTGTACAGCGACCGAGAGTCCCGTCTTCCCTGCGTCCGTCTTCGGGGAGACACGGGGAGACTCGAGGGGCACCGCGGGACACTCGAGAGGCGTCCATATATACTGTTACGCTCTGCTCCTTTCTGCGTCAACAAGGACGGCGCGCCGTGCCGCGCGTTCCCAATCGGCGTTCTTTGTTGCCGATTACGTCACGCGATTTCAATAACGCGATTTTCGTAATATCGAAATTAATTAAAACTCGAGGATTTTAATGTGCTCTGCTTTTTAGAGATATATTCTACGAAAGAACAAGCGTCATGCCTCTCAAATTAGAATCGTAACAATAGACAGATTATAACGATATCGCGAATAACAACTGATATAATTCTGGAAACTAGGGCATAATATATTTTGCGTTCTATTTCCATGTTACAGGATGACGTACAACGGTCGCTTTCCTCAAGATATTGGATTACATTTAATCATTTAATTTATCGTACGCATGCATTCTCACGCAACTGTGTACGGCAACACCCTCGGGGGACTTAAATCACGAATCTATTTCTTCCTTTCGACTAATTTTAATCCCCAGAAATAGGCTGAAAATAGCATCGCTGACGTTAACTGAACCGCCGTACTCGCGCACATCGGCATCCACGTGCCACTCATTCAAGCTTCTATCAACCGCGGGCGTACGCGATTCGAATTGAATGCCGAGCTTTCGAGCCTCGGAACGTGCACGGCCTACGTACGTCGAAGGCCCCCGCGGAGAAAATTGCGGAAAATCCCGAGTCCGTCCACGCCGTGAAAAGCCGTTGACGGATTCGATCGTCAATCTTTCAGCGATCGTCGTAATCCTATCGACGATTACCGACGTCGACTTGCGTAAGTTGAAACGTTCGAATACCTATCGAGAAAGAGAGAGAACGATGCGAAACAAACACGTTCCGATCCGATTATATACTCGCGTAAAATCTATCTAACGATTATCAATTTCTTTTATTAAAGCATACAACTCTTTTGCGCAAAAGTTCTCCGCTAGTCTTTTAAAATCTGCTAATTGATATATTTACTCTGAAAATAACTTTTATTTATACGGATCTCGAAAGGATGTTACGAATAGTTTATTATTCGTAAGAGCGACGAATCTCTGAATTAAAATTATTCTATTATAATTTATTAAAATGATAATTTGCGGTATTACACGGTATCCAACTATCGCGCGCTACAATAAAACATATGGAATATAAAGTACGCAATTAAAGCATTGCATTATAAATATTAAATCGTGGTTTCCGTTTCACTCCCCGTCGAAATATCAGCTATTGTTAGCATACATTATTTATATAATAATATTAATTATTTATTAGCAAGTTTAGAATCTTATATCTAGCACATCGCTACACCTATATAATTATCAAACCAAATAGACTATACAACTGACGCAGAAGATTTATATAATGTGTCGATAATAATATGATTTATTACATATGAATAATTGTAAAAATGTTTTTTTCAAAATTTGTTTTTATAAACCAATTAAAATATACTAAATGTGATATAATGCCGGTAAAAGGTAAACTAAAATATACGATAACGTTAAAATAATCTAAATATTAAAACATTATTTTATCGGAGATACTCGTAAATTATCGCGTACAAAATATATGATGTAGCACATCTACCATGGAATAAAAATTATATCTTTTTATCGAGATTTTTGCATTTTTTAGTTGCATCTACCTATTGCAAATATAAGCGAAAGAAGATCGTGCAATAAGCACAATACACAAAAAAATCACGTATAGTTTCTAATATTATTAAATCGCAAATCACTATGCATAAATTCTCAGGTAAAGGCCGAGGGAAGAACACGAGTTTATGACATAAATACGAGGGCGTATTTTCGGAACGCTAAGTTGCTATTGCAGGTTTAACTCACTACGAGAGATTTAAGGGACACCGAGAGCGCTAAATTTTCGGACAAGTGCGGTAATCGTCCTGCGGATCGCAAGAAATTAACGGGACACTAAGTTGTAGAACGCTGAGCGTAGGGAGGTAGCATCGAGAAATCACAAACTGGGCAGCTACCGAGACAGCAAAAGTTCGCACGTCGGTGGCGAAGAAAAGAAAACAAGGAGGGAAGAGAGAGAGAGAGAGAGAGAGAGAGAGAGAGAGAGAGAGAGAGAGAGAGAGAGAGAGAGAGATCTAAAGAACAACGGTGAAGTAGATAAAGACGGAGGGGGCATAAACCAACGGGCAGCGGCCGTGAAACAAAGCAGGAGTTGCCGGCCGTGTAATTGAACTTTTTGGGACTTGATATCTCCCTTTTTAAAAAGAAGCAGAAACTCCGAAACGGGATTTTTCTTAGTTATTTAATCGTGATCCCTTTTTCAAAGTTCCACTTATTAAACATCCTCGTATATTAGCTCTATATCGATGTAGCGACAAATTTCATTTAAAAATCGACGCATTTTTATCCTTAGAAATTACAATACTTTCAAACAAGAGCAATGGAAAAAATATTAAAATATATAAATCTTCTTAAATCTTAAAATATTATATTGAGGGTGAAATTACAGCGAGGTTTATCATATATTTCCGACCGTTGTAAGTCGGGAACATAATAACGCCATCAATAGCGAAGACAATATCGTCAGCAGCAGTGTGAGAAGCAACGAACCGTTCATTTGTCCAGTTAGCTCGCGATTGTAGACGCATTGGGGCTACCATCGTACCCTCGTCTTGGGCAGTCGCGCACACACACGCACACACACATATACACGCACAGACTACGGGCCCCTTCTCACAATCGGTAACCCCTTCTTCCTTCTACTTCTCTTTCATAGCCCACGCAACCAGTTGTATCTCTCACGATCGTAAGATACGCTCGGCATTCGTCCGCAAATGGTCAGGGATGGTTGCGTGTGTGCCATCAGAACTACGTGACCTAGTTTGTTGATGAAGCGCGTGATACCCGCGTGAAAATAAACTGACAATTGAAGAACGTTTCGATTTCATTGTATTATACATCGCCTGATAATGGGGCTTTATCTATCGACATTTTGATATCGCGTTTGATAGCGCAAACAAAGAGATTTTTCCGCGTATCTCGAATTAAACCTAAGTAAGTGCTTAGGAAGACAACGATTACGGATTAAAAAATACAGAACATCTTGAAAAATAATATTTCAGAAATCTTTCAAAATTTCCACGGAAAAATTGCCATTGTGTATGAAAACATATTATATACTCTACTTTGACAATAATTATTATTAACGTTTCAATATTGCGATACAATCTCTGTGATAAAATTGCAGTTAATGTAGAATATTTTTCATAATTCCAATTGAGAGGACGCGCGCAATTAGTATTATCACTAGCGACGTATTATATGTATAAGGAAATATAAAATTGTTATCGTACAGTTTCTCTATATTCGCTTTATATCAAATATTCTTAAATTAAAATTCAATGCAAGAGCTGTATCTTTTTGGATCTGCAGACTACGTGCCAACGCGCGGCGATATCGCTTTTCCGTTTTCCGCGCAGAGCGTCGACAGTTACTTTCAGAAATATTTCACGAGAATATTGCGTTTGAAAATTACGAAGTGTAAAGATACGACGATTATACGAAAAAGTCATTATTAGGAATTATATCGAGACATATCGGTGGAATGATGTTTCAGAAATTCCTTTTTGCGTTTTCATTTTCTCTAGAAATTTAACATGGTACAATTACTGTTTGTCTCGTGCAAGGTTACACGTTGTCTTAAGTGACGTAACAAAATAAATGTATTTTATTCGCTATCGTTGTGACTCGCGCTCTTCACTGGAGCAAAGTATAAAACAATAAACAAAATAGCAACAAATAAGCGTAACGCGTATGAATGTAAAGTTTTTCACGCGTCACCGACATCTCGCGAGCATCGGGTAGATTATACTGACGCATATAAGGGAGAATCCAGCCCTATGGTAGGAAACTCTCTGCGGGAGTAGTCCGTGGAAGCGGAGCCAGAGAAGTTTCGCTTCGAGAGCGTGACGGGGGTGGAACGAAGGGTGGCATGGAACGAACGGAACCGAGAAACGCTGGTGAAGGAGGACGCCCGAGGGGGAAAGAGGGGGTGGGAGGGGGGAAGAGAAGCGGGCTGACGACTAGGGGGGTGGACTAAGGGGGTGTAGGCGAGGGGATGAGCCCAGAGTTGGAGCGATGGCAGAGTATTGATTTAGTGGGTTTCACCGTCTCCTTCTATTTGTCTCTCTCGTTCTATATCTCCACGCGCGACTCCACCATCTACAGCCGCACGGAGAGCGCATCAGCTCATTGTTTCGGTGCCGCCGTTTCTTAGCTGGCAGAAGAGGGCACACTCTATTTTTGCGAAATGAATAATCTTACTTTGCTAAGGACATAGGCTCCCGCTGTAACGACCGTTACTATTATACTTAAGCTCCGTTCATGATTCCCTTCGTGGCATAATATTCTCGTCATTCGCGGAATTATTAATTATAAATATTAAAAAAAAAATTAACGCATTCTAATAAATGTCACGATTGATATACTTGTGGCAATGTTCTTACATGATATTATGTTGAGTTTATTTCGAAATATAATTGGTAATAGCATGTTTTTTTTCGGCGTATACATACTGATATCTCACTTTTTTCCCACATTAAATCTTGGCCGATAAATCAAGCGGTGCAAAAGTACCGCTGAAAGTTCAGTATGTGTATAAATTTAGAAACAGTTACCGATTGAATAATCCGCGGTCACACACAAGCGGAATGGAACGTAAAACCGGTTTTGAAAACGAGTCAAGTTCAGGACACATAAATCGCGATGTATCTCGATTATACGTATGAAACGTCACATTTTCACGTGAAGACGCCATACCGCGTGCCACGAGGCCGACAAGGTCATTTAAATGCGAAATTTCTTTGCCGAGCGGCAAATGTTGACCCAAGCATTGATGAATATGTAAACCGTTTATTCAGGTGAACGCTAAACTACAAGCAGGCGGCAGCGTATCGATCGGTGTCGTTCTAGCGTTAACAAATATAACACGAAGGTGTACGATATGCAAATTAAATAGCGCGAAATCGGTCTAGCAACAGTGTTGTAGTTTAATTTAATGCAGAATGATCATTTTGTTGTACGATAGTGTATACGTTTTAACTTTGGCATTCTATATTCTCTCAAAATAATTGTCATATATATTATTAGTTTATAAAAAAAATATTGTAGCTATTTCCGCGCGTCATATATGAAAATAACTTTCCGACTTTTTCATCGATATCGATGGATTATACTTTAGATTCTTACGTTATCTTATTTTATCGATCACGATTATTGCGTATACATATTGATTGTGTATTTTTCACACGTACATACATCCATTGATTTATTTTATTTATGTGTTCCCGATTCATTGTAAAAATACAAGAATAAAAGTATACTGTATTACTATTATAGAAAAAAATTTAACTTGAAAAATGCGTAATAAATCAATGATATAAATTTATATTCGATATTAACAATTATACATCATCTATGAAACAAAATAAATCAATATAATTGATTTAATAATTAATATTACATCTCTTCTAATGCAAAATAATTTATATACATATGTCAATGTTGTTAGTTGTAAAAGCACACATAGAGGAAGAAAAATATTATGCTGCAATCGTATGATGATCTAATTAATGATAGTCGCAACACCCACGTAACAGTTTAGGGCACACGAGGAGAGAAACCGAGATACTATCTCCATATAGTTAAGAGGTGTTTACAACTTCAGGCAGTGAATCTGTGGGTAAGTGGTGGAGAAGATGGCAGTAAATATTCCTTGGATGCTACTCGCCTCCCCTCTATCCTTTTTCCGTCGCCGGTTTCCTTCTTCTTTCGCGCCCCGACCTGCCCCTCTCGTCCCGGCTCTCTCTCTCTCTCTCTCTCTCTCTCTCTCTCTCTCTCTCTCTCTCTCTCTCTCTCTCTCTCTCTCTCTAACTGGGGCAACATCATCCTTCGCGTCGCGGAATTCCAATTTACCCTCCTCGTGCCTTCTTTCATCCTCGATCGTGGAGCACGGTTCAAAACGAAAACACCCAATTGATTGTGTCCCCAGTAGCCTCGCATGCCATTTCTCTTTACTCGAATTACGAGGGGTTTTCCTCCCCCCCCCCCCAAAAATGTGTTTATTTATCTACGAAATATAAAAAATAAAAACTTAACATCAATAAAATATAATCAAACTCATTGTTTTATGAAATATATTTTAATGTATTCTATTTAAAATTTATAGCAAAATTAATGTCCTGAAGACGAAAAAGAGAGATTCATTTTTTAGGAATAAATTCGTTCCAGTTCAATTCACACACAGAAAATAATCTGATGTAAGCTACGAGCAAAGAATTAGATTTTTAGTAATGATGACTCCTATCTGACCTTTTCGGACAAGAACAAATATCAAGATGAAAGTTGCTTCGCTCGGATCTGACGGTTTTTGGCTCTCCATCTCAGCTATTCTCAAAGGAATAACTGGCGAATCTCCGAACGAGTTTCTAGATACGAAATTAGCTCCACACAGTTCCAAAGAAATGATTAAAAAGCTCTTTATAAAGCTTACAAAGATAATAAGAAAATACGTAAATACTAAAACAATTAATAGATGTAAATGTATCTTTTAGCTCTTTTTAGTGACTCTGGTGATTAAAATTAAATTTCGCAATTATGAGAATTTGGAAGTACCTATGACTTGTCAGCTTCAAAAGATTATACTATAATCAATTTGCTGAGTTTGATATAAAATTATCAATAAAATAAATCATAACTATTTTTTTTTAATATTGCGTTTGTCAAATCTCGATAATTTTGCAAAAATTAAAATATGTAGAAAGAATTCATAGAAATGTTATTTTTAGTTGTATTCATAAAAGTATCGTTAAAAATTTGAAGGATTATAAACAGTATCAATAACTGTTAAAAAATAAACACGTAATAAATTATACATAGACAGAAATTATTCAAGCATATAAAAGAGATATAGAAACAAAAACGATGTGATATATCTCTGATGGAAATTGAAAAAGAAAACGGAGAGAGGAATAGAGGGAGGTATCACAGAGGGATGAGAAAAAAGCGTTGCTGTCTGCAGCCTCGGCCGATACGGAGGAGAGAAAAGGATGGGACTATCGCGTAGACTGGAAATGAAAGAGCTCAGCCCCGAACGGGCGATAATTCATTCCTGAACCGAACGAGG
Organism: Lasius fuliginosus; assembly: GCA_949152495.1. Lineage (NCBI taxonomy): Eukaryota > Metazoa > Arthropoda > Insecta > Hymenoptera > Formicidae > Lasius > Lasius fuliginosus. Next base: position 1,458,040 of record OX424453.1, on the reverse strand, counting down.
CAGCTGAATCCGGCGTTGCACACGTGCACGATTTCGTGGAATGGGCGGCGTTTTACGTGGAAACTCGCGACTAGTGATATCAATAGCTATGGAATCCACGCTAGATTCGCAAAATAGAAAATCAATCGTTCGTTCGAGGAAAATTAATTCTGCATTAATTAATACTGCATATTATATTCACAACAAATGTGCGATTTCGTTAATTTTCACTACTAATTAAATATTTCACCATTTAGCTTCAAGCATATATATCTTGAATTTTAAATAAATAAGACATTAATTGATACAGGATATCCCAAAATCCGAATTTGAATGTTTTTTGGAAGAGCATATTCTCTGTCTAATTTGCAAATAATTTTTCTTTAACAAAAATGTCGATAAAGGTCAACCTTTTTTGCAAGTTTCAAATATTTTCCTTCATATATCTATGTAACTTCCAAATTAAAATTCTATTAAAGTAAATTCGACTTGAAATTAACTGGAGAATGTAGTTCCGTTATCCTTTTAACTCTATAAAATTTAGTTTGCGAAAAATCCTTTTTCAGACGCTTCTAATATGATATAACTCAAAATTATTAACGTCGCGATTCATTTTTACTAAGAAAAAATCGTGTTCAAATTGGCTAGAGTCTAGAGAATCTACTCTTAAAAAAGCATCCAAAGTGGTTTTGGGACATCCTGTGTGTATGTATACATTCTTTTCGTTAAAAATTTTTATTAAGAAATCACATCTTTAAAACAATCTATAAATATTGTATATATACATATAATTGTCTCAAAAATATAAATAATTAAAAATATAAATTATTATAAAAATAAGTTTCAATAGTTTACATGTAAGAATTATAATATAAATTTAAAAAGCAATTTTGTTCCATAATTTAATCGATTAAAGAATATCACGCAGGACAAATCTAACAACGCGTTAAAGAATAAAGTTTGTACGTTTGTGTTATGCGCAATCGATCTACTTTTCTCTTAGAAAGGTCCTGAGTTTATCGCGATGAAAACTGTACGTGCACTGATTTTAGCGAAGAGAAATATCGTTAGGTCCCTAAGTTTTTTCCACGGCAACTGTGATTCTTCCGCGAAAGTCGATTTTTCCTATGATGGTGGGGGCGAAAGTGAAACACGCTTTTGTGCTCGCTTCGTTTTTCCGACTATCGGTGAAACTTAAGGAATACCCTCACGGCTGTGACCCTCGTGTAGTCGACTTTCACTGCCATAAAAATATAAAAGCGTTGTCGTTCCGGCATGTTACGTACAACGGTATATATAATCTGTCCTTTTAACGGAAATCTATGTTTTTCAGAAAACGGGACGTCTGACCAATGACTAAACTAGCACAAAAGAATATAGACCGAAAAAGAATTCGGCATATTTTAATTCTTTTCTGCATAATATTTAAAAAATGCCATTTAAGAAAAAAAAATAAGCATATTTGTTTGTGGTTGTATATTTAATTTTGTGTTTATGTACACTTATATATTAAAAGATAGCAAACTTCAAAGACTTTATCGCATTATTATTTTATATGAGAAAGACTTTTGAAGATTATCTTGCAACTATCTGTTAATTTTTGATACTGAGTGTACTTTGAGGATCCACCCCTTCGAAGGCTGAAGGGAAGAAAGGGAGTTTTTGGCTCTAAGCATAGCCAGCGAAAGGGCGGGCAGTCAGCGTGAAACGAAAAGCAAGATTTAGACGTCATCCCCTTGACGTGGTGCTTTCCTTCTACTCCTCCTGCGTAACATCCGCGTGATACCTATCCTCGGTAAAACAACCAAATGCGCTTTTTCACTCAATCTTCTAAAAACTCATCAAATAACTTATTTAGGAAAAGTATTCGCCAGAGAAATATGAATTATCATGACAATTTCCTTTACTCAAAGAAATTGATGACGAAATATTAAAAATTTAGATTATGAATAATATATAGTTCACACACAACGTGATACTCCATATTTCACTTATGCATAAAATTATATAACTTTAAATTTTATAACATATAATACGTCCAACTACAAATAGTAACAACTTAACAAAAAAACACAGACAACACAATTTACAAAATTCAATTTTATATTATAAACCTTATTAGAAAGGTTTGTCATATAAAAAAATATAGCAAAAAACAAATATTTTATTTTCTAAAACAGTGGACATTGCGGCTATATAAAATTTTATAATTTTTTCATTGCGGCGTGAAAAAATTTTAACGTGCTCTCGAGAATTTGTCGTTCTAGAAAGGAAACCCTAAATTTTCTACGAATAGGATTAGCTCATCCAATCAGACGCAACACTGGAAGGGCGGGTTTAATTAAAATCTTCTTGGAGCCAGGCTATACTAAGTCCACGACTGGGAGATGCCACGAGATGTAAGAATAGAACATGAAGAGGTTACCCTTCGACTAGAATTTCTGAGTGGTTTGCCAAATTAACGAGAAACGACATGATGTTATAATAACGAAAACTCAGATTTTCCTCCGATTGATAATTGATCAAATTTAAATAATTATATGCACCACATATCCGTAATCTAAAATATCACATATCCCACAAATTAATAGCCATACATTCGATTATTTAATTTAGATGATTTTAATATTCAATATAAAATATGTATATGTATATAAATTCGCTCATTTCAAGTTAAATAAAATCAACGATAATCTTGAAATTAGGCATATTTTTCGTAGGCTAAGATCTTTAAACATAAGCAAATTTGCATATCATTTGTTATTTAAATAGTGACAATTCATGTTTTCGACTTACAATGAAGGAAGTAACATTGACATATTTAAATAAGGCAAAAGATTTTTAATATGTTTAAAATACGGTCGTCTAGTACATAGCAAATGTAACTGTATTATTTGTAATATATATGTCCCACATTAAATATAATAATCAAATATAATAATATGATTAAAAACGCGGAAGATAAATATAATAATATTGAATCTAAATAATCTTATTTCTTCTTTAGATCATACTCTGGAAGTTTTATTTGCATTATTTTGCATATTTCTCATTCAAATATTTAGTATATTTGTAATTCAATAATTGTTGCAATCATTATTCATATCTGCGAGACTAAATTTCATACTTCCGTGCATGGAGAGATTAACATAATTAATAAAATAGCAGATAAAAAAGAAATCACGTGTAAAATATTATATAAGAAATAATATAAAAAAAATTATATACATTCCAAAGAAAAACAACTGATTTTGAAATGTCGAAATCGATCTACAGCAAAAGTATAAGATATCCTCTTTCAACTCCTGCAATTCTCCAATTTTTTGCAACCCCCGTAATATTCAACTTATACATTCGAAAACATATTTTGCATTTCTTCTTTAAGTATATTATAGCACACGTACATATTTAATGCGTTAAATAAATAAATGTAATTTATAAAGTATTTTTCAAGAAGTTCTTCGCAAATAAAATTCAGTAATATCCATCTTTAAAGGGTTAAGGCCTGCCAGTCAGTCGATACGAAATCTTCATAAGTGGAGCTATAAATTTATCATGGTCTGAACACGAAACCTGTATTTACTCTATTATACAGGCTCGTTTTTGTAAGCCGTTTACGTTTAACGGCAAATAATCGTTTAGATGCCGCGCCATGATACGGGTCATAAATTTGCCGGCATCCATGGCGTTCGAGCTGTGTTATGATAGTGCGAGACATGCGCAGGTCAGTACCGCCTTCATCTCGAGCAGGGTGCAGAAGGTGGCAGCACCACGAAAACAGCTGCTGCGTGCGGCCTTGAGAGATAGAATTACACCGCCATCTGCTGCGCATCGCCGGAAGGTCGAGTACCTTTGGGTTCCAGCGAAATTGGGTAGAGGGCTTTACTCCATTTTGAGCGGGAAAAACAATCTTCAAAATTTTGAATTTAAACTTCGAGAAGAATATAATATTGATCACGATATTAAATTCACTGCTTCTAGTTTACAACATGAGTTCGTATTTCTAGTTTAATTAAAACAAACAGATCTGTCTCTCTTGATTAAAAACTTTGGAGAAAATATAATATACGTAACAAAAAATGGGAGTGTTGATCTGAAAAAATAAAGGGCAATCCCGTTTTGTGTAATTATACGCAATAATCTGTAGCGCCTATGATGCAATTAACTTTGTATGCATGATATGCTAATGAATCGTGATTACATGCACAAAAATGCTAATATGCTATCATTAATTATTTATATCGACTCTTGCACATTCTAAACGGAACAAATACACGTGTCTACTCGACACTCGACACTTAATGCGCCAACAGAAAAAATATATTCCTTACTCGTTTATTATTGCTGACAAAATATTTTGATTTTTGTCTCGTTGTATTAGATGAATCTATTTTTTTTCATGTTAAATTTTCGATTTGTTTTTCATTGTACATCAATTCTAAGCAGTATAATTCTATAAAAATGTATATTGCTGATAAAATGCTTATAGTTTTATAAACATTATTAACAATCTGATTGTAATTAGTTTTCTTGAATAGTAATCAACTAGCATATTTAATTAACACATTTTTCTATTTGTCTTGGTAGCATTTTTGTGCATGAGAAGAATTTAATTTTCATTATTAAATATTTTGAAGTACCAAAAATGTCACGTAAAAACTACGAGTAATAAAGAAATTCTAATTACATTTTTAGATGCAATAGCGTTGCATCTAAAAAAATATATAGAGAAGAAATAAGAAAAAAGTTACGTTTCCTAAAAATAGTGTTTATCAATGTTATATCAATGCAAATTTCTTCTTCAAACAGTGAATCAAATCATAGTACCTTTCATAGATATCGAATATAAGAATAAAAGATAATTTTGAAACAATTAATGAAAAGTATGTTCCTTGAAAAATTTATAATTTTGCTATAATAAAAATAACAAATTTGATTGTGAGATAAAAAGTATGCAGCACCCGGCAAACGATCCCTCTCTTTCTCTCTCTCTCTCTCTCTCTCTTGTCGCCTTCATCGTGCTCGTATTTATCCAACGGACCGGCGCGTGGCACTCTTTATCAGTCACCCGGATCAACCCGCTGTTTGGTATGTGCGTCCACGTTCCTGTAATACCAATCAGCCCCGTAGTAATGCCGCTAATGTCAATTCTTTCACCTCGTGCGCGATCGTTTGGGTGGTCCACAGACGGGACCAGCGAAATACCAAGGTCTATTATTAGCGACAGAGTAGGGTAACGAATACGTGAGGGCACGTTGCCACGATTTCTCGCTAAGAAACCCCGGACCGCGTGGCGAACGCCTCGCATCGACCTAATATCGATTGAACGATTCACCGTGTAACCTGTTCCGCGTAGGCAGGTGCATACGGACTGTTTCGTAAGGACTCGAACAGCGTGTTTTCTCTGAATACACAGCCGGCTTTTTCTTTAAAAAAAAATCAAATTATAAATAACTCCAACAAATTTGTTTGACATCAGAAATTAGGATCTTAACAAATTAAATTTTAATAATAAATAACAAACATCTTACTTAACGCTCCGAAAAAAGATGTCATATAAAAATACAAAAATTGGAAATAAATAGTTGTGTTCGAATTAAAATTAGATCTCTTTCCTAGAATATACATTCTCACAAAAAAAAACCAAATTATGTACTATTTTTTTACGAGTAATATTTTTTCACCAAAAGATAAAATACGATTAGCAAAAACATTTATTGGGCGTTCCGACGTTCAAGTTTGGTTGACTATAAAATGAGATGATAAATGGCAGACTAGGTCTGAGCATGCGAGTCTGGTTGGACAGGTAGTAATACTCTTCGTAAAGGCTGTAACTTATACCCCCGTCGAAGCTCGAGGAAATTGTGATGTGACGACTAAGAACGATAATCTGGAGTAAAACGTTGGGAAAGAATTAAGGTGAAAGGCAGAGATCGACGATGACCAATTAGCCTACATAACCATTTTACGAGTACATATCCGTCCCAGTCGTGGAAAAATAAGATTTAATCACACTACGGGGGGAAGGATATATGTCTGTTTTCTCACGCATAGCGAACTTCCTTCCAAAACGTGCAAAACAAACTGCCGGTCCGCTACTCACGCGCGCGAATGATAAACTCGCACAATCGTTTTAATTAGTTTGTTAAAATGCGTTGAATCATCCATTCCCGCAAATCACGCTTATCGAGATTGCACGAATTAATTTACTTTTTGCTAATATTATTATTTTACAATATTATTCTTTAGCAATCTTACATTTAACACAATAATTAACTGTGTAATACCAACGACAAATTATTGAAAAAAATTTCAAATTTTGTACGGACGAGGAGCAGGAAACTGCGTAGAGCTCGACCGGTTCTCTGGGTTCCACGCAGTCGAGATCCCTGGAACATTCGAGTACCACGCAATACACATACACATACACACACACACACACACACACACACACAGTACTTCGCGCAATCACGTTGTGCAGTAGATCGCAGAGTAGATAAACGACACCACGAGCGCGGCGCTCGTGCTAGTGGTTTTAACATCCAGCACGAAGAAATACAGAAACTACACTCTCGGACGTTTCGCGCATCGTTCCTAGATCCACATCTTCCCGGCGAGAGGATAGCTTATCTCGAGCTATGCATCGAAGCGTTACGTTGCGACAAGCTGCGCCTTGGATGCTCATTCCGTGCCTTATATAAAGTTAGATAAGAATCGCGCTAAAATAGAGAGAATATTACGATATTATCTCGCTATCTACCTTCTAATAAAAAAAAACATAGATACATGTAGATATACTTTCTAGGAATGTAATTCTTTTTCCTGTAGACAGAGGCTCGTATAAATTGGAAAATTTCCAGCCATAACGGAAAGACACGGAAGAGAGACAGTTCTCTACTATTTTCTATTAAAAAATGCAGATAAAACGATGAACTGAAATGAAAAGAACGCGTCCGCAGCAACTGAAACTACCATCCAACGATTTTTGGTCAGGCCGCAGGAAGCGCGACGGGTGAAAAAAAATAGCTCGATACACATGACGTATGTGCCTATTTCAGCTAATAATCCCGTTATGCCCGGTTCGACTTTGCCTCGCGGCGGATAATAAACGCGCCAGAAACCGAACCCGGGACTAAATCAGCACGTTGAGGGCGTAAAAGGGGGATAGAAGGGAGATTGGAAGGCCGCCTCATCATCCGTCAACTGTCAAACGTCCGACCAATCCTGTACAGCAGAACCAAGAACGAAGCAACCACCCACGGGGCCTCAAGGGTAAATTACACCTAAGCCTTCTACCCAATCTCTCGCCTCTTCCTTCCTCTCTCTTTCTCTTCTTTCCTTCTTACTCTGCCTATCAAACCATCCGGGAATTCTTTTGTTCTTTCCATCATTTATAATAGTGGAATTGAATATATACTACATACACCTTATTAGCAGCGCGACCATAGACACCTTATTGAGGCGCGACATCTAATTATAACGTGATTAGAGCGATACGAATATTGCAGAAAGAAAAAATTTTATATAGAAGTAAGAAAGTACGTGAAGAGAAAAAAAATCGCGTTATTACAAACTTAAAAAGAAACAGTTAAATTTTTAACTGTTAAAAAAAAAAGATTACAAACACGAATGTAAAATAAATAAATACACCGTGGAATATATGCGTAAGCTCTAATTCAGGTATCGTACAAAATAATTTTAACTTAAGAAAATCTTTGACATATGTCTTTGATAGCATAATTTCGGAGATTCTTTTACTCACTGTATTCTCGCTATGTATTTCAAGAGATCATTTTTTCAGCATTCAGAAAAAAAAGAGTTGCGGGACTCTTTAACACGTTTTTTTAAAGAATAACTCAGTGCTCGATTTGGAGATAAATGGCGCCAAAAACCAATTGCAGCAAATCTCCTTCAAGGTACAAATATTTAAATAGTGTCATGCGTGTGAAATAAAAAATTAAATCTTAATTTTTGATATGATCTTGTGTGTGTGCGGACACATATATCCAACATATTATAAACAGTATTTTTATATATTAAAAAGCATTTTATAAATATGTATATAAATTATTATTATAAACGAGGAAATAATTAGCAAAAAGAATATAGTCTACAAAAATATGCAAAATAAAAATTATATCCACTCACCAAGTATCTGATTGTCCTTAGTAGCGGTTGTTACTTTCGTAAAATATTGCATTCAACTCACATTTCGAGTACATAAAGTTTTTTTACGTTAATTAACATCTTGACGTGTTTAAGTTTCTATTGTAATAAAATGTCTATTGTAAGAAGAATAGCCTGAGAGAGAAAAATGTGTGGATATAAATCAAAATGGAAACAGATAAGCAATCAAGGAAAAATTCACGCTGTGATTCATACGACTGCCGACAACTCATTGCGTGAATTAATTATCACCTTTTATGCAAGATAACTCCGATGCGACTTAAGAGACCAGTTTAACGCAGTGTGCTATTGACCAGTGATGAAAAATATCTTTCGCGGATTTCTGGATTTGTATCGTGAGATCGAGCGCAAAAAGTTGACTGATTTACTTAGTACAATATTATGCATTATCAATGCAACTTAAATTATACGGCACTGAAATTGAAATATCGCAAATCTTATGACAAATCTTTTAAAATAATAAAAAAAAAAGATTAATTATAACTCGAATCGAGAGAGCAATGTGAATTTAATGGCGTCAGAAATAGAAATAGATATAGTATCATAAATCGAATATTATTACGTTCACAAAAGTCAGACGTTCACGGACGGAAGCGTAAGGTCACTATTATCCGAAATCACCAGAGAGCAGCGAGCATAATGACATCCGGTGTCCATTATTAACTTGAAAAGAATAACGAAAGACATAAGTTGTAACGTGTGATAATTAATACGACACTTTTTTTTAGAAATTGCAACGAAATCGCTGTTTTATTAGGAAGAAGAAACGGACCCGATCGTGTAAGCTAGCAGATCGAGACGCGCAGAAACACTGCCAGGATTATGAAGTGCGATGTTGATACGATGGCAGGCAGCGCCGCTGAAGGAGGAAGGAGCGCGCGCGGGAAACACGCACCTATACGATCTGCCGGATGCCACAGACACATCTACTACTTGCCTCTGCATATCATCGAGCATCGAGGCTAGGACACGCCTCGAAATAATGAGAAAAATTACTGGCCATTAGTTCACGATAGCTGTTATGCGGAATGTACACAAATACGGGAAAATATCTCCGAGTGATTGATAAGTGTATCAATCCTTTATTTTATCTGCGTGTTTTTTGAAAATTATTTTTATTATTTTTACAATTATAAAATTAACAATTTAGAATTTTATAACAATTTTAAAATCATTTTTATTATTTTGTTAACGAATTTTTTTTAATAATAATTTTATTATCTAATGTAAATTTTTTAACGATAAAAATAATGGCATAATATGCTATACAATTATATTATTATAATATGAAAGAGTGTTAATCAGTGCATGAAAAGAAAAACAAAGTGTAAAAAATAAGCAAATAAATAATTTTAATAAATGTTAGAAATCTCACAAAACTTTTCGGTTCCGATATTCAAGCTGAAATAATGTTCTTGTCTATTATAATATAATGACGCTGAATTTCGGTTCGTTTTTAGACAGTTTCCGCACAACTCTCATCGTAGACTATATATCGGCAATTACTTTGATGGCGGGGAAAGCTTTTAACGTAGCGCACCATGACGACCGTCTCTCGACGAACGAATCAGACATAGCTTACTAACATGTACGAAGCTAGTCATGTTGAGAAGGGAAACCGAAGTAATACCTGTGGACGTAACGTAATGTATCGCCGCAGGAACAAGCGTGTTACAATGGTAACGCGTTCTGTCACGGTGCGTGATATACTACATGATGATGTGGACTAGAAACGCCCATATGTGTAGTCGTCGTGAAATAACGAAAGACCCCGAAATGTGTGATCAGTGATCTTTATTGTTTAATATAGGAAAGAGAGAAGATGCTGTATTACGGAATCGTATTTTATTTTTAATATCCTCGCTATTCGATCACATTCTGCTTTATTGTTCGCAATCTATTAAAATAAATTCCCCACTTGATTATATATAATTCAATTATAATTGAAAATGAAGGAATGCTCTGCTGGGTTCATTCTCCTCTCAAGACAAGATGTGGATAATCACAAATGTCAATGAATGTCTTACTAGAGACAGATGACGACATATTAAAGAATTAAAAAAAAACTAAAATAAAAATTTTAGTGTAGCTTAAATCGAAACTGCTATCCTTCTTTAAAATCTTTTTCAAAAATTAAAAATATTTGTTTTAATTTTCCCGAACATGTGTGGAAAAATATAACAACAGTTTCCTCGTTAATAATATCTATATATATATCTCGGCCATAATTTAATTCTAGAAGGATTAAAATTAAACAACATGCTTTGCGAGCTTTTGCGAGCTTCAAAGTTACGTTACGGACAGAATTAATTTTTTTACTACATATCAAGACTTCGATCTCACGGTTCTTTTAGATTACAGAGAAATTGTCCGAATAACTTCGTAGAAACAAATTGTATTTAACTTCCCATCAAGGTGTTCGACACGTTACCAGAAGTCTTGCCAGAAGCCAGAACAATCGATGTTTATGGATTTCCATCCACACATGTGCAGGTAGAAACCGCCACGTGAAATCGTGTAGTTGATAGTAGTAATTACAAATCGCGTGATTTGTGGTCGTAACTCGTCGCGACGGCGGCGTCGTGACGCTCCCAGGTTACCTGCAGGTGGCCGGCACGAAGTTACCTTCGCCTTCGGCACGGCACTGCTTTTTGTATGACGGAATATTACATCGGGTTATACACATCCCCCTCTCGGAATTGTACGATGTGTTTGTCCATACGGCGAACTCCATCAAACAGAGAAACTAGTAATTTCAAATGTAGTTTTCAACTTGAATTTGAAAAGTATTTTATATTCGAAGGACTTTTTCAGGATTTTATTTATACAACACGTTATTTGAAAATAAATTGAAAGAGAGAGAGAGAGAAAGAGAGCAAGCAAACTTTGATTCTGATTGTAGAACGTATATTACTATAAAAGACTCGTATAAAAAAAATGCAAAGATTTTTATTACGATGAATTCCGACGAGATACGTAACGTGTACGATATTTAAAAGAAAATATCGTAGAGTGTGTATTTAGTTTCATCCGTGGACGGTAATTTAAAACACGATCGGAGTGGTGCAGGGACGACAATTCAACCGGCAGCGGTCGACACACGTGGCGGATTTAGAAAGTCACGAACGGCCCCGCGATCGCCGTCGCCGGCCACTCGATTTATTCGCTGCCGCCGAACTCGTTCGGCCGCTAATTGAAAAGCGGACAAATTAACACAGTGAACGGATCGCCGCAATTTATAATACCGCGTCTGCAACAATGTACGAACGAATGTGATACGACCGAGTGCCGGAGCATAGATAGCAGATTATTAACGAGAATCGATGAAGAGAATTGATTGATCGGAATTCGCGATAAATCGTTATATTTCTCCGGACACTCGGCAAAAATTAAAATAAATATTTTTTCAGAGATATCTGTGATGTTTTAGAAGTTATACTTTGAATTCATCACTGCTCAAATGATGTGAGAGACGTCAGTTTGAATTCTATATTAATAATTTTTTTTTATTTATTTATTCCTTTTACTATTCGTATAACTATTTAATTTTATTTATTTTTTATTTATTTTCTTATTTATTCGTAAATATTTCTGACTTTTGAAAGATCTTGAAGACAGACAGCAGTATCGATTTAAGCTAAAATTTTCATTTTATTCGATTCAACATTATATTCGACGCACACATAATGAAGAAAAGATAATAATAATTATCAGTGTGCAATGTGCATTATTAATCAATTTCAATTTCGGATATTTACCTCCATTAAATGTGTTCTATCAGTATGTAGCGAATCGCACGCGATAGATGCATTACGCATCACGAGCTACGATAGATCTACTAGGGTGCACAAAATTTCAGCAATTCAAAGTTGTCGACGAGTATAGTTTGAGAAAAGTGACTTGACACACAGTTCGAAGAAATTCTCCCCAAGTTCTACGAATATGGTAGAGCCAATGCGAGCCGCGTAACAAATACAAACGATTATTATCGAGGCCCCATTTTGAAGGGGAGACAATAATTATAATGATTATATTGGAGTTGGGTGGTACGCGGCTGGCCGAGGAATAAATTACAGGTTTGCCTGCTGTGTGCGGTCGACATAGCAGCATAGGTTCGTTCGATAGATGCGTATCGCGGTGTGTTTCATGCGACAGAGAGCGCCATCGCAACTGCCGGTTTCCGCAATTTCTTATCGCCGCTAATATGGCCGTCATATAAGCTAGACTCTTGACACCCGGCCCGATCCTATAAGATTAAGAAAAAAATTGTGCGTTTGATTCGTGGTGAAAAGTGGCGCTGCAAATTGCGGATGTTGTCAAGGTCTCATTATAATCTCAAAAGAAAAAATTAAACATTGCCGGATATGGATAATGAATCGATTCATTGAATGGCGATATCTGATGATTGATAAATTCTTGACGAAGCGGCAATCTTATTGTAAATGAATAAATTATTATTCGATTTAGAAACCTAAAGATTAAAAATATTATTTTCTACGTTTTATATTTAACGTATTCGGAATAATCAGTTAAGAATATTTAAGGCTTTCAATGTGAAATACAAATTTAAATTTCAACGGGCTAGAAAGAGCTAGACGCGGATGATAGTGCGTCAATTTCAAGGAAAATTAATTTTTCGTTGAAACTGATTAGTTGTGTACAGGACACAAATTTTTCTTGGTCCGATACCAAGTAATTAAATTAAAATTTAATTCGAGATTTTTATTTAACTAATATAAACTCTCCTGACCTCCCTGATTTTTTTCCTCGCATACGCTTCTTTAGAAGAGTCAAGGGGGTTTATTAAAATAAAAATCTCGAATTGAGACTTAATTTAATTAGTTGGTATCGGAACAAGGAAAGTTTGTGCCCTGTTCACAACTAATCAGTTTCAACGATTAAATTTATATTAATTTGCCACTTCGTCAAGAATTTATCAATCATGAGATATCGCCAATCAATGAACCGATTCATTATCCATATGCGGCAGTGTTTAATTTTTTTTTTTTGAGATTATAATGAGACCTTGACAACATCCGCAATTTGCAGCACTGCTTTTCACCGCGAATCAAACGCACCATTTTTTTTCTATTTGGCTCTTTCTAACCCATTGAAATTTAAATTTGTAAAATCGGTATACTCAGGTTTCTTTCATTGAGTGTCTTCGTTCTTACGTGAGAATAATTACAAAAAACTAAAAATAAACTATTGACAAAGAGGGATTTCAACTTGAACATTCTTGTGTCTTCGATTTTTATCATGATATTTTTTAACGCGTTTCTCTTCTCGTATCTTTATATTTAAATCGTGGTGCAAATACGTAAAAAGGAGACACTTTATTCATCTTCTCTGTTTCTTATATCTGATGCTTCCGTATTCCTTCTATTTATTCGAGTATTTTTCTTTTTCTCGCTGTCGTGAAAGAGGCAGACCCGCGAAACATTACAAGCCCACTGCTTCACATTCTTAATCTTCTTACTCTTATCTTCTTTCGTCCGCATCCCTCTTCACACTTTCCTTGTTTGTGTGACACGGTCTTTCTCTTTTACTCGTTTCTTCCTTTGCGCGAGTACCGTTTCTCCCTCCATACATAGCGATACGTGCGATTTTCTTCTCCTTGTCCTCCTTCTTATTCCTCTCTTCTCACCGCAGCGAAGATTGTCGCGCGATTAGTGTAGGCTCCAATGTCACGTGGAGAAGATGCATTGCCCTCGTCCCTTGGACCGCATTATATGTACCTGCGGTGTATGCATATCTACCGCGGAGCTTATACGGGCACCGTTTATATACGGTAACGCTGTAAGTGCATAATCACCGATCGCATCTGCTTGCACTTTGCGTCAAGCTACGGCACCTTGCATGTCGCCAAACACCAACGATGTAACGTGTGATATAAACGAAGTGATATGTTACGATAATACTTTTGAACGATTTCAATAATAGACGCGATCATTATCGCGAATTGCCTATGTAATTGTAAATGTGCGAGCACCACGTTTGATATATGTATACATATTAAAATAATTATTCTCATATGTATACTATTCAAATTATATTGCTCGCTGTATTGATATGTATAAAAATACATATATAGATTTTTAATAATCCTGACATATGGAATGTAAAAAAACACATTTATTATTTTATGTAAATAAAATTGTATGTAAAACGGAATATTCAATAAATACAGCATTTAAAAAAAAAAGAAGTGCATGTTGTCGAAAGGACATTTGTACGGTAAAACGATAATACTTTTATCGATATTATCAATTCATGTTACACGAATTTCAGTCTATGTGAGCAGCGAATACCGACTCTGAAAAGTTAAAATATTCCGGCACCTGCATCCAGAGACACGCTTGTCCTTTCCCTCATTTGGCCTGTTGCTCAAGTCTTCCCGGCATACGGAGTGGATTAACATAAGAGGTGGATCGCAGAGATAGAGCTTTTACAAATCCCGGCAACAGATCGAAAATCATTACGTAATTTGGATTAAATTTATTTATATAACAACTTCTTAATATGCTACTTAATTTCATTTATTCTCCGCAAATGTCAAAAATATTTGAAACGATATAATTACGTATTTTTTCCCCATTCGTTCTTTCGTGGTAGAGTGCAAAATCCCAAATAAAATATATTAAAAGGTATCAACTGACTGTAGAGCTGTGCAGTATGATGCACCGGGTTTGGTGGACTCGACCAGAGGACGATTCACTGTCGCTCGTTACTCAAGCAGCTTTTTACTTTAATCATATTAATGAAGCATTTAATCTCACTGCGTGTTTTACAAGCCGCCGGGTGTGTGGGCCTATCCTGATTCCGTTGTTGACGAGGATTTCTCAGCACTCCTTTCTAATCTTTTCTCATACTCATACTTTTCCATCTCTCTCTCTTTCTCTCTCTCTCTCTCTCTCTCTCTCTCTCTCTCTCTCTCTCTCTCTCTCTCTCTCTCTCTCTCTCTTCTCTCTTTGTCTTCTTTTTTCACCTTTTTTTCGTTCGTTCCTAACTTATTGCTTTCTTATTTTTCATCTTCCAGCAGTGCCCACTAATAAGTGCGTCTCCTTTAGACGTATTTACACCTTTACCATGATACCACCCGGTATTAGCATATTCTGGAGCCCGTATCATTACGATGATATATCGCAATGCAATGCAATGCGCGCGCGCACATCAACGAAAGCGATAGAGATTTATTTTGTTTCAT
Source organism: Lasius fuliginosus (assembly GCA_949152495.1). Lineage (NCBI taxonomy): Eukaryota > Metazoa > Arthropoda > Insecta > Hymenoptera > Formicidae > Lasius > Lasius fuliginosus. The sequence continues at coordinate 1,442,667 of OX424453.1, read as the reverse complement.
AATATTTTGTTTCATATGAAAGCGATAGAGTTAATAAAAAATAAAAAAATAATTTTGTGCAAAAAAACTAAATGCTGCCAATTAAAAATGATATGCACGCCACAATGAAAAAAATGTCCACAAAATTATTTATAATTTTAAATATACTTCAATAACTGTCAAATTATAATTTTTAGTGGTGACTTCTGGTGGCATCTCACATGCAATTTCGCTTGTCACATTTGCTGTCAAAATCAGCTGTAAACCTCGCCAACATTCTTACATCGGAACAAATGTACATTGGTGTGTGTGATGATAATAATGTCATTTTTTAAAATAAAAATTGTCATATTACAATATCGTTATCTCCTTTCTTTGAACAAAACTGCAGATATTTTTATTATCTGTATATAATAATCAATCTATCAATTAAACCTATTAAAAACTCAATCGATTATTTTATCGGTGATTTTAATACCCATCCTCAAATCCTATATCCTCTCTCTGTAGCATGTTACGGTACGGAAAAATATTGATTTATTCATCATATGTCTACTGCATAATAGAATTTCCATAATAAAAAAAGTGTACTAAAAAGACAGGATGTACTAGAGCTATCATACGGCAGATAGAAGTATTATTCTATCTTCATTGTTTCACACACGTTTGCACAAGCAATAAAGATTTGTGACAATGTTATAATAAATTAGCTGGCGTTTGTTCCTCGCACGCTTTGCGCGCTCGGTACGCACGTTTTTACTGATATCCATATCTTGAGAACTACTGACGTTAGGAGCAAGAAATTTGGCATGCTAACTTATAATAAGCAAAATTATAACTTACTTACTTTATAATGAAGACTTAAAATGTAAATGTTTTCTTTTCTAACATCTTCGGTTTTTGAGATATAGGTATCCTTATAAAAAAATTTACCCCCCTTTTTCATCTCCCTTAACTGAATTTTCGGAAAATGGTAAAACACATGTTCCTTTATTTTTAAAGAAGAATCCAATTTTCACGTCTATAACATCTTCGGTTTTTGAGATATAGGTATCCTCATAAAAAAATTCACCCCCTTTTTCACCCCCTTAGGGATGGAATTTCCAAAAATCCTTTCTTAATGGGTGCCTACGTCATAAAAACAATGTACCTTCCAAATTTCACGTTCCTAGGTTAAACGGTTTGAGCTGGGCATTGATGTTAGTAAGTCAGTCAGGACTTCTTCTTTTATATATAGAGATAAGTTGCTTACATTATATCAAGCACGGTAGATGCACAGACATGCTCCACAAGGTTTGAGGCGTTGAACGCGTCACTTACCTGAAACAATAAATTACATGCGTTAGGTATGAATTGTGTACACACATATGTACATATATACATACATGTATATACATCCTGTTATTAGATACGATATGATGCTTAATGTTTTGTTCCTTTTATGTTATGTTCATACATTATTGGTAGCCTGTTATATTATGTCGAAATCATTATAATAATATTTTTTTCAATTAAATTATATGTACACATAAGAAATATGTTTAACGTAATTGTTTTACAATAATTTAAAACAAATCGACATGTAGAAGATCTGTTTAAATTTAATATGTAGTTTTTTTTATTAGTTTCTTTGATTATACATCTATATTTCGTCATATTATTATACGTCAACACTAAATATTTATGCGGCATATAATTAACGCAGAAAATACGATAACGCACGATCGGAAACGGAAAAATTCAATGGATAGTGTCATCGTGAAAATCATTTACCGGCCAATTCGAAACGCATCCATCCAAACGCGCGCGCAACAAGATCACGTTTCTGCCACAACGATGACGTCGATGTCCGGAGAGCACGGTCCAGCATCTTTACATTCTCATTGGCTGATACTCAGTAATCGCGCGCACACTTATTGGTCTCACCCGGCACGTGGTGTCATCCATCGAACACTTTGCTATTTTCAAATGCCCATAGGATAGATGGACGACGCGCACAATTAGAAACCATCAAGATATCGATTTTCCTCAGTCACTTAGCTCACTAATTCGAAATTTCTCATGCTCCGCTCCATACGATAATTGACTTTATCGATAATTATGTACGAATTTGTGACGTAACGCAGTTTGACGCGCTCGCAGAATAATTTTTAGGAGGGAAATGTATTTATGTAGAAGAGAGACAGAGAGAAGCGAAGAAGAAGAGAAAAAGGAGCGGCACGAGACAGAGTGGAGACACCGCATAAACCTTCCCGGTCGCAAGTCACCACATAAATATAATAGAGAAGGTAAGGCCTCGTGATGGTCGGCCGGCATTGCCCGCCGAACCGTCACGGACTCAGCACATCGTACAAGAAGGGGGAATTTGCGGAAGGGGTGGGGTGAGATGGGTGGACGTGTCAGAGGCAAAGCGGTGGTTGCGCGGAGTTGGAAAGGGGGCTACGGTGGCCGAGTCCTCACTCTCTCTCTGTCTCTCCCTCCCTCCCTCTCTCTTTCTCACTCTCTAAAGCGCAATACACGGCAGCGTGAAACATGGGGAAACGGCACGAATGATCGATGGGATTCTGCGCTGTTGCGGGCACGGCATGGGTACAAACCCCCACCGTTCACGCCATACGGCAGTGAGAAACCCCCTCTTGGACAAGCGCGCTACGCCGCCTGGTGGGCACGTTGCACGTGGTATTCTGTAAGAAGTTTTAAGCTTGAGCTCGTAGATGGCGCGCTGCATGTTTGGCGCCATCTCACAACAAACTGACGAACTATGTTGATATAAAAAATCACGTGATTGGAAACCCGATAAGTCGGCAAAAAAGGAAAATGCTGCATGATCATAAAATAAATCATATTACCATATAAATTATATCGAATTTTTTTGTTATACCTGTCTATTCGTCTTCGTTTAAAATAGAACGGTCTGTTCCCTTAAGAGCTTTCGTCTAAAATGTTCAGAATATAAATTAATATATAAGAGTGTGAACAGTAAATCTCGTATGATAGAGCTGACAATATTTGCATGGATTATTTAAAATGGAATATTCTTACATATATAATATAAAATTATATATGTATATGATTTTGTGAAACTTGTGTGTATGTAAAGTTTACACTAGTTTATAAATATTAATGCGCTTACACTTACAGATGAGTGTGTATGCACTCGTTATTTATTGATGCATATCACATCAATTTAATTGTCGCATTGTCAAATCGATTCACGATCGGGCGCCGTGCATGCGTGGAGTAATGCAGCTACCTCCGGGCTAGTCAATCAGCTTAGGCGATTTGTTGAAATCTCAAGGTGAAACTTAGTTACGCGACACCGCGCGCGCACATGCCCATAAAATAAGAACGCGTGAAGCATTCATGAAATGCAGCCATCAGACCACCCATACCCTTGCAGCTCTTTCCTGCACGCCCATTGACGTTGTTTGTTTCCACGATCGCACGCACCGATAAAAATTTCTGAATAATAAGAAATAGCTCTCATTCAACGAGGAAAACATAATGATAATATCTACAAAATGAACAATTACGTAACTTTAAATGAAAAAATATTCAAAAATAATGATGTAATATATGAGAAAAAAATAATTCTATAAGAAGTGTTGTAAAAATTATTTTAAATTCTATATTATTCTATATGTATAATTATAAATATCATATATAATTAGATATATATATATATATATATTATAATTTATAATTTAAACATAATTGGCAATATACAGAAAAAGTTTCGGAAGTCTTGTAGATTTTAAAATGTTGCAAAAGATATTACATATAACATACTGAAAATTATATTAAATATTATTACGTTCAATCATAAGAGATAGAACCGCGATGTTCTTCTTCAAGAGTAAAAACGAGAAATCAGACGTCGGAGTGTTCGAGGGAGCATAATCGTTATATAATTAGTCGCACTCGGTCTCGCAGCGGGTATCGCGCCTCTCCAAGGGTATTGTACTTTATATCACGAAAGTAGCACGAAGCACGGTAAAGCAATTGATCAATATAGCGCCAACAATCCCTTGTAGCTACCCCTCCGCAGCTTCCAAGCTCCGTCTGCCCCCCTTCCTCCGCCTTCTTTCGTCCAAGTCCCAACGGCGCGGAGAGAACGCACCCCCATAACAAGTTTCTTACTCATCTTTTTCGTTCAATAACTCTCCATCCAAGATGGCCACCGCGGTCGTCCCTCATTGGCTGGGGGAAGGGTCGCAGGGGTCTGTACGGGGTTTGGGTGGTTGACCCGTGGTGGTGCGGTGCGGGGCGCAGGAGGGGGTTGGAAGCAGTGACGCTATCTATCTTCCGTTGCCTTGGCTCGGCGTAACATAAGGCAAGATAAATTGCGGGATCTCCCGGGTTCTTGAACCTTTCTGGCAAATTGCATAAGAATATCCACCCTCCACCCCCACAGGCTGCCTCCTCTCTGCTCCTTTCCCCTGACTGCCCCCGCAGCTCCAATGGAATTGGAATTAACTCGAATAAATCACCTCCGCGGCTCTGTACGGCTACGCAAGAGCTTCGGCCGTTTCCGCTCCACGAAGTTGAAATTTCTTTTAGCACAATACAATGTTACAGTGTTCAAAACATTCGTATATTTGAGATTCATTAGTAATAATGCTGTGATAAAGTATAGATGTGTAAAATAATGGCAATATTTGTGACAATATATTACAACATTCTTCTTTTTCCTGTAGACAATAATTATAAAAATTTTTGCTACTTTATCTTCACGAAAATCACAGACAATGAACCACTGTCTTAATATTATGTCTCTTGTATAATATCTTAAAGTTCTTAATTATATATTCTTGCTGTATTTTCGAGAATCATATAGTAAATATGAGAGTAGCAATGGTGGAGAAGCGTTGCATAAATTGAAGATTAAATGCATAAATTGTTGGTTATTTGAGGAATCATAAAGCAGCGTCGACATCTGTGTCAGCATCTGTGTGCGAGAGCGAGATGCAAAATATGACATTACACTTGGTGTCGTATATATTTTCACATCTGAAGTTAGATATTTCCGGGTCGCATGCTTCGTATATCATTACTTCATGTATCGTAGATTACAGCTATGTCCAGTAGATTGACAACTGTAAATGTTTAACACGTGTAAAAGTATTAAACATTTAAAAAATTGATAGATAAATAACAAGTTATTTATCTTTGATAATCTTTTATTAAACTAATAACAAATTGCTATAGATTCTTTAAGTAACAAATGCATAAATATCTACATGCATTCGACCAGAAAATGCCTTCATACATGACTGTACAATGTGCGCGCGCATATCATGGCCGATTGATCACAAGAACGTCAACGTAAAATTGATAGAAGTAATCTAATTTGTAGTCTTTATTACATAAAATTTTTTTTTTTTTAAGTTTCACTTACCAAATATTTCAGATAAAAAAGTATGTATCCTGTCAGCAGGCATAATATATGACGCGAAAGATAATGTACGATATTGCTCGTAAATCGTGTTGACGTGTAAAATCATTAAGAGCGGAACTGATGGAGGGCACGAGCCAAACCAAATCCGTCTTCCCAGTCAATGTCCTAATAGAGTTTATCTCGAGCTATTATCTACTTCATTTGTCACAATTACGGGCGCTCGTAACCCTTTTGCGCGCATGCTTGTTGCGATATCTCGATCGCATGCCATCAGCATGACAGTTCCCCTCTTACTCAGGCGGAGAACCGAAGAGGGGAAGTGGCTGGTTATCACTGCCTGGCTGGCTGGCTGGCTGGCTCTCCGTATCGCTTTCCGTGTATTGCGGTAGGTCAGTAAATCCGAAACCGAGCTTTACGATTTGTTTACTCCGTACTGGGTTATGGGACCTGGTTATATAGCCGTAGGTATGCACGGGCTATGTGATCGCGCCCATAAACGCGTCTGTTATGCGCTCGTAAACCGTGAGAGTCCCACTCAACGTTCGCCGCTATAGCGGCGCGTTTCCCCTTCTGCGGTCGCGCCTCGTAAAACGCTTGTTTTACGATTGCTGCCTATCGCGTTGACGATGCTGCCACCGTGCGTTCGCGCACGTGGTGAAAGAATGTTCGGTGTGTTATCTGAGTCGTCATTCTATCGCACGTTTCCCCCCCCCCCAATCCTTTCCCTTTCCGTTCTCATACGCAATCGGATCCGAAGGACATCGACACACATACGGTCGACCTTGATGATGGCCAAGGCTACTAGGTTAATTTCTATCTAGAGGGTATCTAATCAAATCGCAGCAAATCTTTTCATACGGCAAAATCTAATTTACTTGAGAGATAATTGTTGCATGCCAACAGAGTTTCCTCCCGTAAATAAAATTGCACTTTACTAAGATTATTTCATACCGTTTTATCACCTATTTTAATTATCATTTGGCACAAAACTCATTGATACATCAAACCTATTAATTCATATCCTGTGTTCCGTACAAAACATGCAAATCGCATCGCAGAGTAATGGTCTCGTGTCACGCGCCTCTAGCAGTCGACGTTCTATCAACGATTGCTCTATCTCAGCGATGACGCCACACTTCCCTACGTCACGAGGTTGACGTCATCAGTGGTATGGAAAAGGAGCGACCGCGGAGTGGATATGACGTAACCGAATCTAAAGAGAAAGAGAGAGAGAGAGAGAGAGAAAGAGACGGTCGCGCCAGCCATACTGCTGTAGGTAGGGGAAGGAAGAAAAGGGAGCCATTATAGAAGGGGCGCGACTAGGCTGAATCCTCCCTACCGGCCTGGTCGGCCCACCGAGGAAACAGCTGTCAGCTGCCTGGAGTTGCGGCGGACCCGCAACTCTCTCTCACCCACCAACCCTCCTACATTCTATTCTACGTGCATGTGTGTGCGTTGCGGTACATGTGTCTCGTGTCCCAACCTAAACTCATCCAGGCACAGAATCAGCCGGGCCGCCACCCACCCCTTGATGTTAAAATATTCCGGTGGGCGAACGAGCGAGCGAGCGAGCGAGCGAACGAGCGCGCGCGCGGGACGGGAATAGCCCGGGAGAATTATGGCCGCCTCCGAGAATCAAATAACTCTTTAATCCGCGGGCGCGTGCACGTTGCTCACGCTTCTTTCTACCGTATGCCGTTTGTCTCGCCCTTCCGCTCTCTTACGCACGTTATAATTTTCTCGTCATTGTCATCATTGATCTGATTATATCCCCGATCAGTTAGGACGCGCCAGCACCTATTTGTGTCAAATTATTGGCTCGAAAGATTCTTTTGGAACTTATAACAGTTTTACGTTTTTATTTCTGACAAGGAATATTTTTATATTTATAAAATATTGAAATAAGAATTTTAGTAATTAGTATATTGGCTCTATTAAAGTATCTATCTATTAAATAAAATATTTAAAACAAAATCACAAAGTTTTCTCTCTCTCTCTCTCTCTCTCTCTCTCGAAAATTTTTAGTAAAACAATGATAATACTCCATGTTAAACAACATGCAATTTAATTGATACTTGAAAATTAGTAATTTAAATAGAAAAATTATATGCTTCTAATTTATTAAATATGTTTTAATTATAATACACAAATATAAATGCTTTATTTATATTTAAACAATTTATTTCAATGTAAAGAAAATACAGAGAGAAAAAGAGAGAATAAGAGAGAAAGAGAGAGAGAAAAGGAGAGAAAATTGTGGTTTGATTCAAAGTTGCAGAGTTAACAAACTCTGCCATATTTGCCTAAGAGATAAGAATTTCCTAAAATACATGTATACTGATATACTCGAGCGTAATTAAAATGCTGTGTGTACTTTTTTCTTGTATACATGGAAATCACGAGTAGGCCCCCCTATAGCGTGTGTATGCACGCGGATTAAATATCGAGCAGTCGTTTACGTGTAAGAACACACGCATTCGCAAGGGGCGCCAGGAAGATATATCGTTCCGCTAATTTGTTCTTCGTGAGCAAATCCATTATTAGGCGGAACACGAACTTTTGCGACTAATTGTAAGTACTGTGTGCACGCTTGAGCGACTATTATAGAAACTTGTATCAAACATGCTTTCACGCGCAAAGAGAAAACTGTACTATTAGGTAAAATAATCTGTTTAAATTTGCTATAAAAGAAAAAAAATATTTTATATATTTTACGCGAAAGGATTTTCTGAATCGTTACGTTCGTTCGGACATGCAAGAAAATTATATTTCAAAAGATTTGTATAAATAAATAAAAGAGAGAGAACGCGCGTATCCCCTTCCCCTCCCCTTTGAAGAATATAAAAATAATCTTTCATATTCTTCCTTTATTAATTTTGCGATTGTAAAATTTAAACCGTAGCATAATTGAAGGGATTATGTAATATTGAAAAAATAAAAATATTTTAGAGCACAGAAAATATTTTTTACTGTCTGTTTTTTAAGTGCAGCAGAATGGAACTCTTCTTTTGAAAACGTTAAGACGCACGCAGAGCTGTGAGAGGAACGGCAGTTCAGGTTTTATTATAAGGATGTAAAAGGCGAAATTGCGGGATATATGTAGTTTAAAAAAGTTTCCATGTGCTATTGTTGAAGGACGTAGGTACGTATCCTAGAATTATAAAACGGTAAAAAGTTTTGAAAAGAAACATGTTCTTTGGTTAGTAATCTTTCCTCAATGCAGTTTAAAACGGAAGCAGACCACAACCTAACACAACTGTAACACCATCAATTCAGGTCCGATTTTCTCGCTTGTATATATGTATACAAGAAACAAAAGACGGGGAAATAAAAGAAAAAAAATTACCGTTACTTAACAACATTCTTTTTGACTATTCCATATAAAGTATTCGAGTATAAAAGACTACGCATTCTCTTATATCTTGTACTATCTTTCTTCCTATTGAAAGAAGTATAGAAGTATCTATTTTTTTAAGTTAATTTTTTATTTATATTATTTTATGAACAATGCCGGAATTTACGAACAATATGGTGAATTTAACAGAATTAAACCTCGCCTAAATCAGTTTCGAAAAGACCGTTTCGTGGCCATTGGTCCCTCCAAGGTCGGACAAGTACGCAGTCATAAGTAAATGTGAACAACAGTCGGTCATCTGCGAGGCTATAAATTGGCGGGTGACGTTTTTTGTTTGTACCGAAGAGATACCGGACCAAGAGAAAAAAAAGGCCAAGAAGAAAAAAAAGGCGTCGAGGCAAAAACCCCGACGTTCAGCTTGTTATAAGCGGTCCCTGGCTAGGCGGACGCCAAGCGGTAGGATGACGTGGGATCTAAGGGGAACAGAAGAAGGGAAAGGGGGGGACTATATAGAGGGAGAGATCTCCGGGAGGAACAATGCCTAAAGTCACCAGGAAGAATGCGGTCCGTCGAGCTACGAAAACGCACGGATTCATTCCCTCCGTAGAAGAAGAAGTAGAAGAAGCGACCATCGATACTCTTCGCCGTTCTTTTCTACCGGCGACAGATATATACGAGAAAATTTAATAATTATAATATTAATCAATTGTATTTATAGCGTTACATCACGCGGCGGTTCGTGCAATTTAAAAGTCTGATTCAATTCCACAAAAAAATTCCAGCGAATTTCTGACAAATTTCTCAAATGACTTATTGGATATATTTTCTTCTCGTATATATTCTAGAAAATCAGTTCTGTCAAAACAATTATGTTTTTCTAATCGCATATATGTATGTTCAATAAATTTGCACTCGATCTTCATACATATGCATTAGTTTACTAATACGCATACTGTGATCCTTATATGAAGCAATCAAGGAATATCTCAATTTACGATCAAGTCCTTTCCTAATGACGGCGAACAAGAAACGAATCTAGATGAAAGAAACATCCTTAGGCTACGGACGCTTCCATTATCGACGTTACATAGCCGCGCGTAGATGTAATCTGATGATTTATCGCAGAATTATATCGAACATTTTACATGCATAAGCGGATCATAGATATTAACCGCAGTTACAAATACGCGATATTAAGCTTCCTGTGTTGCTTCCAATAAATTTCCATAGAGCGATTTCGTAAAAAATTACGCGAGAAACAATGCGTCTCAAATAATCCAACCATTTTTAATCAAACAAAAATTTACTAAGACGCGCATCTACATAGCGCGAATATTTTCAAGATGCTTTATCGCGTGAAAAAAAAAATTATATATTTCCCAAATAAAATTTTTCCCTCCAACTACGCCCTTGCTGGAAAACGAACGATTTATCGCGCGTTACGATCTGCCAGGTGCAAAAAGAAATTGCATTTTTCTTTCGATTTTTCGCGCGTCTCTCTTATAACGCAACTTCGCTGTGTGATCCTGGTCCCACCCCTTCCTTGTCGCCGAGAAAGTTTCCGCCGGTTGCGCAGCCGGCGCCTATGAGCACTCGTAGATAGGAAAAAGCGAGCTGGGTGGCTGTACGACGGTGAGGAAGGAGAGGGTGGCGGTAGTACGCGAATAATAAAAATCGGCCTCATAACTCACCCCAGCGGGCCTCAGCGTGGGGGCGGAAGAAAAGCAGAAGGGAGGAGAGAGTAGGAGGGAGGTTGCCTGAGCTTCTTATCTCAACGTCGGGGTGACATTAGCGTTACTACAGCAATTCTCTCTATACTGCTCTTTAAGGGGCGCGCCGTCTACCTCTTTACACATTCTCGTGCTGCTTTTATCGGTATTATATAAAGTAGGAATACATGATACGATGTACACAGATTTTTCTCTAATTTTTATATAATAAAGAATCGCGCGCGCGCGCGAGGTGTCAATATACACATCAACGTAGATACGTCAACGGCGATAAAAACTATAGGATTTTGCTGCCGCATAATAAATATTTATTAACGAGTAAATTTGAAAGTTCGATAGAACGACGGGCAATTAAACAACCGCGATTCACGGAACATCCGTTCGTATCGCGCAACGGTGATTCCGCTGCTGGCTCGTACATGATGAAGTGAAATGGGCCGCCCGCTAATCGGCAATGGTCCGAAAGACTGGCCGGACCATCGTAAACAACGTCGCTATAATGTACCCACGTGCTTTCGCACACCCTTCGTCATCGCTGCTCTCTTCACACGCGAACAAGGTAATCGACTCAATCGTACGGAGCGAACGGCACATTCTTTCCCATTTAACATTGTTCAAAGTGAGAATCATCGAGAAATATGATTTTTTTACAAATTATCAAAAACCGTCAAAAATCATAATTGAATCCGACCGTAAAAAAAGCAATTAGTATCGCTTGCGGTATAATCGAAAAATAATCGGGACAGATGATTCTATTATAATTCGTGGTCCAACATATTATTGATTTTCTTGCGCGAATCAATGGCAGAAACGTATTTTATTTAATTCGAGAACCGCTATAGAGGATATTAAAGCAAAATCAGGAGAGGCGTTTAAATTTGCATAAATCCCCGAAATTAAGAACCATTCGCAAAAATTTCCGATGGAAGAGCGGAAAGTTCGAGACATCATCTCGGGGAGAGTGAGGGGAAGGGAGGAGGGTGTGAGAGGAGGACGGGAGATTAAACTCCGGGCGCATCCGTCACTGCCGACGAACGCGCACAAGCGCGTATTTCTAACGCGCTTGTACAGAGCACGGGAGATGAGCGAGCTGGCGCGCGCGCGGCGTCGGCGGCGAGGGGCGGAGGGGGTGGCAAAGAGGGAGGGAGAGCACAGACAGGGGATGAGACACACGCGGAGAATTATGACGCCGCACAATTAGCAGTTCGTGTGAGAGAGATCGATCGCTGCCGAGAACATACATCAACGATGTAAACTCAGGACGCGCGTATCGCGTCCTCTCTCTATATCCTATGTGTATACCCATCCGGGTATCCCGCGTCGGTATGCGTGAACGCGGATGCTGCAGCTTCGCGCAGCGAATTTCACTATTTTCGTCGATGTAACCCCCGCCGAGGGAAGGGAGGGGAGGTGGATGCAGCATCCCGCTCTGTGCCGGCTGGAGGATATAATGCATTTTCGTTTTAGTTTAAATTGCAGCCGACGGGATGCGCCGCGCGAAAATTGGACGTTTGTTTAGCACGCGTCGCGCGCCTCCTGTGCGCCCCACACGAGAGACGCCATAGTGTTTTGTCAATAGCGGAAGATTTAGTTTTGGATAACGCTCTCCGTGTGTGTGTGTGTGTGTGTGTGTGTGTATGTATGTGTATGTGCGCGCGCGCGACGTTTCAACGCGACGCTACGCGGCCGCCAATTCGTCATGTTATCGCTACTTCCGTTTATGCTTCATTAATTTTAATTAATTTCGATGTCCTTCGTTATACCGTTCGTTATGCCGTTCGTTCCAGGCGTGATTAATTAAAGTCGGGGTATTATCAATGTTTTTAATTAATCCGTTGTAAATTGACTTTGTAAATTATGTTTGGAAGCGTCCTGTTTTATCGGGATCTGAAGTTACGATTCGCCATTCAATCGTTTAGGAAATCGACATTTTTCGTTTACGTCATGGGCCGTTGTTAAGCGGAATATTTACTTTCGGAAGATTTCAATTTTATAGTTGACTTGAAACTGGTTTTGCAAATGATATATAAGTTTCCTGATATTTACCGTTTGCCTTTTATGACTGTTTACTGATATTATTACCTGATATAACTTTGACTTATTATTGATTAGCTGGCGTTTGTTCCTCGCACGCTTCGCGCGCTCGGTACGCACGTTTTTACTGATATCCATATCTTGAGAATTACTGACGTTAGGAGCAAGAAATTTGGCACGCAAACTTACTTTATAATGAAGATTTAAAATGTAAATTTTTACTTTTCTAACATCTTCGGTTTTTGAGATATAGGTATCCTTATAAAAAAATTCATCCCTTTTTTTCATCTCCCTTAACTAGATTTTCGGAAAATGGTAAAACACGTGTTTCTTTATTTTTAAAGAAGAATCTAAATACCAATTTTCACGTCTGTAGCATCTTCGGTTTTTGAGATATAGGTATCCTCATAAAAAATTCACCCCCATTTCACCCCCTTAGAGACGGAAATTCCAAAAATCCTTCCTTAGTGGGTGCCTACGTCATAAAAACAATGTACCTTCGAAATTTCACATTCCTAGGTTAAACGGTTTGAACTGGGCGTTGATGAGTCAGTCAGTCAGTCAGTCAATCAGGACTTCTTCTTTTATATATAGAGATAAAACTGATTACTAACGTTTTTAGGCTTGCAAATGTTTATCCGCGTGACATGCGCATTCTCACAAAACCTGCTTACGTTGCTAAAAGCCTAACATTCGCAGAACATTATGCCAGTAATAAATAATTCGCATTATTACCGTCGCAGTAACAATTTACAAAAAAGAATAAAGAATAAATTGTCAAATTTACCTGCAGTTTTTCCATCTGACAATGAAGTCCTCCATAGTAGCATATAACTAGCTTAAAAACGTCCGCGGTATGAGAGGGAGAGAAAAACGGGGAGAGAGAGAGAGAGCCGTTGTCATCAATCAGAGTAATTCACTTTCGCGCCACTTGAAGACGAAGTCGTCTCTTCTGGAGCACCATGGACGGAAACTGTACGGCAGTATTTCTCGAGGGGCGCGTGCCACCGCGTTAAGTTACGAGGCGTTTATGAACCATAAGCGATTCTACGAGGTAGATAGAGTTACTTAGAGGAGTTATTTCACTACTTTCAAAGATGGAGAGAGAGAGAGAGAGAGAGAAAGAGAGAGAGAGAGAGAGAGAGAGAGAGAGAGAGAGAGAGAGAGAGTGGGACGGGCTAACTTTGATGCGTCTCAGCAGCACCTCCGTTCTACGGATAGATCAGAAGGACCGCCAGCGACTGCCTGATTTACTATGGTGGACCGAGTATTCCTAGGGACCTGGTTTACCCTGCCTGCGGTACGATAGGATTTTGCGACGAGGATAAAAGGGGGACGGGCTAGGGCAGAGGGATCAGAGATTGTGAGGTGGGGCTTGTGAAGAGCCCCTTTGGGGAGCCGCTTCCTACTTCAACGTGTCATCAATGGGTGCGCGCCCGTCTTGCTCGTTTTACTATCACTCTCCGCCTAATTACGAAGTTTCAACGACGAAAGTCTTAATTAGGAATGTCGAGTCCTATGGTATGCGTTGTCCGCAATTTCGGTTTACTACTGAAGAAATACTTAGAGCAATATTTTGCAAATGAATTTTGCGAGTACCGTAAATCTTTATGCTAACACAAATAGATTTTTTGCGCATCCATATTGTCTCTATATATCTATAATTTATTTATCTATAATGTACTTATAATTTTTTTTAATATTAGTTTTTTCATATTATAATTTATATTTTGTATTAATGATAATTTATAATTTATATATTAATTATTATAAGCACAAAAATAGATAAGATGGAAATTTCGCGAATAAATCCTTTTTAAAATGGTAAAACGCCCCGTTTGCGCAAGTGATTATCCCTTACTCAGGAAATTGTAACTTCTGAACAGGGTTTACGCTTAAACCATGAAACGACGACCGTACACGCGCAATCGTAAATTCTTGTCTACATTTTCCTGGCATAGCTGCATTTCGCACTGCAATGCAATGCGTGAAACTTGAGGTGCAACATTCCTGCATTTATTTATGTGCGGCATCTCTTGAATCTTTTTTCATGCGCTCATTCGGAACTATTTCGGGAGCATTTTATTATTCGCGGAGCCGTTATAAAATCTATCGTGAATATTCCCCTTAGTTGTTAAATAACAACAATTTATTATTTCATATGTATATAATATTGTTCAGGATACTCGCCGATAAAGGATAGAATAGAAGCTTTATTACAAAAATTCGTAGCTTGTGCTATATGTCTACGTATACCCAAGTGTTGCATTTCACCGATGGGATTTTCAACTAACCCGCCTTTCAGATTACGGTTGCATGATAGCTATCTACACTACTATAGAGCCTACGCAACAATAGTCCCTGGGGTGCGACCCCATAGTTCAAAGGTATGCGAACGACGTGTAGCATAATCTCCTTTTTCATTCTTTTTTTTAGTTAGAACTTTTCACGGACCAGCGGATTTCTTTTGGAAAATTAATAGCGTTTGTATACTAGCGCTGTTTCCTCCGCACATTTACATAACGTATGGGGCTTTTTCAGTCAGACGGATGTAAATGTATGCGACAGTTTATGAAAGGATTTCTTAAAAAGTGTTACAGAACATTAATTCAAAGGCTTGACTCGTGGATGAATACTTAATCGCTTGAAAATTCAAGACATAAATAGCAGATACCGCTCGAATATTTTACATGATTCATAGAGATCAAATTCATAAAAAATTTTCAGTACCAATCAAGCGGCAAATATAATATATATATATATATATATATATATATATATATATATATATATAATAATTATATATTATAATTTATTATATGTGTATATATATATATATATATATAATCTGTTGATAATAGAAATCTAAATATTTGCAATAAAGAGAAAGCATATACTATGACACAATAATGAATTAATAATTAATTGATTAACGATTTAATAGTTTAGTTGAATTCAAATTTCTCATGCAATATTGTTTTATCAAATTCATGATATCACATAATATTATATTAGAATTATAATTAAAACTTATTATGAAGCATATATATTAATAATATAATATAGATAATAAAGATATATTATAGATTGCGTATTAAACGTCGTAAATAGATAATTGAATTGCTTTCCATCTTTATCCACGTTTACATCAGCGATTCGCTTTTGAGGGCCGCTGTCACTAATGTTCGTGGGGGAGAGTTGTGCGGCAAAGGGGGGATGACAAACGACATCATCGGTTGGCACGGCGCTACGATGGCGAAATCCATAACTGTCATCACTTCTAAACTAGATCTGGGAGAGTTCGGATTGCCTCCCAGTTTCACGTCGACAGGTTGGGAAATTCGTGAAACGTGCTGAGTGATTGAAACATGCGATTTCACAATGCGATTGATAACCAATCTTAGCTGGTGCATCTGATAACGAACGAACGAACGAACGAATGTGAATCGATTAGCCAACTCACGTAGACAGATTTTTTTCTCTTTTACAGCTATTAAGGCAACATATAATTGTCAGCTCAAAATTTATTCAATGATGAAATTGCTATATTTTTAAGAGTTAAGATCTCACTTTACATATAAATTCTTCTAACAATAAGTAAAAAATTTATGAGCAGCGTTAATGTAATTAAAGACTCTGTCGCTCGGGATTGAGATAAATTTCCAGGTGCAAGAAATACAAATTAATTCTGAATTCTTTAACAATATGGCGCACGAACACCAGGTAAGAATTGGTTGGCCAAGAGGTTAGTGGAACGCGACTGTCTGTACACTCGAAAGAGTGAGGAGGGTACAGTGAAGTGCGACCGCAAGGCCACAACCGCAGTGTGGGAAGTGAAACGAGCCGAGTGGCGTGGCTTTTAATGGAGTGAGGGAAACAACATTAAGTTAAGAGCAAAGCAGGGTATGAGAATTACACGGAAATAACTGTAGCTGCCATATAGAAGCGGCGCTAAGAGGGGTAGAATACGATTCATAAACCAGCAATTACCCTGTTGCCCATCCACAAAACAGCGTGCGATCTTCGAGATATCGCGCGATTACATACATATTTCCCGGGTGTTAAAGCCAGCAGTTCAAGACGCAAAACATCGCGCTTACATATCCCATTTTACACTAATCTTAATAGACGAGGAATGAGAGGCCTAAGTCATCACACAAATGTATAATATACTGCGGTGTATATTTCGCACACACACAGAGTATTTATATTTGTAGAAATTTAATTAATAATTTTCTCTTTTTTTCGTTTTAAAATTGCAAATATAAGAAGCACAAAAATATAAATTGTTTAATATGTTTATACAAATCTCTAAAAATCATTCCTTGAAAATTATATTCATTAAAACTGTCATATCCATCGTATTTCGCGAAAATGACGAAATTTTTTTTGTATTTTATTTATGGGAAACATTGTGTATACGGCTGATAATAAACGGAACTTCTGAGATATTGACGGGACAACGGTTAGGAAGTTCTCGATGTATTACGCGGGGGATGCAATTTATCGAAAGATAAATTTCAGGGAGATAGGATCGCGCGGTTAGATTAAACGACGATTCCTCCTCTCTTCTTCTCTTCTCTCGTTTCCACTACCTATTCCATCCACAGACTCCCCAAAGTAGTGAAATTAAATATAGAGGTCGAATTGCAGCCCGGCGTCTGCGGTGATATAAGCTTCTCTACGTCTTCTACTTCTTCTTCTTCTATCTTTTTCTTCCTCATCCCAACATAAAAGAGTGCCTTTACTATTTCTATCTCCTGGTCGTCCTAGCTATTTTTTCTACCCTTATCTGCAATCGCAGTCTTTTCCCTCCATCTTCGGTCTGACAAACACCTCCCTCTTGTATCTGAAAGCTACTGATCTAGCGTCCCTTCGATTTAGATATCGATACTATAGCTCGCCGACCGTCGTCGTGCGAGAAGAACGAGGAAAACGAGTTTGGATCTCAAAGCATCGATACGTTTCCTTTAAACTGATTAAAATGGCAAAATCTATATTTCACATAGAATAATTGATATAATAATTGAGCATTCCAATGTTTCAAAGACGGCGCCTAATTAGAGTCTTGTTAAGGCTTATCCGGGTAAATGGAGTGTCCATTAAATCATGAGAGTTTATACTTATTGTCATTGAAATAGTAGTACATAACAAGAAGAGAAATAATAATATTTCGTGATTACTTTAGAGAAATATATAAATGTGAAGAAAAACTACTCACATATTAAATATTATATATATAATTTAGTTTAAATATTATACAATTATTTAAAAATACGAAATGGTTGCATATTTCGATGAAATCTATTAGACTCCATCTATTGCAAAATAGATTGCTAAATAAAAGTTAAGTAAAGATTTTCTTCAAATTTGTTCGGCTTTATATCCCACCGAGTTTTTACGTTTTTTTTTCAATGATGCTGCGTTTCTTTACGAGCCGAGCAAAACTTCGGGAATCCGCGAAGGTGATGGGACAGATAAGGCTAATTCCGGGTATTTCGCACCCCCGCCGCGATACGTTGAAGCGCCGACCGACCATGCCTCGGCAGAGACAAACCCCTTGCTACAGCAGCCCCTATCGAGGGAGTAAAGGGCGGTGGCGGAGGGTGGACGAGTGTGTGTGTGGGTGTGTGTGTGAGTGGAGAGCAGGGCAGAGCAGCAGCGTGCTGCCCGCACCAGGCGCCCCTTCGCATATTTCACCGGGAATTTACGAGCCTCGATACGACAGGGAAATTGCAAGAATGGCGGAGTAATCTATCTCTCCTTGCCTCTATGGGCTCTCTCTTCTTTTCCCAGGTTCCCTTTCCCGAGCGCCCTTCTTCTCGCGCACGCACGCACACACACACACACACACACACACACACACACACACACGCGCGCGCGCGCGCGCGCGCGCGCGTGTGCAGCATAGATACTTTTATATATATATATATATATATATATATATATATATATATACGACGTTCTCGGCAAAAGAAGAGGAAATATTTCTACTTTTTCCGTATAGGTAAAAAGGATTTGTCCTTGCGTTTCAAGTCACCGTTAGCTCCTAATTGTATTATCGTAAGATAAGAACCGATCTGATAATTGCCGTAGTCTTATTCTCGATCGAAAACCGCTATAAAACCGGTTCTCTCATTTTCGCGCGTGTTCCACGAAAACAAAAGATTTTTTATTTGTCCGATGTAAAATTATACATATTATTAGTGAGTATATATTTTTGGCAGGGTAATTAATTCAGAATAAATCACGTAAATCATAAGGTATATAGAAACAAAACGGGAGCGTATCAGCCCTCCTATTGCGCAATAATTACACGGAAGACTGCCACGACCATTCATCCGACTTGTTTTATCGCCATTTTCCATCCTCTATCTTTCACCTCACCAGAGTGAATAACAGCCGATACGCATGTGCTGCAATTACGGGACATATACCAGATTTATCCGGAAGCACTTGAATCAGACTATCGGGAAGGAGAGAGGCAGCGCGAAAGACAATAAACGGCTCATAAACATTCGAGAGAGAATGAGAGAGAGAACTTTGAGTTTATCAATAATAAGTTTACTCGAGCAAAATTTATCTTAAGTTTCTTTTGAAAGTCTAACCGACAGGGGAGGGAGAGGGGGAGGGGGCGCGCGCGATCGAAACTTAATTGAAACATAAACTTATAACTCGCAGGAAATTGTGCTCTACGCTTGTCCGCTCGCATTTCGCAGTTATGTTCACCGCGTTGTTTAAACCGCGAAAAGAGTCACGACCGACACGTTGCTGGACACGATTATGTGTAATGTACCACGTTTCGTAGAGAGAAGGACACTCGACGAGTCAGCGCCGAGAGAGAGAAAGAGGGAGGAAGAGAGAGAGAGAGAGAGAGAGAGAGAGAGAGAGAAAGAGAGAGAGAGTAAGTGGAAGCACCATAGGTAACTGTACTTGCTGTACATGGATAATACATATACACGTAGGAAGAGAGAACCCCCTGTGTGTCACGGCTCGGTGTGCGCACCTATATCCACATAACGTACTGTATCGTACCCGCGGCCGGCGGCCGGTTTAATTTAACACAGCAGCTGTAATCCCATCCATTACGTTCGCGGTAATATACGATCGCTCGAGATTCATAGTCCGTTTTTTCACTAATTAACAGACGGGACAAATCGCTCCACCGATCCGCCCCTCTCTCCCCGCTCGTCTCTCCTCGTCCCCCTCCCCCTCCCCCACCCCACCCCCCAACATCCCTCACCCCTTCCCGTCCTCACTGCACTCTTCATTCTTCTCTCTCGTCCGCCGACGAACACTTTTGTTTCTTCGCGGTCAAATTTACGCACTGTTTCGTATAAATTTGAGTACGTTTCATTCGGGTCGTTATAGTTTACACAAAATCCGGCCAAATCCGTCCGATATCAAATTCCTTTTGCGCTCTCGCGGAATCTGAAGCAAATGCCTGAAGCAAAGAGCTACCCGACAATCAATTCCTTGCGTTCGATATAAAATCGAACGCATGATAATGACCGCGTAATTTCTCTCGTTGTTGAATTTTTTTTTTAGAGCGAGTGTTAAACGATAATTAAGAACGATCGATCGATCATTCCGTGCCAAGCATCGCGATGGCAAGTACAACATGTCCGAAGTGCCTGTAGTAATAATTCTCCCCTCAATATGGGAGGTGTGACGAGCGTACCATGACATCTGCGCGTAAAAACATGTTAAAAGAGATAATTAACGCGCATTCATCAGTGACTTTGGCCGGTGAATCGAATACAGATGCTGGCGTATACAGACGAGTCAAAGGGCTACTCGATTAAAATGAATGAGAAAAAAAACGCGGAAGGTATGAACGTGAAGCTTGTCCATTGAGTCACAAAAACAAGCTGCTTTAATTGCTGAAAATCAATTTTTTAATTTATCACACATATAGTGTATATATCTTTTAAGATTTCAATAGATTTGTAGATAAATAAAATTACTTAATCTATAGAACATAATGAAACGTTGAATGTTCTTTTCTAAAAGCATGATAAATATATTAAATTAAAATGTATAATTTTGGTACGTGTTGAAAATTAATACGTAAAAATTGTTAATTAATTTATTGTGAAATATGACAAAAGTTTTTTTCATTTATATAATTTTAATATTAATATAAAGAAATATTTTAATATTAATATTAATATAAATTTTAATATTAATATAAAATTTTAATATTAATATAATAATTTTAATATTAATATAAAGTTTAGAATTAAACTATAACATCAGCATATGGTAGAGAAGAAAAATGTCGCGTAAAGAAGACAGGTGTGTGTCATGGTACACACAAGAGATAGAGGTGGGGGGGGGGGGGGGATAAAACGGAGAAGATGAAAATGCGAGAAGCGGAGAGGAAATGGAATGAGTTAAGGGAAGGGAAAGATGTGCCGTGGTACTTCTCGGTATAATACGAGGCGCTCTCTTGAATGTCGCGTCTGCGTATTAGTAAACAGGGTGAGCGGATTTAATTGGATGGACGCCATCTCGCGATGCTTAATTAACTAATTAATTTCACACAGGATAAAAACGAAGAGATACCGCTCGCGTCGACCTTTAATGACTCTGACGTGCAATCCGCTGCCATCCGCCTTATAAAATTCCGCGTGTTAAAAAAAAAAAAAAACAAAAAATACAAAGACGTATTTACAAAGTCATAACTTTCATCGATAAATTTCTCTGTTGGCTTATATTGCATCGCCGCCGTAAATTTCAATGTAAACGAGTCTACTCGTGTATAGTTGATATGAAACATCCATCTGTTAGATCCGCCATTTATCAACGACTTCGCATAAAGTAGCTCGAATGCCCGCACGCGTAAGTTTCTCGCAATTTTCATCTCTATCTGTTTCTTGCAATTATCGCGAAATACACTAGTATTCGTAACTTTTACAATTTATGTACGTTTCATGTAAATAAATTGATGTGTCAAAGCATCAGCAATAGCAGGACAAAGAAGACGAACGTTATTTCAATAGCTAACAGTACGAGGATAGGAACGAAAAAAAGATGGCCGAGGTAGACAAGATTTGCATTCCATAAAACATATGTCCACGCCATAAAACATATGTCCACACGGAATAAGAAAGCTGCTTGCTCAGCACCGACGAAAATACGTACCCGCTTTCGGAGTTAGAAAAACTCTACGGACATAAGGGTTGAGAGTACGTCCATGAGACTGAACTTGAAATGAGGAAAATGAATATGAAGAGAAGCGAATACCTATCGTAATTCGATTATGACGAATTTAATCGAATAAAAAAATAAGCTCTTGACGATAAAAATTAGCGAATTAGTTTATGGATATACAATGACATAACTATTTAATTACTTAAGTTTTGATTATTTTGAATTTATCTAAGTCTGTTCTGCAATTTTTTAATTAGTAAAAAAACTGGACTGTATTAAACGAAACGTGTTATAAAAAATATGTTGCACGTATCATAACTCTTTCCTGAAACTTTTGTGTTAAAACATTTATCAGTGGCAGCGGAGGTAATCTATATCATAAAGTTCAAAAGCCTCATTTTGCATGCTAAACATAATTAAACATAATAAAATTACTTGCGTTCTGGAAGCAAGCCGCACATTTAAAATAACCATAAAGAATAAGAACGCGGAGGGGCATGAATATATAATGGCGGATCGGGACTTCGCGATGAAAAAGGTTTATATATCGATAAACAGTAAATGAGGGCGCGCGTATACTTAACTTGAGTTATAGGAGTCATTTTCAGATAGATGCTCGAATATTCTCGGCTATGTAAGCATCGAGGGGTATGGAGGGAGGGAGGCAACGGGCGGAAGACGGGGAGAAGGTAGCGAGCAGATAGTCGAAAAAAGAAAGCGAGGAAAGCGGCAGTGTAGGGAAACAAATCAACTCGTCTGTTGGCTCGTCCCGAGTTTTTAGTGGCGAGGCTCCAAATATTTGCTCCGGTCGTTCGTATGCCTGATTCGTGCACGGGATGTATGTATATATACCGACAACCGCGGGAGTGTCTAGAACGGCATATAGGCAACCTCGCTCGACTTCTCCGACCGATCTTATACGGGTCCATGCAGTCGAGCCAACAACCTCACACCATCCCGCCGTTAATATTGTTGCTTGTTCGCGAATGCAACCCCTCGTCTCTCTGCGAATCCTCGCCACCCCCTACACTCTCTCTGTTCGAGATATCGGGTCTAACCAGCGGCAAAGCCGCTGCCAAGAATAAGCTGGAAACTCGTTCATCACGTCTATTATTATATGAATGCCATAATATCGCTGCTACGTCGTTTCATCGTCACTACATTTTCCTAAATCTCGCTCGGTTCCGCCTTTATACGCCCCTGTCGACTATTGTCCTTGTCGGAATTTCTCCTATTCTTCCTTTGTTCTCATATTATCTCCAGAATTGCCAGTAATATCGCGATATACGATTTGATCCGGTCAAGGTTCGACCGGCATGGCACGAATCATCGTAATCAAGATAGATATCATCGTCCACTTACTTTCGGCATTTTTTTCTTTGCGACGCATATTCTTCAAATATTATATATTTGCTACTTATTTTTGGATACGTGACCACTCCTTCAAGATTTTGTCCTTTTTTTCATCATCTTTCTTAATATAATTAGTCGGTAGAGTTGTATACATAACGTAAACTTTGATCTAGTGTATCTTATTAATAAACGTCCCCAGCATGCTTTCCTCAGCAGTTATCTAGCAAACCGGGATAAATTATTAAAACATGTATGCAAAATTATGGAAATATACTCGCGACGACACAGCGCAACGTCTCGCAATTACACTATTATAATGCAAGTTTTCGCGAAAACTGCCATTGATATTAAACTTATTTTTAAAAAATTTTAGTATAACGGCTTTATCATGCAATTACTTCCCTTTCGCGAGGTTCATAAAATCTTGAGTTTATTTTTAGCTGATGTCTGTAAAAATATTCAACGTTTAAGAACTTAATACTGTATATATGCACATACATATAAATTTGCTTCGGTATGCTAACGAGTATCAATATATTTTTACAGTGCATTAAAAAGTACATTATGTTTAAAAACTGAGAGATATTGTACTTATTACATAATTTTAAAAATAATTTTGATAAAGAAATATCATATATTATTTTTAATTATTTTTATAATTATTTGAACAGATTATTTGGCAATAATTTATACAAATATCAATAATAATCTGTTGTTAGTTTCATTGTAAATTAAAAATAAATTAAAAATAAAATTATATTACGAGAAAAAAGTCAAATAAGTTTCAGATTATTAAGACGGTGCAAAATTATTTAAAATTTTATATATTAAAGAAGAAACTTTGAGTATAATATATAGGAATATTTTTAGCCGCTGTAAACTGAATCAAGTCGCGGTGACTTCGTTCATTCTTTCGACAGCTTTTTAGATTACGTTTAATTTGATTGTAATTTTCGAAATGGCGGAGAAAAATAATGTTAGCGACGGAGGAAGCGAAATTTGACAGAAAGGATAGAAGCAATAAAAATGGAATGTGACATTTTTCCCGAGGGATACCTTGCGTATATCAAAGTATGCAGTTGAAAGTTATCGCTTATATTGGATACATATTGGATAGATATTGGATGCATATATGTGTGAACAGACAAGTTAGATTGATATTCATCTATAAAGAATTTGCGATATATATATTTTCAGTGAAGAAGAATTGGCAAAACCGGTGAATAGAAGCAATTGAGCAATTAAACGCACAATTACCAATCTATAAGCATGGTTAAAAAAGATAAATGTGAAACACTTTTTCGATAATGCTCTTCACTTATACTGCTCATCGTCTAAAAGCAAGTCGGTGATTTCGGTTCTCACTAACGGCGAAAGTATATTTATTAACGCTTGGCATCCTGACAGCTACTTCTAGAATGGGCTGTTCGAATACCGAGCGTTTGTCTTTAACGAGTCGACTGATGAACGAATCCGTTTTATGCCGAAATAGACTCGAGGCAACAAGGATTCCATCCGTTTCGAAGCAAAAAAAGAATTCATACTTTACAGAGCTATTTCGATAAATACCTAATAATATCGCAAGAAATTATTTTAGTAATTATTAATATCATAAAAATTATGAAATATTATTATCAAAATTCTCACGATACAAAGCAATACTTTCTCGTGTACCTTTTGAAAATTGACATTGCATGAGGCATTTATCGCAATACTTTCTCGTGTACCTTTTGAAAATTGACATTGCATGAGGCATTTATCTGAGTTGGAAAATTAACGACACATTTTTTAAGAAGCCACGTTAGGCAGCGTATTCTATATTGATTAAATATATTGGTTGAATAAAGTAGTATGCACGATTCACTAATAACGCACACTCGAGTTAAGGAATGTGTGGTTTTCAGGTCGCAAAAAGGCCAAGGAGGCAGCTACATAGACGCGATTGCGATCAATCAATGTTGCCCGTCAGACGACGACAAAACACAATACGATGTTGCTTCTATAATTGACGGAAATCTATCATTCGCAAATCGCCTCATATACCTTAAGCTCTCGATATTTGGGACGAGTTATAGTTTGTATAAAAAATTATTAACTGTAAAAAAGTATTAACTCCTAGTAATATGCTCTACGTATTTATTGTGCTTTCCCTCAAAAGTTAAACTAGATATTCAAGCTATTCACATTAGCGAAAGCATTTCATCAATCATCTTTAACCTCATCGATCTTATTTAGCAAGTATTTACAATCATTTACATTGATAGCGATAAATATATTCGAGGTAAAAAAATAATATATACGAATAAATCTTATAATAGAAAAATCTTAATAAATTTTATAATAAAAAGTCTCGTCGTCTCCAACGAGCCGTGAAACTTTTGTAATTTATTTTTATCGCTAAACCAGAATCACGTTTATTACACAGTAGCACGCGTGGATATTACAAGCCTGCGCATTTTTGCAGACATCGTATTCTTTATATGTAGATATGTTGGTTGCATAATTTTTAATATTTTCTTCAAAAAATCTTGGCGAAAGATAGAAGGCTTGTGTAGAGAGAACGGAGAGGGCTACATGATAACACGCGGACGTACTGATGGTGGAAGCGTAAGCGTGAAAGAGAGTGGGAGATTGGTAAGCCCCAAATCCTTGAGCTTAACTAATTCCCGCATGAGTTACGAGCGAGCCGCGGCTAATTCCAAATAAATATTCGGAATACAGATTATGTTAATCGCTGTGTGGATGCAAATTAGATGATTAGGAGAAGATGTACGTACCCTCAATATTAGTGATGAAAGATTCCTTTCATTTTTGAGAAATTTGTCGACCACGTTTACGCTTTGCGTTTAATTTCGTGTGGATATATTTTGAATATTAAATTTTTTTTGTTTTGGTACGATTTACTTCTCGTTTGCAATGTCTTTAGAATTAAGAGAAGCGTTGATTAATAATATACAAATATAACCATATAAATATAACTGATGATCATAAAGAAGTCTGCTTGGGGGGGGGGGGGGGACCTGTGTCTGAATTCAGCATTGTGTAAGCTTGACAGTGAATTACTGACGGAGTCTGGTAGGCACTGGTCGGGAATCTAAGTGGCAAGTAGGTAAGTAACTTGGAAGTTAGAGGGTTATACTCCCTTGCGCATGGACCCGATACATGCGCGGTACGCGTAAATGTATACGGAATCCATGATGTTCGCTGCGTGTGCGTTTTCATGTACACGTAATGTGAAGTATCTACCTGTGGCCACAGTTTACCTTCGCGGTAAACTCTAGTAGGTGCCTACGGCAGAAACTCTACTCTAATGCAGAGTAATGTTGATTTATAACCGCATTAGTTTCATTTCGCTCCCCCTCACATTCCTCTCTAATATAGCCGCCATTTATCCTATATCCGCTATTATTATATTTTGTTACGTTACATTTTGTTATGTTATTAAAATCTGATTAAATACTTGTGTTCATGCACATTAAGTACTTGTGTTCTTGTTTAAAGATACGCATTGATATAAAATGATAATAATATGAGCTCTTATAAATTGTATATAATTATATCGCACCCCTAGAAGAATACTGTCACAAAACTAAGCCCAAAAATTAAGCTCACAGGAAGTATGCCTGAAACGATATCTACGTGGAGGAATAAAAATCATGAAAATTTGTATTTTTTGAGTTATGACAGTATTCTTCTAGGGGTGCGATATGTTTTACAAATAAGTAAACGCGAAATTTGTGCAAAAATGTGCATATAAGCTAATAATATGCACGCGTACTACTGTATAGTAAACGTAGTTTCGGTTTAGCGATACAAATACATCAGTTTCACGCCTCTTCGGACAAGACAACAAATTCTTTTTTTCGTATCTTGCTTCTACATGAATCAACAACCTTTCCATATTTACGTAACAAGGGTGGGCTTACAATTGTACGCTAGTGAGTTGACACATTGAGAATATGGTATAATACAAAAGCTCGTCTTTCTGAAGATGGAAAATTTACTCGCAGGGATAGATAAAAATAGAGGATGAATCGCGAGAACAGAGAATTGAAAACAGAATTGAAAAAGAAGATTACTTATTGAAGCCATAACTATTATTCTTATAAAAAGAATAGCTCATTAAATTAATAGCACTATTAATTAATACTATTTTAATCTTGATTTGAAATATTACCAATTATTTTCAAAGTTATGTTCCAAATGTAAATATTCTTGCATGTATGCCGATCAATACTGTTACGTTTTACAGATACGCGAACGCCAAGTCACATGTCACAATCCGAGTAAACTTTACATATGCAAAATAAGTGAAGGAAATAATGTTGCATATAGTGTACCCATTAACAACACATAGACACAATTGTTACATCTTTATAGTGTACATCAAACGGTATTTGTTAAGCTTTCGGTTCAATATAATTCTCAGTTCCAACTCATTTGATTATCTCATCCTTAAAGGCGTCTTTAATATTTATTTTATTTATTCCGGATTATTTACTTATGCGGATTTATGTTACACACAATATAAACGTTAAGACCGTTCTACGCTATGCATCATGCGGATCTTAAAAGAATCAGTGGCTCTTCGAAGGACGAAGGGGAATGAAGTAATCCTCGTTATGAAACCGGTACGCGTGTACTCGCCGTTCCCACACGTGCACGATCTCTGAACGTGAATGCTCCAGCGCGTAATTTCTAAATACGTGATTCTATAAATGGAAAAGGATATATATATGCATATCTTGTAGTTTTAACGTTGCGATTATTCCCGACGATGGTCTAGAATGCGAAACAAAAATTTTTTGAAATAATAATTATACTATAAGCGTATACTCTGTCTCGTAGTACTTTAATTTTTCATGAGTTTCGAAACTATAAACGTAATTAAGTGGACGATGCGTAGAACGAAAGACAATTTTGCAGTATAATGAATCGCGACATTTGTTACTGCAGCTTTTGACACATAGTAATATTTTATCGCCAATCTAGTCAATATTCGCTACCATGTAGCTTCCACAAAAGGCTTGATATATCACAACGATTCACAGAACAAAGTCTACATCGTGCCAATATCGACACCGGTATTCTACCACGCGTAAAAAAAAAAGCGTATAAGTTCGACAATTTTCGTGACATGTTCCCAATAAACTATTAAAACCCTTCAGCATAACTTTATTCTCCATATTTTAATCCATATTTCTTATCGTTCTCGTTTCTTCTCTCATTTATCTTTTCCTGTACAATTGATATAACATCATCAATCGATAGCGCGAAGTCTTTTACGTACATGTATCTCTCCGAAATTAATTTCCGAAATCTTCTTTTTTAAATTTGCTCCGTTATAAAATAACACATAACTGAAATATAATAATTATTTTATTGTATAATCAGTTATACCTTAGCCGGAAATTATTTTTAACGGTTGGCATAAACATAATCGATTTCTGAGGGTAATTCGAAACAGAGAACAGAGAGAGAGAGAGAGAGAGAGAGAGAGAGAGAGAGAGAGAGAGAGAGAGAGAGAGAGAGAGAGAGAGAGAGAGAGAGAGAGAGAGAGCCGAGACGTCAACCGCCAGCCTTCGGCGCTATACGGCGAATGACATTACTGTATACGCGTATAAGCGTATACGGTATACAGCCACCTATACATACATATAGCGATTGCGCGCCGGGTTTCTGTTAGCGGTGGGTTATGTTCACCTGCCTCGGCGATCGGGCCCCGTAGCGACCGACGCGGGGCCCCATAACCGGCTCGGCAGCATGTCACCCTCTTGCGCGGGTGACTCTATGCCTGGTTCCCCTTTTACTTCGCAGTCTCGTCACGCCGTCCCTCCCTCCTTCCACCGGACCTTCCACAGGCGTGCGGCCTTAGGGCACGTTCACAGCGCCCGGTGACGGCTGACTCTCACCCCGCGATTCTCACGTAATTCCGCGCGTGGTTATCGACTGATAAGGAAAATACCTGAATGCAGGAATCTCAACTCTCCGATCCGATCCTTTCTCTTTTTCATTCGTCTTCAACGAATGAAAATCGGATGGAGTGGGCGACCTAAAGATAGCGGTATTTTTTATGAATAAGCTTCATCGCTGCAACACGTCTCGCAAGATTAATATCCGAGATACGTTTTAATAAGCTCATCGATCAATTATGCTGGCGCCTGATGAATAGGTAAAACGAGATAATTTCAACAAGAATATGTCAATATGTTAGAATCATTTTTATAGTTGCTCAATTCGTTTTGTTTTAATTCGTCTAATTGTAAGTAATTTTTATTAGGATAAAATATATACCGTGAACGATGTAAAGAGCGAATTGAATACGTTATAAATCATTCAATTAAACATCAATGCGCTTCTAAATTACCTACTGTACCAATGTGTTCCGCAAGATTATCATTTTCTAGAATTTTAATCACGCGTATTCAACACGCGCGCTTATTCCTGCTTTACCGGTTTCACAGAATTCTTACGCAAATATCTGTGCGTCACAAGTCGCGATAATATATACCGCAAAGTTGACTAGCGCGCGGCCTAGAAAACCTTTAGCTAGAATAGGCATCCAGCCTTTCGTCATCGATACTGATTTATGCGCATTGGACCCCATGATTTGCCTCTTGATTCGCTATATAATTGCGCGACATAGGCGAGCATGTACAACCGCGTAGAAAATAAACATAGATTTCACGATAAAAAATATATATATACATATATGCGAAGAAAAGAATACGAAATCAATACGGAAGATTTTATAAATAAATAAATGATAAAGTCTATTTTTTATGCTCGCGGAAATTGCGACGAGTTTACACAAGTCGTCTTGTATAACTTTACTCGTGTCCAGTATATCAATTTGCGCGTACGAAACAGTTATGGTAGAATTCTGTAATGAATATTTCATTACGCGAGAGAAGAATGTATATTAAAGCAAAATATTAAAACCGCCGCGCGGTGACACAAGTTATTAATGTAGGTACAACATATACACACGGTATTACGGAGCTCACGAAGCGTAAAAATCACACGCGTCTTCTTTTTCGCCCGGTAAAACCCCACGGCACTCCACTTGGTGCGCTTTTTATGTCAACTGGAAAGATCGTGAGTAATCCTGCGAGCCTACGCGGACCATTTACGCTGAAACATCGTCCGACGTGTTAAATCTGGTAACCTTCGCGGAACGACGGATTTGCGTACGGAAACAGCGGACAATGGAAATCGACGCTCGAGGAAAGAGCGCACGTGGAAAACCTGGAATAAATATCGCGCAGAAGAGTGTCATAAAGAGAAAGAAAAAGGGACGACAGGCCATTTCGTAGCATCGAGGAACGGCGGAGAGAGACCCATGACCCCACCTCGTTGTCGTGGCACATCCAATGCACGACCGACGAAGAAGGAACAGTATTTTCGGCTAGGCCGTCCCTTCTCAACGCGCCGCGTTCAGGAAAAGAGAGAAAGAGAGAGAGAGAGAGAAATCCCATAAGCGGAACTCTAGCGGAGTGGTCCCGAAGAGCAGAAAGGTGGGCATATAGCGAGCAGGTTCTCACGCGAGGTGAAAGAGACAGATGAGAAGGGGAAGATGGCGGCCGCCAAAGTCACGCTAACCGGTTGGTCCTCCTCTCTAGATTCCTCTAAGTTCACGACGACGATGTCTCGACATTGTAAATCCAGTTTGGACTGAGTAAATTTATTTTTTTTTTTACAATTTTTACGCTCGTTATCACGCAATCACATTATCACGCTATTTTCGGGTTAAAAAAAATAAACGCGCGTGGCTTATACGGAATTTCCGAAGCTTCGTTACTGTTTCAACCGAGAGAATTTCGCGTGCAGTGTTTTATCTGTTTAGAATTTCAGAATTAAACGACTCATCATGTGTCAACGACCATATTTGCGATTGCTCCGCACAATGCGACGGAAATGTCGCTCGTACATCTATTATACGTACAATTTTGCGTGCCGCATTATTTTTGCAAGGATTTTGCAATGCATTTTCGTTCACGTTATGCACTTTTCCGGCGGGGCGATAAATCTGTCACAGCTGTAAACCGGTATCCCAAAATTTATCGACGTTATCACTCGAATGTAATGCCGAAATTGTGCTGCGACTAACTAAACTGGATATACCCCCTCCGTCCAAATACGCGCAAATACAGCGGTCTCTAGATTCCCAAAATCTTCGCTTGGTCGCGCCATCGGTGTCTCGTCCTGCGAGAGAATTCTTAATCCCACAAATACCCCCGTAAGCGCTGCATCGTCACGGACCGGGTAAAGCCGCTTGCAAAAGCTCTCCTTGCTTTGAGAGCGTAACAAAAACCTCGCGCAAGAATGAAAGCGCGAGAGATATGAACGCAACGAAAACGCGAATATGAGATAGAGGAAGAGGGAGAGATGAAAAAGAGAGAGAGGAGGAGAGAGAGAGAAATATAGAAAGAAGAGATCAGTCTGTAAGCTTGCGGTACTTACAGGCGCTGCAGTAGTGGTCCCATTGTGCCATAACGACACAAGTCCCCCCTCCCCCCACTGCTTTCCGGTAACTTTTCCCCCGTTCCCCTTTACAGTCCCCGATGCAGTCTACAACGCTCCTGTTCACACATACACATGCGGCACCAACACCACCGACGGCATCAAGAGACACTAATGTTGACGCCACTGTTAGGCCGATCGGCCGCAAATTTGGGCGCAAAATTCCGTTTATTCGCACCACAAAATTTCCGTGCAGCTCTCAAGCGGACGGCGTTGAAGAGAAACACCGATCTACGATGATCGGGGAAACTCTAAAAGCCAAGAGCTTTGCCGAGCAGCCATAATGCACTGCGGAGGCACAGAGAGGAATAGGTCAGCAGGAGTCTTCAGCATGTTTCTGACCACTCCCTTTTGGTACCTCTCGCTCATCTCCACCGCACGATCACGCTCGCTTTACACCTACACCGCTCGCTCGTCTACTCCCACTTATCCCTCTTGTTCACCTGCATGCGCTTTTTCCCTGCTTTTAATGCCGATAACGGAAGACGTATTGGTTGCTTATCGCCGTTCCTAAAAACCTCTTCGCACGTTTAAACACACGCCCACGATTAATGATCAAATTAATATAGTAATAATAATTAAAAGCTATTTTGGATAAAGTTCCGAAAAGGTCTTACCTCCGATTTCGATCAAACTTTGTGGAAAGCTTCCTTTCAGGTTAAAATGGAAGCCTCTAAAAGGAATTTTGGCGACTCCTATCAGAAAGTCATTTTTTAAAAGAAAATAGGGTAAAACTTTACAAAAGAAGACCCAGCCCCTATGACTTTGACCTTGACATATGTTGTTAAGAACACTGTCCTGAATATCCTTCAAAAGGTTTTAAGCATCGCTCGTTGTTTATTAAAAAGTTATTAACAAAAAAATTTACTAAAAACTAGACACATAGGTTTGGGTTAAACCTCGCTTTGCGTAGAAAGTTGTAAATCCATGTGGAACTTCACTTCGCGTTGAAAAATGTGTGCGTGGTGGCAGTGTGGTCCGCCCCCCTGCGGGGGCTCCACTTCCGGAAGATATAACCTAACCCAAACCTATATCCCAGAGATTAATTATTACTAATAAAATTTTATCGCACTCTGAAAGCAGGGAATGAACTTTGCTTAGCGTGGAAAGTTGCAAACCCATGTAAAATTGTAAGAAGACCTCGTTTCGCACTGAAAGCAGGGGATGATGGGGGTGGACCTTGCTTCGCGTTTATGAACTTATATAATGAGTACTGAATATAATGAGAATTTCATTAGCTTTCAATGTTACTTCTTTGAACGCTACATACATACTGAGCACAAATGGAAAAATAGACAATCGTCACGAATAACAGCTAGTAAAAAATGTAAACAAATCATACTTTGATGCGCGAGCAGAATATAAACACAACGAACTGCTGAACTCTACAAGTCTTTACGTTTCATTTAGTAACTTTTTTTTGTTAATAACTTTTTAATAAACAATGAGCGACGCTTAAAACCTTTTGAAGGATATTCAGGATAGTGATCTTGACAACATATGTCAAGTTTAAAGTCATAGGAACTGGGTCTTTTTTGTACAGTTTTACCCTATTTTCTTTTAAAAAATGACTTTCTGATAGGAGTCGCCAAAATTCCTTTTAGAGGCTTCCATTTTAACTTGAAAGGAAGCTTTCTACAAAGTTTGATCGAAATCGGAGGTAAGACCTTTTCGGAACTACACCCGCTATTTTATCTCCTCGTATATTTCTGTTCTGCGTTTACATCGATTTATGAATTTTATAATTCAAAATTTTGTTTCTTATAAAATTTTTTAAATAATACTTCTGGCTTTTTTAAATTTTTTAATAAACATATATATGTATATATACATAAATATATACTATATAACAAGTTTTAAAATTATAGATCGATTATATCTTTAATAAAGTGTATGATTTAATTTAGAAATAGAAATTTGCATTATAAATAATATTCGGAAATTGCATACATGTAAAAGATTTGTAAATCAATAGACGCATAGAATATAAATGCGAGGAGAGATAGAATAGCTTTTAATTATTATTACTACATTAATTTGATTATAGATCAGTGCATTCGTGCGTGATTTTACGTGAATTATCAGTTGCATCGTACTTTATGCGATTGTGATTACGGTTGAATTCATTGTTTTCGATTCCATTCCTAGTTATCCTATGTGATATTCCTATGCAAATACTTAGTCAATTAGTCGTTAAAGCATACTTTTTTCATTTCAGAAAGTGATGTAATCTATATTCCCAAAGCTATCGAGAAAACTTGAGAGTATTTAAACGTCTTTATTAACCTCTAATTAGTAAAAGAACGAGCTGCGTAAAGTGAAATAGGAAATATTTGATTTACAGTTAGATTACATTATCATGTGTCATGTTTTAGTTTAACACTATTGCGACGTTAATGGACACATGTGCAGAATTTATACAGATTTTAACATTATATTATATAAATAATAAGAGTTGTAAAAAAAAATTATACAACAATACTTTCTCAATAAACTCTGAAATATATTTAATCATTTTTTTTTCTTCATAATAATATTAATTTTATTTCGTTGTTAATTTAAAAAAGTTAACTTATAATATCAAATTTTAATAACTTAAAGAGATAAAAAGAGAATAATTTTTTCTTGAATATAGCAGTTATTTAATTTAAGCATCGTTGTATTTCTTTCTAAAGGTCTTAAAAGTTAAAAGAACACAGTTGCGCCACAACAATATGTATTCCGAAGAATATCGAGAAATAAAAGACGAAGATAGCAAAACCAGTTTCATTTCTTAAACGCTTAATTAAGCTGGTCCGAAATAGGCATATGTAAATCCGAATGACACGAGCGAAGCAAGATAGTTGTTACGAGAAGTACGACATTAATATATACACGTACATATGCGTGCACGACACGTGCGTATGTGAGGTATATATAGGCTGCGAACTGTGTCTTTTACCTCTGAATTCGCACATTTCGATTTATCGTTAACGGCTCTATCGCGTACGTGGTCTTCAAACCAGTTTCTCCTTTTATCATGGTCACCGCGAGTAATACGCAACCGAGTAGCGGAGTAATTATTGTACCGGCGATACTCGTTTGTAGAACGGTTTCAAGAGCGTTCCCTTATATTACGCACAATAAGAACATACTTTTTAAAATTGTAGATTTCTATAAATAGTAACATTTGTAAAGTATCCCAGATTTACCGATTCATCTTTTATTTACGAATTCTTTCATCAATTTAGAATCGATTTTTTTCCTAATAAAAATATCGAGGAATTGAACTTTTATATACAAGTCAGTTTTAAGCGATCAAAAATTTGTTTTGAAAAGCTTCTCGGAAAGTAATCATTGAAATTGTAAGCAGATAGTAAAACCTTATTTTTGTATTTAATTTCAATTTAAATTTTGCTATTTTTTAATATATCATGTATGTTTTGCTAGCACAAAATTAGAAATTATATATGTATATATATATTACCGCGCATACGTTTTAATATACTAATCAAAAATGTACATACACCAAGCTAGTACGCATTGCATTTGATTCATAATTCATGATTTTCGCAGTAATATATCACTATACGATCTAATAATTAGCAGACTGTTTCCAAGCAATTGTAGATGCGATACAACATTAATGTACACTGTACGATTAACAGTGGAAGATGATATTGCAAATACATAAATGCAATAAACCGATATACAAGGTGTCCGGTAATAATCGCCCCACCCATTGTGTGCAGGTAGAGCGGGTTAAACTGAATAGGAACCTCTATCGTTTTGCGATCTTCGCAATAATTAATGAGAAATTAATTGAAAAAGATCAGCCAATCCGCGCAAATATAAGCGCGGGGCGAAAAATGATATGTATACATTTATTTCCTACGCTCGTACAAAATGAATGGAACTACACCGACGTTATAATCACGTATGTGAGTAACTAAAATGTATGAAATAAATTTGTGTGAGTAAACTATAAATTGAGACATAAATCACGCGCGATAAGAAATTCGATGACAGATAAGTTAGCTAAACGATTTTCATACCTTAGGTGTAATGTGTGACACCTAAACAACTGAAAGTCGTCAAAAAAATATCGACAGTATTTTGTTTCATTGTCAGTCCTTATCTGCGTACCGAGTTCGAGCGATGCTCGCTTCGAGCTCGAGCCTTTTAAGGAATTAGAGATAAGATAACGCGAGAAAGATGCGAGGAGGATAGAGAAGGATACGAAAAGAAACTCCGGAACGCCAATAAGATGCGAGATATTTCGCGAGTCGACTAATCTCGACTTTTCTATTGAATCGAGAATCGAGCGATTTTGATTATTGGTCATCGCCCGAAGACTCCGCGTAGATCGACTCCGCGCGGATTATATAGTTCAGGAAATTCGGCATGTCACCGATAAACCGTGAGACGTGCATCTCCCAAAAGTACGATTTTTCTATTGAATTATGAGAATAGAATGACTATGATTATTGGTTACCGAGCGATGACTCCGCGCGGATTAATTAATACACATTAATTATTTCAATCAAATAATCAAAATTACTTCAGGAAATGATCGCCACTTTCCGCATCGTGTTCAGATTGACAAGTGATAGAATCGTCATTTCTCTGAGCGTACTGCACATAATGTAGCATGTTCGTTTTCAATTAATTTCTCATTAATTATTGCGAAGATTGCAAAACGGTAGAGAACTTTTCTACTAGATTTAACCCGCTCCACCTGCACACGATGGGTGGGGCGATTATTACCAGACACCTTGTATATGAAATTATATTTTGATCCTTATAAATTTGCGTTACTAACATGTGACAATCAATAATTTTGCAATCATAATTAAATAAATATGATAAATATATTATACTCAATTATATAGAATTGTCAGTAACATTATATAATAAAATCTCTATAAAATAAAATGAAAATAATTTTTCAACAAATTGACAATATAGTTGTGAGAAATATTATATATATTATATATATTATTCTTTACGAGATACACAAGCGGGATTAAAATCTGCTGATTGTAACGCTCAGCTGATTGCAGAGCTATTGTATTAATATTATACTTTTTGAGGTAGAGAGAATGATATCTATCAAGTGATTTTGCAAACGTTGCGAACCGAAGAAGCGAATAATTATACGAGGCTCAAGGCACAGGTGTTTCAGGCTTCTCATGTTAATCAGACACTGCGCGCTCCGTTCGTGGACACGCGCGAGCGCGCGTGTGTGTATGTGTATGTATAGTGATACACAGCGAAGACATGCAAAATAAGTTTCCACGCGCGCACACACACATGTATCCTGCAGTATTTCACGCATCAGAAGTACTAAAACTTATACGCGCGCTGCGCAGTTCTTTTCCTGTTGTCGGATCCTGTTCGCATGATCCCCGAAATAATCATAATCATAATTAGGCGCAGCGTGGCGTTACTTAATTCGACTTTTAAAATAGATATCGCATGTGAGTATGCAAGATTGTAATGAGTACTAATGCACGCTAGTGCATCTTGAGTATATTATCACGATGATATGTTGCATCGTTGTTAATTTCTAACAAATTGTTTCGCGCTTCGAATATAGCTCCCCCCTTTTAATTAAGAAGCTTAAATGCTTTCTGTTTGTTCTTATTTTATGAATGTAAAATAACAAATAACAAATCTACGTACATATTAAAATGCATATTTTTATATTATATTTTGTGTTGCGTATTATTATTTTCAGGTATCGTTTATATCGGATTAACGAATCGATTGTTTACATCAGTATCAAATTAATGGTGAGGCAATTCGTGCGTTAAGAAATAATCCGACAATCTTGATGCATCTAGGAACTGTTGGCGATACCTTAAGTATATTCCACGGTGTATCGTGTAATCTCTGTGTGCCATCGCGACAACCCAGCTTAAACTAGGCACCGTGTAACCGATGTCCGGTACGGCGTACGGACCTGTCTCTCTTTTCCTCTCTTTTGCCTGCTAAGGGAGTGACATCATCAGCCACCTATGTTCACCTCGCACCCATCCGGCAGTCCGCGCACGTACTTTCGGCCAAAAGAAACATTAAAACAAAAATATTGTCCGTCTGGAGTTGAACTTATAAATCAACGGCCACCAGCAACGACTAATGACACAATCATCATTCTATCATGGTCATCGTTTTGCGCTGCAAGCGAGGATTTCTTTATACTGTTGTCATTCAAAGACGTATTTCTATACACTAAATGTAAATAATCGAATTATTATAATTTGGCTTCTGATACGACATATTGTGTCGTTCGTCCAAATATATATTTATTAATAAGATTAAGAGTATCCATTTTTTAACTTTTAATAGAATAGAAGCCACATAGCTCAATAATTAGAGAAAAACTGAACATTTCTATTCTGTAAAAGAGAGGAAAAGAGAAAAATACAGTCTAAAAGCTTTAATATATATATATATAAAAGAAAATATTCTAAATTGCTTTGCATTATAAGAGCACTTGTTTAGAATTATTTTAATTAGAGGACTTGATTTTGATTTGAGATAAGAAACTATAGTTATCTATTTCGAATTTTTCGAAATTTCTAATGATGTATCTTATGGTTTATCATACATATTTCTCGGAACTAATATACTGTGTGTGTCTGTGTGTGTGTGATTCGCTTTTTCAATAATAAAGATATATAAAAATATCAAGTCTTTTTATTTGAGGTAAATGTTTTTATTTGAGGGAAATGGTTCAAAATGGAAAGGCCTAATAATTATTAATTTTTTGCAATATTAATTAATACTCTTTCGTGTCTTAAAGATATCACACATACATTTTATACATATTTCATGACGTTAAATATATAATAAAAAGATAATGTCAATATTCGCGAAATAATGTCAAATTGAGATTTCAAGTTTAATTAAAAGTTTGCAAATAATATACTATATTTCTACACTATACTTCTTATAATTTCAATAACACCGACGAAGATAAAAATTCGCATCGTCCTGGGGCCAGCGGCCTTCGCAAAAAGGGCGAAGCATTGCCGTTAGACTCATTTCATTTGCGTGACATTTTTTATTACTATTCTAATTTACGGAGCGGTCGTGAATAAGGTCATTTTTGTACGGTATACCAGGTAGAAAATAAAGCGTACAGGTGACGCAATTGCCCTTTTGACCTTGCTCCAAAAATATATCTACACCTTCGCTCGAACTGTATGGTATACCTTTGTATACGCCCGTCACGCTTCTTTAATTGGGCAAGATTCTGTTATACTTTGAAAACCGAAGATTTAAATATTTTTTTGTTATAGTTAAGGTCACATTCTTTACAATGTGATAATCTTTGTCATTCTAAAAAATAGCAGTGCAAATTTATAGCCCAAAAAGAGATAAGTATTACTTATTAGTGAATACTTGTCTCGTTATTCTGAATTATTTGAGCATTATATTTGTCTTCACGGTATTTTTAAAGCTACAAATTTACATGTTTTGTTGCAGTCAGTAATAGACGTTATGATTAAAGCGAACATAAATTTTCTGACATATTTAAAAGCCAAAAAAGATATATATTTACTGCATTTCACAACTTTCATGGAAATCACGCGTGTGCCGCTATCCGACGGTAGCTCATATGGAATTCTACATATATAAGATTTTCTATTCTGCTAAATTCGAAGAATCCATATTAATTATATTTTCTTAATCTATTGCCATAATAAAATATTCGAAAGAAGAAGAGACTTGTAATTTAAATTTTTAATTTAATCAATCAATTACAAAGGGAATATTTTATTGCAACTTGAAGAAATTACAATATTTTGATCGATACTTTTAAATCAAACATCGGGAAATACTGATTTCCTGATTTCTTTAATTTTTCATGCATTTTTCCTGCTTTCTAACTAAAGAATTATGTTGCTGCTAATTATGTTGCTGAATTATTTGTACTGAGTTGTTTGTACATTGTCATTTGTGTCATTTACGTGATACTAGATTGAAAATACGATAGTATAGTATTATAGTCTAGTATCGCGTAAATGACACAAATTCTTTTAAAATCAAATAAATAAAAATATATTGCAACTTGCAACTATTGATACATATGACATAAGATATCTGTTGACAATGTACAAACAACTCAGCACAAATAATTCAGCAACATAATCAGCATTTAATTAGAAGCAGGATAAAAAATTAAAGAAATCAGGAAATCAGTGTTTCTCGATATTTGATTTAAAAGTATCGGTATTGAAAATATTGTAATTTCTTCAAGTTGCAATAAAATATTCCCTTTGTAATCGCGCGCGTGCGCGAATTAATACGGAATTCTGTAAAATATATACATATAAAGAAACTAAATATTCTTTTCTGTGAAGCATCAAGCTGATAGTATACGACATACGTTTATCATAATTTCATCGTAGAGCTAGCTGAAATAACAACTTTAGACGTTTTACATAATCAAATAATGATAAGCATATCTCAATATTAAGAAATGTAAGAGCAAAAAAATATTCTTATCATTTTTTTCGATAAGAATATTTTTTGCCCTTAAACTTCAAAACAATATTATTCATTTTGGCGCATTAATTGATCCCTGGAAATACAACACTTTAATTTAAAAAAATGAAAAAAGCGGGACATTCGTCGATTCCGACTTCCGCTCGACTACGAATTACAGATAAGAAACTCGGCCATGCGCCGTTCTTTTTTCCGAGAATGATTCAAGACCTGGCGGGCTCTTTTATCAACCAAGGTTTGTTAAGTTTCGGGCGACACTTATCTTCAGGCCGCGGGCACTCGGCCGGCACTTTGGGGGGTTGCGAAACCGAGAAAGGGCGATCGCGGACCACGAGTAGAGACACGACAAAAGGGGATTTCTTCGGTCGAAGAAGAAGGGTCGCTAAGGTGTCGCGGAGTTAGAAGAGGGATGGAAGACCCGGGAGGCGGGCAAGAACGCAAGAGGGCAAGAGGCATCGGATGACATCGCGACGCCCGAGGCTCCCTGAGCAAGTTCTCGAAAGTGTCGGCTAAACTGATATGAGAAATGGTCGCTTCGTGCTGCCCGTAGGGGATGAAGGAACCCGGCTATACCTATTCGTTACACGGTCGGGAAACGCTCGAGCGCCTCGAGTGTTCGTAAACCCCTTCATCCGATACAAGGACAAAAGCGATTCGCGACTCTACATACTTCTGCCGATATCAGGAAGAATCGTCGTCTAGTGAATTCCGAATATATTTTCAAGTTATTGCAAATGTTTTCACCGAATATATTAGAAAATATTCAATATGTCGCTCGTTAGTCATATATTAATATCATAAATATATTATGTGTTTTTTTCTTAATACATAGTTTGGAAAAATTCATTAAATTGAGCAAAAAAACTTTAGATGAAGTTTTCAAAAGAAGTATCTCTCTCATCTAACAATAATATAAATAATTTTACGATAATATAATCAAAAGATAAGACTGGCAAAAGGGAATAAATATTAGCGTTAAGATTCAGCTTCTCATACATTTACAGTAAAATAAATTTTTCAGAAGATTTTACCTATAAAAAATTACAATTTTATGCTAATTTTACATATAGCATTTCAAAGATTTCTTATATATATTTTATCTATTTAAACTTTATTTTGTATACTACAGTGCGTGCGCAAATGCACACGTATACGCACAATTTCAGATTGAAGTCATCTCGATCTGCGAAAATTTAATTAAATGGTAAGAAAATGAAATGAATATATATTTTATTTGGAAGCAGCAAAATAGAAAAATATGACATTCACTAAATATATGTTTTATGCTATTATTAACGATAAGATTCATCATTGTTATATGTGTGTATGATTATATGCGTTACGTTATATATCTTGTTCACACGTTTCTCAACGTCGTGCTGTTCAGCATAAATGTTTAACATATCTAACCGAACGCCAGTTTGATATCTTTCTGTAACGGAGTATTGCGCATAGATAGGCTTGGGGGTGCGCTCGGTAAGAGGAAGATGACGCATGAGAAAGTCTAAAGGGTTGTGTTGGTGGGGGCAAAGGAACGCTTATCACCGCCTGCAGCCGCGCCGACCGTCGGATCCTTATTTATGGCCTCCGTCAGGCGTCGCTACAGTATACACTACCTATTTTACCCTCAGGTTCCACGATACTAAACTCACTTTATTTTCGGACGGATACCTCTTTCCCCCCTCTGGGAAAATCGAAAACGCCTACTAAGCGTAGTAGGTAGAGAGGAAGGAAGAGAGGAAGGGAGAGAGAGAGAGAGGGAAAAAGAGAATGTCAAGAAGATCAAAATAACTTTTTAGAAATGGCAATCGTCATTTCTAAAAAATTATTTTGATCCTCGCATTCTTAACTCTCTCACCTAAACTTTTAGTAGATAAAAAAATTATTTTAAATACTCTATTTTTTTTACAATGTATACAACAGTTTAAATGAAAAGATCTAGATGTATTGGCAAAGATTATATGAAAGGAAATGAACCGGTAAACTTGATTTAATGATTAGTAACAATCTGGCACGCGTCCTAATCGTTAGTAATGACGTGTAAATAGATGTTCTTTTAAATATTATTCTCCCGAATTATCGCTTTCAATTACAGTTTATATATTTATAAAACCATTTATTTATTCCGCGTTATAAAGTATATAAAAAAATATATCAACATCATTACAATCTCTCATTAATTTATTGCAATTGATATTTCATTAAATATCATTCATTTAATATATTATCAAAGATCGTAGCTTATTCGTCTAACAAAGTTCACAATAAACAAGTATAAATAACTTGAAAAATCGTAGCATATATTGTAACATCTATAAATACATGCCCAAAATAGAGAAGATAAGTTAATACATTTATTAGTAAATAAAGAAACTTCAAAACATACACACACATGAGTATAAACTATTCGCATCACGATTCATCTGCCAAAATACATGATATATAAACGTTTCATATATGTTACAAAAACGCGAGCGTTTATATAATAGAATAATCAATGAAACGGTATATATCCAAAGACAACAGGTTTTATTTAGTATATCGCGATATAATCCGATTTAAAATTAAGCGATCTACAGAGATATCGAGAAAGTTACCTCGTTATAGCAGCTCTAACTGACAGAGCATGTGCGCTGCTTGACATTTTGGCGGGAGACCGATCTGAGACCATAGCTTTGACAGCTTTAACTTTTGACAGAATTTCTCGCGCGGGCATTAAACGAACGTATTAAACGAGTTGCGTATAGGAAACGACGCTCTTACGTGCCGTGACAGCGTGTTTTTTAACTACATGACGAGACTTACCGGTAGCGGCCGATGCGGGATCAACGATAGCGTAGTCGTCTTTGCGGAAGGTTAGTCCGCGCACGTTCCTTGCAGCTCATGATAGCGCCTATGCGAGCCCGTTCTCTCAAATTGGTCGTTCCATCCGCTTACCTCGGCGCCTATAGTTGGTATCTTAACCTTTTCTCCTAAGCTTAACCGTCCCGCTTTTTCCTTCGTACGAACGTGCGTCCAGCGAGGCGAGTGAAGTCCTCGGATCGACGCCAAAAACTGATCTCGCGGCCAACTTTACGCCGTTGATTACGAGCCGTGTCTTCGCCCGATAGATTGCCCGATCGTAAGTCCGCCGAACGGAAGGACGGGGACGTCCTTGCACGGGATTGCCGCGTGTGTGTCGCGGATAGGCCTCGTCCACCTCCTCGCGCGGAGGTCTCGCGGAGGTTTCGCCTTCTCAACGTCGACTCTGAGATCTCGGGAACGCTCTTTCACCGGCCAAAGCAAACTTGTTGGATGGCAATACGTGAGTTAAATGTTCACCGCGGATGGTTTACGGCCCGATAGTCCCCACCTCGTGCCGCCACGCGGCGCTGCCTTCGTTCTCTCTCTCTCTCTCTCTTTCTCTCTCCCTCGCTCCTCGTGTTTTCGTCCCACTACCGTTGGCTAGAGAGCTCTCTCGTT
The DNA here is from genome assembly GCA_949152495.1 of Lasius fuliginosus. Classification (NCBI taxonomy): domain Eukaryota; kingdom Metazoa; phylum Arthropoda; class Insecta; order Hymenoptera; family Formicidae; genus Lasius; species Lasius fuliginosus. The sequence continues at coordinate 1,399,181 of OX424453.1, read as the reverse complement.
CTCCCTCGTTCGCTATCTCTCATTCTGTCTTCCTCTCTCTCTCTCTCTCTCTCTCTCTCTCTCTCTCTCTCTCTCTCTCTCTCTCTCTCTCTCTCTCTCTCTCTCGTATTCGTGTCGTCCCTTCCGCGTGCACGTTACTCTCGTCGTTGTGTCTTGCTTCGTTCCACGAGGCTCCTAACTCTCCTCTCCACGGCTATCCTGCGGCCAGCGCAAAGGCGGGGAATTCGGACCGTGCAAGCGAGAGCGTATTTAGAGGAAGGGAGACAGCTGACTCTCTAGAAGGAGACGGTGACATCGCGGGACGCGCGAAATGAACAGGGACAAACGATCCACGCACACGCGAGTGATCGACTACACACGTATAGGAGGCGGATTTATATGCAAGGGCGTTGTTAATGGCGGGAGGGAGTAGTACGGCGAAGGGTGTAGACTCGCTCGCTGCCTCTTTCTCGCTTCGCTCTGCCTCTCTATCCGCGCTTCGCTTCTCTCGCTTCCGCTTACATTCTATGAATCGTTCTTTCTCCTCCTTTCTCCCCCTTTAAATGTTGCTTTCCTCGCGCGATATATAGCCGTCCTCGTTTCTCGCGAGTAGTATTTTCATCCCTCTTCGGTATCGCGCTCGCCCTCTCCAAGGATAAGTGCGATGTCTCTGTCGCGCGCGCGCAATTTCCCCCTCTTTGCCTTCCCATCTCTTGATCGTCTCTCCCGCGCTTTCTCCCTCCCTCTCTCTCTCTCTTTCTCCTCTTTCTCGCTCTCGTTCGCCGCTGATTTCGTACACTCACAAGGATGGCCACGATGACGTAACGAAACACGTGATTATCGTTTAACCAATAGCGGATGGCTAGTTCAAATCTGGCGGGCACCGAAGATCCCACCTAGCGGTTCGCCTTCAGGGCTGGTTATCATCAAATGTATGTACATGCAGGATTGAGCCATTACCTGGTGCTTGGCGTTATAGGTATAATTATATAGCGTCGCGATATACATCGAGTAATGGTGATTTGTGGCCGTTCCTCCGCACATATACATACTCAATTCTCTCGGTGGCCACGTGGTAGACACACTACATATTATAGGTATGTACATTGACTGTTACTATAAATTTTCAGACGAAATATCAACGCGCCTATATATTTATACTCGTTGGCAATATCTTGAAATGTTTTGTCTTTATAAAAAAATATTTTAAGCTCGTTTTTTGACTACGAATATATTCACTGCGTTTATAAATTATTTTTTTATAAAACTCTCGGTTAAAATATGGTTTACTTTCAATTATATATGCTCAAAGATATATGACAGATAGGTTGTACGAATGTATAATGCAAAAAAAAAAAAAAATACGATAATCTACATTGAAACCATATTTTGCATAGTAAAAGAAAGCTACTGATGTAGAGTCCAAAGAATGCCATGAATCAGTAAACGTGATGTCTACTGAAACCTCATTCGACGCAGCTTGAATAATTTAGAAAAGTCAATTCGCACGACGTCCCATTAATTTGAATTCGCGCGAGAATAAACTCCGCGCTGCGAAATTGCGTTTCGCCATGCGGCCAATTCCGCTTCTGGCGAAATTTAAATCGAGCCCACCTAAACTCGGCACCGAATTTAGAGCTGGAAGTGCCCGGTGAACCATGCGCGCGCTGCAGTCGCCCCGGCCGCTCGGCTCATACATCATCCGATATTTATTTGTCGCTCTTCCTGAAGAATTTAAAGCGTGTGGAAGCTCCTACTTTTTTCGTCCTACAGCGACAGCAATGAACAGTTTTGGAGAAGATACCGTTATTATGGCGTATGACGCAACGAATGGTATCGCGGGCGACAAGTCCGATATATTGAACGATAAATAATGTCGGGACGTAAAATCGATGAATTGGAGCCCCGGACTCCTTTGGTTCGCCTGTTTGTTTTGCCGGACAATATTAAATCCGCAAGCCGTGTGTAAATACACAAAATAAATAAAACAGTACATTTGTTTAAAAAAAAAAAGAACATGAATCTGACAGCTAAGATATATCCTAGAGATTATACTGTGCCTTGCTAGATAGTATGAAGAATGCATTTATACAACAAGCAATCTTTATACAACGGTATATACGATTTTTTGTGGATAATATATTATTAAAAAGTTGATTCACACAATCTCATTTATCACGTCACAGGGACTTTTATAAATCTTTTCATAACTGTCGGAGCGTTAAAAAATATTATGCTAATGACACTCATTTATTAATAATATTAATTTATAATTGATCTTTTACAGTGAGATAAAAATAAGCGTTTTCTTGTTATAGGTACAATGCAATTAATGCAGGAGTCACATGGTCACGTCGGAGACATTTCTGAGGATTAAGATAGAGTTGAGAAATTCGAGTACGCGCATTCGCCGTTTGACGGAATGTTATTGCGGCCATAATCGCAGGCGCCAACAGGTGCGAGCCCGGCACAAGCCTATACGTGAGTGTATGTGTGTGAGTTTGCAGTACTACGTTTGTGAGTATACCTATATTATCGCCATAGGGCAATAAAGACCCCATCCCTATAATCTGTGGCGGAAACAATAACTAAACAGGCAGGCAAGCCAGCCAGCCAACCGGCACTGATCCAGTACGAGTCGTTCATAATCCTAATAGCTACAGGACTGTCAATATTTTGACACTTTACCTTCGCGAATGATCGCTTAACTTTCCATGCCATATTTTTGCCTTCTGTTACAAATAGTTATTTGCGATTCAATTCGTAACATTATTAGTTAAATGAAATTTAACCAAAATGTAACGCACACTTATACATATTATATACTTATACATATATACTTATACATATTATATATATTATACATATTATATATACTTATATATACGTATATCGAAATCTACATTTAACATTAACCACGTCTGGAAGACACATAGCTCAGAAAAAATTTAAGAATCAATTTAATGTTACACAATAAGAAAGTAAACTTTTATCTTAATAGTTTCGACTAACGTAATATAATAGGAAAAAAGTATATTATAAGTACACGTTTGTAACAAAAAATTAAAATTCTGCTAACATCTCTTGAAAATGCTATTAGAAATATTTTTTTTATAATAGTAATTTGTCGAGAAAAGTCTATTTCTTTATAATATATTTTTAACTGTTACATAGCAGTTACAGTCACAAATTAACAATGAAATTACAAAATGTTTGATTTATTTACGCTTTATATTCTGTGTTCTCGTCGTAACCCCGCGACACGTGCATACACATCTCATCACGCATGTCTGCAACATGCAAATCTATTTGTTCATGTATGTATATGTACATATAGGATGTCACTACATATACCATATTAGTTTCTATGGTTACAGCATCATGTATATATTTGCATCTTACGCATGCGTTTACAGATACATTGCCGACAATTCGCTCATGAATAAACACGTGTCGAGGTCTTATAACTTTAATATTAATATATATATATTTGTATATAATATTTATACCAAACCTAGTATAATCTATTTTTTTCTGGGGATCCCCCTATAACATTAAATAAATGAAAAAGAAATTCCAATGGAGATACTCGGTCTCCTATACACTGCATTCGTATATGTGTGTGAAAAATATTTTGCGTATATAGAAAAATACATACGGAATCGCGTATATCTAAATGTATATATATATATGTGTGTGTGTGTGTGTGTGTGTGTGTGTGTGTGTGTGTGTGTGTGTGTGTATGTATATACTACAAAAGAGATATATATTTACTGCATGAGAGATTTCCAACATATCTCCCACCTCGATCTACTTTCTTATCAGAGGGAAATTGTCCTGCCCGCTATGGTAGTTTGCCGGCTCCCTCCCTAGCCGAGAGCGAGAGAGAGGAAAAAGAGGGTTGAAGGGAGGCAGTGGCAAAGAACGCTGACGAGAAGAGGGAGGATGTTCACTCCTCTAAGGAGCAGTCGTACATTACTGCTCACGAAAAAAGACCATCTACAGGACGTTTAATTTCCAAAGCCCTTCCGCCAGCTCCATTCACCGCGTCTCTGAATCCACGGGCATGGCATGAATTCCGTCATTCAGAGCCCAACTTCTCGCTCTCTCCCTCCCTCCCTCTCTCTTTCTGTCTCTCTTTCTATCTCACCACTCTCTACCACTCTGTACCATTTCAGACTTACGATTGCGAGGCACGACGACGGAAAGCGCCGTCGTGTGCAATCTTCTCTATGATATCACCTCTGACCCTCTGACGTATAGAATTGCACGAGTAAAGAGGGTTCATCCCGATACGGCAAAAAGTCCGCGCATCCTTTGTCATATATAATTATAAAAACATGATGAAATCTTTCGATAACGTTTAGTGAAATGTATACGGAACAAACGCTTCTATGTATAAATATCATTTTGCTTCTGTTTAAATGTGCTTTTGCCGGCGAATGAAATGTTTTGTATTTTTTTCAAACATTATAACAAATATCCTGTCTCTAAAAATTTGTCTCGATACTATTAACAATGTGCATCTATCTCAACAATGTAAATTCTTAAATAACTCGCGAAACGGATAACATCTTTAAGCGCATTTTCTTTAGAGCCTAATCGTGCGTAAAAGAAAAGGATAATTATTCCCCTCGCGTAGTCAATTAATTGAAATAACGGAAAGCAATGACACCCTTTGAATTTGCGGTGATATATATGCACACAAAAAATAATTAAATTTTTTATCGTAATATAATATATATAAAATTTATGCGAAATTTATGGATATATTTTGCACAAAATAGTATATTACGACAGTATCCTCGTGTTATAATCTTGGAGTTAGATATCAGCCGAAAACCGCTAAAACATATTTACTTTCCACGCGATTAAATGTCGCGATTTTTATCGCGAGCAATCATGCGAGTTTTGAAAATCGTCGGGTTAACCTAACGGCGCTATAAAATCTGGATTCTGGCGGCACGCGCGCGCACTCGCCCCCGCTCGCCCCATTCCTGCTCTATAGAGCAACCCTCCGCGAGAGTCTCCATACCACGATAACCTAGCGACACTTCTTCCGCTACGTATATCCTCATTTGTCCGCCGTGTTTTACAACTCGACTCTCGCTTCGCGACCGCTAAATGTGACGGATGCTTAGACTCGCAACCCACTACAAATCATGGATGTTCGCGGTCTCTATTCGTACATAGTTACAGGAGCAGCTCGTTATTTGGACGAAATGCATCGAATTACGCAATTACTACGCTTCCTCATTTCGGAGATCGTTCTCTGGAATAATTGGATATCTCGCGCGTATCGATTTCTTCAACAGCAACGATAATAGAATTACGATAATTCTACTACAATCTCGTAATGTCACAAACAAATTAAAAAGTTATAATGTAATAATTTTGTTTCATGCAGAAAAATATCTTTCAATAATATGCTATCGTCAACATACATGTTTTTTTTCACGAAACAAATTATACTAATTTTAATATCTTCAATAGTAATAGCTTAATTAGGAAAGAACGCGTTTCAGTCATAATGCATTTTCTTAACGACTGTTAAAAATCAATGATATCATAAAAAAATTAAGCATTCCTTGCGGCAACTTTTATAGAGGGCGGGAAGAAATGAGGTTTTAAGTGGCTCGAGGCGACCGGGGAGAAAGGGTGTTTCTCGAAACGTTACCGAAACTGTCTCTTGTTTACAATGGGAAACAAAGTTTACGCGGTCGGAATTAATCTTCGAGCAGAGCGTCCGTGGGGTCTCCAAACGGCATCAGGATCAGCAAGATCCCTAATGAATCTAGGCAAAGGACCCTCGAGAGTCTCGGGATCTTGACTTTTGAGAGGGCGCAAGCAACTTCGGCTCAGATGTTGGTCTCGCGGTAGCCAAGACTTGGTCTCGAGTTTCCAGTAAACCAAGGTGTACCTTCCATGTTCTGTGAAGTTTCAAATGCCCGCATTTACCCACGTATCCAACTATACGGAAGAGGCGAATTCTCTACCGAATTCGCGAACTGATACGCTTTTCATACTTTATCACTCGTTCTCTTCTTCGTAAGGTTTCAAATATTTTTTCTTATCGTCAACAACACCATTAGTCAACAAGTATAGCTCTATATTTAGCTTCGAACAATTAATTCTGTGCAAATATTAAGTGATACAAACGCATATTAGATTCTGATTATATACTTCGAGATTAACCTTGAAAATGTACGGATAATTGAAAATTATATTCACAGGTTTCGATTTAGAGAGAATGCTAATTGACAATGCTTCCGCGTACGCTTTATCGTCCGTATTCAATGTAATTATAGTTATACTTGTTGACCACGTCCATTTTCACCATGATGGTTACGAGTTGGTTGCATTACGGTTGACCGAACGATTTGATGTTGTAACCGCAAATGCAACCGCAGACCGATGTTAATATCGACTTGATTTGGTAGTTGTCAGTTGCCCGCGCAATTAGTCACAAGCGTTTTTAAATACAGCGGCTTTCTTTATCTTTTCAAAAAAATACACACATGATTTCGTTAAATTTAATGATACGTCATGTCAATGCGAGGATACAATTCTGTATTCTTCTTCTTTAACGCTTTACAGTAAATAATATTAAAATCTGTAGTATGTAAAAAGACACTTAGAAGCCGATCATGATGTCATATGTAAATAAATAAGGCTACATCACGCGGATGACAAAGTGCGCGGGTGGCGATCAAACGCACGAGAGAGTGTTTCTCGCGCATAAATAAATGGTGGCGGAGCATGGAATTATCGGTTCCGAGCTGCCACCGCCAACATCGTAGGCAGATAGCGCATATTCCATGGCCTCGGTCGCGCGCGAGGGTCTTCATCTTTCCCGCCTCTCGCCGCCCACTCGCGAAGACGTGTCCGCGAGGGTACGTCGAAGTAACGAGGGGAGCGAAGATGGGTTAGAGACAGAGAAAGAGTATAAAGTGTTCTTTGGACACGCTGGGCACGGCGCATACGCAACCATGGTATCAGGTATAGCGCAGTGGCAAGCCAGCGTGTTGGCGATAAATCATGGGTTACCACATTGTAGCCCAGTAAATCATCGGACGCGGGGAACGCGAGAGCTTCCCAGCGTGAAATGAAACGAATTCATCTCTGTCATCCCCCACCAACGTTCGTTCCCATCCGCCTCTCTTTCCACCCCCCCCCTCTCTCCCCCGCGCTCCCACTGTCGCTCTTTCTTCCGCTTCCATCTCCCAGCCCTTCTCTGCACCTCATCTACTACCATCCCTCAATTCGCCCCCGCCATACCTCTCCCCGCGCGTCCGCGTGTTTTCTATCCTCCGCACGCAACTGGCTAGGGTAGATAGTTATATATAATATTTGGTCCCACCCACACATCTACACGCACACCCCCCATTTACAGGTTTTTTTTTCGAGAGGGATCGTCACGAATCTTTCGCGCAAACGCATTTTTCTCGGTCGAGACACGTGACGATTCTCTGACGATTATCTTTGTACCGATGACATTTCTAAGCTGTATGATTTTTCTAACTCGTCTCAAAACATAAAGCAATATCTTATAACAATGTAATGCAAGAAACGCTTACATAATTAAATAGTTTAATTATCGCACAAAATCTTACGAGATATAAAAGATAGATAGATAGATAGATAGATAGATAGAGAGAGAGAGAGAGAGAGAGAGAGAGAGAGAGAGAGAGAGAGAGAGAGAGAGAGAGAGAGAGAGAGAGAGAGAGAGAGAGAGAGAGAGAGCGACATTTAAGTATTTCAAACCACCTGTATATATCTGTCCCACGTCACGCGTACAATCACAGAAGGGTGAATACATTTATTTCTCTACGCATACACAGAAAAGTAAATTTTTTCCTTGTTTTTAATAAAGTTCATATAGTAAAAAATATAACCTTGTTTCCATTCAATAAAAAATAAACTTTTAATTTTGTATTGCAACGCCTTTAAAGCAAATCTTGAAGCTTCTCCCTCTCTCTTTCTTTCTCTCACTTTTTCTACGTGATGTTAAGTCGTGGCGTTGCGAGTAGGCGCCCCCTTACCGAGGTTCACGTCGGCACCGCAATATTTATCGTAATTTGATACAAGCGGACCACGAACAAAAAATTGCTGCTAGCTGGTGGAGTGGGAGATCAGAAAGATGAGGTAAGGGTGGAACGAGAGGTGGTAGACCCATACATTGCGAGCAACTCAGACGCAGCCGCGCCTCCGCCTTTCTCAGCCTCCTAGCAGCCCCTATCGCCCCCGATATCGTTTATTTCTCCTACCGCCCCTCGTGTATTCGAACTTTTCACTTCCCTTTTCGCCTGTATTATAGTTCTTCCCGATACGATCATCGATCATTGAATGTAAATAATGATATTTATTTTTCATCAATCATCTTTTCTCTATATACTATATATTTTCAACTATATATATAATTTAATTCTTATATTTGGCGATACATTTCAGCGATATTTTGTTATTGTTAACATCAAAATATTACTGAGATATTATCGCAAAAGATATTAAAGTTATATGGAAGAGATTAAAATTAAATCAAAATTTGATTTTAAAAAAGTTGAAGTTATATAGAAATTATATATAGAAAAGATGGCCGATGAAAAATAAACATATTCCTCCGCGGTCAGGTATGAAGAAACTCGTTTCTACCCGTCGAATAGGTCTTAATTAAGATCAGGTAGATTCTGAAACGCGTACCTCCTATTTATCATTCCCAATTAAGCTCTAATCTAATATTATAAATAATGCCGTTAAGAGACGACACAGTCTTTGATTTATTTAACAGATGAGCCTGATTGTGCGCGTATTGTATAGTGATCAAGAATCAATAAGCTTTCAATGTATGAACACATTGCTCCGTTTATCCGTTATAAAGAAAATTACATTTCGATGTTACATTCTTCACGTTACGCGCGTTTAAACTTCCCTCTTCACTTCAAGCGCAATAAGGCATCCCCGAGGAAAAACAACAAATTCATGCACGAATAAGCATCGTGCTCGCAATAAACGCACGACTGCAATTAATCCGGCGAAGGTCGTTGGTACGGCTAGCAAGAATGCAAGGAACTAGTGCACTAATTAGGAGTTACCTCCATTTGTTCTTTTATTTAATCAGTGCCGTGGGTGGTGAGCGTCAGTTGGGTGGATGCTGCAGAGTAGATGGCGGAACAAGAAGGGGCGAGAAAGAGAGGGACGGCGGGAAGGGAAGAGGTTTCTCGCGTTGCGGTGGCAGACTATTACGGGACTCCCACGTAAATTGGATTGTCGCTCGCTCCAAATGTATGTAACGATAAATCCACCCGGCGAAAATAATGGCGACTCATTTTGTAAATGGCGTAAAACTTAAAATTGTGCCGTCTCGACGGTGCATTTTATGGACGCGATGACAGCACCGCTATTACGATTGGTATCGCATCTAACAGCCATCGATCAATATATACATATAGGCTTAGAGATAAGATAAATGAAAAGATTTGCTATCAGATGAGACTTTATTCCGCGCAAAAGAAATTTTTGTGTTAAGTTACGTTGCGATTTAATATGAAGACGAAGTATTTAGCTTTATATGTATAGTTCCTCCCTATTAAACCACTGAATGTGTGGGTCGGATCTAGTGGGGGGAAAGGAAATAAAGAAGACGAAATCGATTAAATCGATAGCTAATAAGAAATATACATCAGACATATTTTCGATTATTAAAAAAGAATATTATCATTCTTTTCAAAATTTTATTTTTTTCGATGTTCTATCTATTTATTTTAATATACTTTATATAATTAATATAATTTAATCGATATTATATATCAATATAATTGATGGAATTTAATATTTTAAATATATTTTTAATATTCTAATCCGTACACAAGAGACAATGTGTAATTTAGAAATTTATTTACTACAGTGCAATAGACTTATCAATCTGTCTACCTTTGACGCACACAAATGCTCGTAACTTTGGCATCGGCCATCTACCAGTGACAAGAACCGAACCTAGGACTACCCTTATAGTCGACTTCATTGAACGCGGCGCTCGTTTATCTCCGAGCGTGTATATCATCCCCTCCCCTCGGCTCGCCAATGTGCCAACCCTGTTTTCGGTTTCGCCTTCTTTACCACCCCTTTAGATCCGACGCACACGTTCAATGGTTCAATAGGGAGGAACTGTAAACCTAAATACTTTGTCTTCATTTACCAATGTTCAACGTTGACTCTCATTGTTTTCGCTCGTATCGTTGTCGAGAATTTTTGAGACTCGACGACCTTATTTATGCACTCTACATTTATTTAATCTACATATTTTTAAGAAGTAACACACATGCATTTTTCTATACATGTACATAGACAATAATATATTTGTCTACCGTGCTCTCAAGTTGAGAGAAGTAATACGAAGAAAAGAATGCCAAAATCGATAACACGATAAGATTCGTCCCGGGCGTAAGACACTGAATTCGCAGGGTGCCGTATCAGACAGATAGGGAATCTAATTTTCAAATACCAAGGGGTACCATCCAGATCTAAAGGGGGAACATGCGTACATTCTCTCCAGCGTATTATTTATAATATATACGCAGATGAAATTGATGTCCCCTTTTCCTCCGAGCATGTTAGGCATTTTCAAGTCATATACGTATACTACGCTTTGCTTATTATTTCCTTTCCTGCCAAATATAAAAAAATTTTCATGTGCGAAACGTGTCGACGGGCAGACAATATTAAAATGTCAGCGCGCATAAAATGCGTATAAGAGATATGTGTAGTAGATAATCTTTCTTAAAGTAATTAGTGAGAAGGCATTCTATCATTAAACGTTAAATTTATAAACAAAGCATTTCTAGAATGATATATGTCATGTTTTCCATTTACGATTCACAATTAATCGGTTAATATTTTATTAATATATCGATACAATTGAAAATTCGATTTTTTTATAGGAATTTGCGGAAACTTAGACTTAACAGATAATAACGTCTCGTATATTCGGGCACGTAAAGTGGCGGGATAAACCAATAGAAGGCCAATGATTGGAGTAAAGCTGCGCCAACCGGCGCTTTCAAGCGGATCTCGTTTCACGCCTCGATTCTGTCACGAAGCGAGCAAGGAGTTTCGGTACCACATTCTCGCCGAAGGGATAACTAGAAAACTTCTTTTCCGCCCAACTGCCTCCTCATCCGACACACACACCTAACTCAGAGCTACCACCTTCTTAACAATACCCATGCCCTGCTCACCCGCGCCTCCCCCCCCTGCCTTCTTCATACCCACCTTCTTTTTTATCTTTTGTAACAGTTGTGCACTCGTAGAGTATCTTCGCGCTGCAGGGACGTGTTAACCCAAATGCGCTGTTAAAATTTTGGACACAATCTTACCATTTGTCTTGCGGGACCTGAGAATAAATCTTTGGCGGCTCAGGCGGGCTGAGAAAAACGCCTTGCCCTACGTTACTCACGTGAGCTGGTAAATATATATATATATATATATACATATATATATATATATACCCACTGATATATACATATATGTGTATGTGTATGAGCGCGCGCATTCGTGAAAGATGCGCGTGTGTGTATACGTGAGGGTGTATGTATGTGTATACGTGTGCAACGGTACCCTCAGGGTTTCCACCTTCTTATTCTTCTTTTTCTTCATTTTGCCACCCTTACGGACACTGGCAAGCACGCCAAGCAACCCCTGGAACCTTACCGACCGATGTTCCATCAATAAATCATAATATTCGTATTAACATTCTTCGCACTTCTTTCGTGCTACGATGTTCTACCTCCATCTTCCCTTTGCCGTCACCAGAATGGATAACTTGTGTGACACATTAAAACAGCAAAAAATTTTCCAATAGAATAAAGGGGACAATTTATATATCGTGTTAATATTATGATGAGAACAATTTCGAATAATTATAATGAATTATGTTGCATTTGCGTATGTCACTAGGTAAAAAAAATATATGTGATGCATGTGTGTATGAGAGAGAGAGAGAGAGAGAGAGAGAGAGAGAGAGAGAGAGAGAGAGAGAGAGAGAGAGAGAGAGAGAGAGAGAGAGAGAGAAACTTGTATAAATATTTGCAAAAAGCTTTTCTAATGAAAAACTTTTGATAGCATGACAAATCTTTTCAAAAAATCAGAAGGTGTTTGGCATGATATGTTAGAATTCATACACCGTATAATTCAGTTTTCGCTACGATCAATGCACTGCCTGTATGAAACGGAAGAGAAATGAATGACAATGATATCGTATATCAAGTACCGACAGTGGGGCGTGGAGATGCGATGAGAAACGAAATTCACGCTTGTATGCACGTGAATTTATGAACGCGAAGCATTATTAGAGTTTGTTCGCTGCCTCTAAAAGTGCAATCATAGCCGCAATATATTCTCCTATATGTTTTATATATATGTATATATAAAATTAAAATATATATATATATATATTAATATATTTGTAATATAAAGTTTATGAGAGAGAATAATTTTACTCAGTAATGTAACTAAAAGTGATAGATGTAAATGAAACAAATGTTTTCCTTTCTCTTATTAAAATTAAATTGGATATTATGTCTCTTCTCTTTGTGTATTGATATCGTTTTTATTCGCCGTAAAATGAACAGCATGCTATATCCGACAAAGGAATACCGAAGGCGGATGCATACACATTTTAGAGTACTACTTCATATAACGATAACTCAGAAACGCGACGTCGTCGTTCGCCGCGTACGCTTTGCCCTATCCGTGAAGAGCTCCGGCGTAAAATATGTGTCTGGTGTCTTATTCTTCACCCGCTCGGTTTCTCTCGAAGGCAACAGGAGAATCGAGAAATGGAAGGAAATAAGACAAGGAGAAAAGAGAAAGCATTCGAAGTGGTTTGAACGGGGATGGTCTTTCCACAATTCTTCCGAATCCTCATCACTGCTTCTCCGTTGCCTTCCGCTATACGCCGTTGCCTACATTCACCATTTCCACAATTCTGCACAAAGTTATTATTATTGTGGTCCCGTGGATGGTCGCAGAATACGCTGCCTGTCACATTAACGGTCCAGAGAAGGATATCATATCGGACGCTTCTGATAATCGCGAGATATTGTCATCGCCATGCTGGCGACGGTTTCGTATTATACAAGTGAAACATATATATATATATATATATATATATATATATATACGATTCTTTAAATATTAATATAACGAAAAAAATTAATAAGCACGAATATATATATACAATATATCCGTGTTTATTAAAATTCTTTTTTTGTTATATTAATATTTAAAGAATCTTCTCTTTTTTTACGACACCAATTGTCGCGATTGCCTCACATTAAAATATTTGTAGTAATGAAAAGACATTATATACGGTAGGCATACGCTTCTATAGAGCTCAATGACGTGAGTCAGTTCTTCATGACGATGAAAGGGAGATTACTTCGCAGTGGTTGCTTTAGAAGAAGGGCGGAACGTGTTCTTGCATACATTTAAAATATTCTAGTTGAGAACCTCCTCTCATAAACTTCCTCATGGCTGTATGTACTTAATACCTGTGAAAGTGTGTAAAGGAGTAATGTATGCGATGCTGGTAATGTACTTAGGGAGATAAGAGTTTCCCACTTATCCAAGGACATTACCGGATCTAAAAAATCAACAGAGGTTGCAGAAGAATCAAAATTTAGCGAGAAAATTATTGTCACCGCAGGTTACTGTATAGGTTTACTGAAAGCGATAGTCTCACGTAGCACTTCTCTCATCAGTAATGAGCCGAGTAATGGAAGAAATAATATTAATTATAATCGATAGATTATCGACAAGAGTGTGCGAGTTTGAGTGAATAATCATCATTATATTAATATACATATATGTATACCAAGACTGCACTCTGTCGGTCTTTTTCTTGGATCCGGTGGAGATTATTAATATCTCCACATCTCCCGCTTTCCACAAATTGCCAACCCCGATCAAATTAACGCGGAGTTAGTTTTACATAACGCCGTCCCTGATATCAAGACGGGGCTCGAGCCTCTCCCCTAAAAGAAATGTGCATTAAATCACCGGTACTTCGTCCGTTGCTCTCCTCCTTTGTCCTCAGTCGATCGTAGAAGCAGCAAGCCATGGCAAGTTCTACTTATCTCGAGAAGAGGAAAAGGGAGAGAGAGAGAGGGGGAGAGAGAGAGAGAGAGAGAGAGAGAGAGAGAGAGAGCACTATCCTTTTTTTTTATCTAGTTACGAAGATGCGAAGGCGCGTCGCAAACCGACCGAGGGAGACTTTCTGCCGGTCGTACAAGGAGGTAGAGGTTGCCCGAGGGGGATGGCGCGGGATTGGGTGGAAAGGAGGGGGGGAGGGAGGGGGTTGAAAGCAAGGGTGTTATCTGGGTGGCGGAGAGAACCAAGTACCAACATAAATATTAGGCTCCTCGTTAATGCCTCTGGTAGCTACTGGCGTTACGTTTCGCAGTAAGTAAATTATGCGATATGAAATTATTAGCGCCATTAAAGAAATTTATACTTTTTCGGTGCCACTCCACTCGGCCACCTATATCTAGCCGAAGGACTCCCGAGGAGACGAAAGGAATGGTGACGATTTTTCCTGACTTTATCTGCCTGCCGATGCTCATTTCCTTGCCTTCTTGCCCGCTTCTGGAATACTGCAACGATATCAGCTCTCGCCGCCCCCATCCCATTTTTGCCGCGTCCCTATTTTTCGTTTTTCTCGTGCCTACCATCCCTACCTGTCTGATACATTGCTTAATGTTTTTGCAAGAGCCAATTCCCATTGTTATCCTCCGCTGTTATAAGATGCGGCATTTTAAGTGTCAGATATAAGTGTATCTCCATCGTTTATTTCATATTATAAAACATTTCACTTGAAAAGAGCAAATCTATGGTCGTACGTACACGTTAACTTTTCTTTGAGAAAACACTGAAATATTAGCACTATAGCTTCGAATTTCGCTAAATTTCTTTTCAATTTTATATTTCTTTGTCGTCAAATCAATGATGCTTAATGTTTTTTTTTGTAAATTTTGTACATCTTAAATATCCGAATAAAATACGCGTTTTACACTTTCAACGAAACGTGAAATTCGGATGCGGGTTCTTGAATTCTATCGTATCTCGCGAAGAAATCGCGCGATTACGAAATATTTCGACGGGCCAATCGCATTGCGCAACGCTGGTATGAATTTTGAGGCGGACTGTAGGCTACATTCTTGTGCCGCGAGCAAATAAAACGAGCCGACGAAGACAACATTATTACGGAACGCTGCCAGCCATTGCTCATGCCTTGCTTCCTTACGTATTTCCAGCCATATATATATACAAGGGTGTCCGAACCCACACACTCAGCGTGTATATGTATATATTCGCGTACATATTCGCTTATGCATACACAGTTCGCGATACAAGCGCGAACACTTGGGTCTGAATTCGTTCTACACCTCTACAATATCGACAATAATTGAGTCTGCCTTCTAAGAGCGAAGTAGGCCCGTTAATTAGAAACTACATTCTCGTGTTTCCGTCACATTCATCACGCATTCTCACACGGAAATATATACTCCGGACGATAATTCTGGATAAAGAGAAATTCTTATCCTACGCGATAAATTAAACAAGACATTGGTAAGATCTTCTTGCTCACACGTGTCGTGACAAATATATAACTATGAGAAGAAAGTGATATTAGTTGATGCAACAATCGCGAAAATAGTTCTAATATATATATATTTATTTTAATCAACGCGAGAATGAATTATGTTTGCTTTGAAAAAATCGAGAAACTCAACTGCATCTCTCTTGCATGTTATTTTTTAAATAGTATCGTCAAATATATTTGACTTAAATGACCAACATAATCAATGACTGTTGATAATTTAAGCCAAATATATTTACGATAGTATTTAAAAAATATAAAAAAAATTATAAAACAAATCAAAAAGTTAATTTTCAATCATAATGCGACAGAGTTGCAACGAACGTCGTTGTCATTAGATTGTACAGATCTTGAAGCCAAACCACCATGCTAAAATATATGACTACGTTCAGTAGAAAAGAGAATAAGGGACTAAAATGGTGAAGAGCGCTACAATAGAGTTGGCACGCTCTATGGTCATAGAATCATGGCTGTCTATTCAATGAGCTCGAAAATAGCCTTCTTCTACAGATATCTCGTGGGATTTCATGAAATGGCATATTTTATGGAAGTGCACGACCTGCTGTACTTCTAATATCTCGTATCTGTATTGTCAAGCGCTAATTCTATAATAGTGTACAGAGAAAGAAAGAGAGAGAGAGAGACGTCTCTAATTTAATGTGTCGCAGACCATTATTAATAATACATATATAACGAGTATAATTTTTACCTTTTAACTTTGTAAATGTAAATCTATAAAAAACTTAAAACAAGTATATTATATTAACATACTGCAGACTAATTCGTTTAACATCCATATTCAATATAATATTTAACATCGCTCTCTGCCACTCTACTTTCCAAAATTTTTGTTAAAGATCGAACTTACTTAGACACAAGTATGACTAGATGCTTTTTTATATCTCGATTAAGATTGATATAAATGTAAAAAAGAAATAAGAAATGCACAGGTAAAAAGACTGTACGATCGCGTAAGTTAAAGATCGTGGAAGCTGTGGGAGGTAGAAGCAACGGTGGTAAAAGGGTCGTCCAAGAGGTCACTGCCGAAGGAGTCGTAAGAGGGCGAGGAAAGCGGATGGAGAGTAAGGAGGAAACACAGAAGGGGTAGAGGGGCAGGGGTGCCCAAGAGGAGTAAGCGGAGAAAGGGGCAAGAGGTTGCCCTCCATGAATCACGACACAGAGGCTGATTTAGAGGCCCAGAAGTTGCCGCTATAGGTACTAGCTGCCGCCTGTAACCTCCAGGTGAACTTGCTGTAGAGAGTGTATCCTAATGGATCTTATACGTGAAAATCTCGAATGGAGCTAACGATATTGTCCCTAAATTTTTATTACAAGTATTATATTATTATATAGAATATAATCGATCCCTATATATGTGTATATATATATTGATTAATGACGACATAGTTCATGACGACAACATAATCTCGATAGGTTTTTTTATATAAGAACGATATATATAATGGCGTCTTAAGATTTAATTCCTCGTTAAATCGTTAGAATGTATCGCAAATCCTTTATCAATTTTCCAATTTTCAAGACCACTGTTTTCCTTATAAAGCATGTATATGTGTACATTTCGTTGAGTAACTACAAAGACGTTACGTGTAGTTTTACGTATGCCACTAAAATTGAGCAGTATAGTGTGAAATATATAGTACAAAATTGTTATTAAACTAAAGATATAATTTAAATTCTCCTATATACAGACAATCTTTAGAAAAAGACCTTAGAAAGACTACTTTGGTTCTGTTTTGATACTCGTCGAGATTAAGATAAAAAATAATTTAGCACTCACCGGTACGATGCGCAACAGCGGAGTTGTAATATACATGTTGATCTGTAAAATACAAATATATACCAATTATAAAACAGTGTCCAAAATAATGACTATTTCAAAAAATTATTATTATATAACACTCAATTTTGCACTCATTTTTAAATAGATATTTAATAAAAAAGTTATTACGTAATTTATAAAGATATTTTTTAGATTTAAACTTTTACAAAAGATATATGATACAAAGAAATTGTTATATAAATAATCTACATGATTATAAATATTAAACTTATATTGATGTTGAAATACAATATTTTATATATATGTATATATAATATTGTATTTTTCAACATCAATATAAGTTTAATATTTATAATCATGTAGATTATTTATATAAAAATTTCTTTGTATCATATATCTCTTTTGTAAAAGTTTAAATTTATATATATATATATAAATTATTGTAAATATTTTAGAAGTATTCTGAAAGTATTCTGAAATAAAATCTAGGACACTTTATGTGTGCATTATATTGCACAATAATATAAAATAAATCAGGAGGTAAAGAAGCAATTAATTTTACAGGTGTGGAAAATATGATATGAATTAAATAAATTATAAATTATTTACCCCAGGATTGCTCCGCTGTCGCCCGATGCCTCTCCGGGCCTCCTCCTCCTCTCTTGTTTATCCTTTGCTGCTCGTTTATGGCACTCACAACACTCGCGAAAACACGGTTAATTACGATCGCGTGCGCACACTAATCAGCAAATTACGGCGATCGCGCGACATTTTGCATGGCACTTCCGACACGCACTTTGTTGTACTTTACACGCGTCGCGTATTTCGGTACATTGCGATGAGAGAATAACGCGAAAATTACAATTAGTTTGAACATTGTATCGGTCAATTTCACGCGCACAAATCGCGGCGACAATACTATCTCTATATTAACGAATAGTATATGTTTTTTAGATTATTATCTTGTATCATAAGGGTGTGAATAAATAAACGAATAAAAATTAAAGACAAATATCCATAGAATGCAATATTCGATAATGTATCATTGTTTTGCCGATTATTCGCGCGATAAATTTCTATCAAGTATACATATAAATCAAGTATGAAATACGCGTTTTAACAAATCACCGATACGTACGCCATGTATAAAGATTGAATTTTTGCTACGCGGTTGACCGATATCGAAATATATAATTAATTACAATCGTATATAATTAAATGCGTCACATGACGACACTCGATTCTGTATCCGTGATATTTTGTCAATGACTGAAAAATTCGAGAATGACATCAGCGATTTTATCTTGATACTGCGACAGTAGGCGAGTTGAATCAATGACTAGTTAAGAATGAACTGTTCGAAAATGTATGTCGAAATTCAATATTACATGCGTTACATTGCAAAGAAATATACATATAAATCACGTGAAATCAATGTATTATTTATATTTTAAATCAGTGAATCGTGCGAAATATCTGCTTCGAATAGGCGTCATGTTTAATCAAACCGTTAGTCGTGGGAATTAATCAATCACGCGAATTGATAATCAAGTTAGTTATAATACTGAAATAATCACGTTCGACGTCTCCCAATACTCCTTGCGATCGCATTCCTGGAAGGATAACGAGGACGATGAGAACGGAGCGATTCATGCCACCACCTGCTTGTTCGAGACTCACGACGCGAATGATAGCAAGGTCACGACATACATACGTAAGCAGAGTAGCGTGTCATATCCTCCCCCCAATTATACGCCGCTATTGTTTATATTATTATTGCTTACCCCGTGGCCTTGTTATACACGTTGCGAGACTCGAGCGAGCAGGTAGCGACAGGAGCCGCTCCATTCATTGTTGTGTTACTCTTCGAAAAATACGATCGCAAGAAGAATCGAGTAAATGCCGAATATCGTGAATAATTCGAGAAATGTTTAACGCAGTAAAAGATGAATATATATTAGAATATTTTATTCCATCTGACTTTCGAATTAATTATTAATAAACAATTGATTGTGGCTTCTCCTTACTTAAATCACTCGACACTTGATTCGAATAACAGGAATAGGAAAAATATAAATTATTTCCTTGCAATCTTGATAAACAATAATTACTTTTTAAGCAATGCTTGTGTCGGAAATTGTCACGGGCCTGAGGAGAATCGTCATGGGCCCGCGATTGATCGACAAGTCCCTGGGCCAGCGGTGCTATCGCGCCGCCATCAGAGAGTCATGTGGAGGGGAGAGCGAGAACGTGCACGCTCTCGTTACACGATTAACGCACTTGTCTTTGTCCTAGCGACCGTATTGTATTAGCAGATACATTGAGAGTAAGTTCTTTTACAATCAGCTTAACGTATTTCTTACACTTGGCTTTTCCGTTGATGTAAGTAATCTCGTAATTTGCCAATCATTTTCGGATTGAAAGAAAAAGAACGCGAGAGAGAGAGAGAGAGAGAGAGAGAGAGAGAGAGAGAGAGAAAATGTACTGCAAGATTAAGAATCGAGTAGTGTAAATAACGAGAAGTTGTGATATCGCAATTAATTGATTATTAATAGCTAATTTGAAATTCAGGGAATAGAATATTCCGCCATATTCTAAAGATAAAATTCCGCCATAAATATATTTTATAGCGTGAAATATTTCGTGGCGTATCGTATCATTGGTATGTGATGTTTAGCCTCGTCCTTGTGACGTATGTTTAATGCGCTGTTGTGTTTACACGCAGTCGCCTTATTGTCATTCACGTGGCGAAAAAAAAAAAAAAACTCGAGCTTCGTGTATCGTCGTATTACTTCGTATTACTTCGAAATGCTCAA
Source organism: Lasius fuliginosus (assembly GCA_949152495.1). NCBI lineage: Eukaryota > Metazoa > Arthropoda > Insecta > Hymenoptera > Formicidae > Lasius > Lasius fuliginosus. Next base: position 1,378,930 of record OX424453.1, on the reverse strand, counting down.
GAGAGATCGGAGATTATCGTAGATTTATTCACACTCTTGTAGTATAAGATTATAATGTTACGTTCTAAAATGAAAGCGTATGCAATTAATTAGCAATAAAGGTAGCATTGCCGCGACTATAGTTATATGTATACATACCTAAAGAGCTTGTATATCTAGATATTTTCTATTCTTCATTGTAAAAAGAGCATAGCAAGTACACGCACGTACTCGTAATATACACACATACACATACATACGCACCAACACGCGATCCGCATTGAAGACAGAAATATCTTCTCTCTCGCTCGATCAGCGCCGAACTTCACTCTCGTTCGATCAGTGCCGAAATTCACTCCACAGGACGTCTCTAGATATATAAACTCTATGGCGAATTGCGTATAATTTGGCGTGATTTTAGAGAATCGAACAGACTTGTACAACAGTTCTTGCGTTGTATTCTTGTCGCGATACAACAAAGTGCGCGTCGCGTGTGAATACAACAAAGTGCGCAAAGTCGGGAGTGCTGCGCAAAGTGTCGCGCGATCGTCGTAATCTGCTGATTACGACGATCGAAGTGCGCGCACGCGATCGTAATTAACCTTGTTTTCGTAAATGTTGTGAGTGCCATAAACGAGCAGCAAAGGATAAACAAGAGAGGAGAAGGAGTCCCGGGGAGGCATCGGGCGACAGCGGAGCAACCCTGGGGTAAGTAATTTATAACTTATTTAATTTATATTGTTTGCTACCTATAAGATTAATTGCTTATTTATCTCCGCGTGATTTATGTTACATTATTGTGTGATATAATGCACGCAAAATTTGGCTTAGATTTTATTTTAGAATATCCTTAAAATACTTATAAAACATTTACAGTAATTAATATTATATATAGAGATATCAAGAAATAAAGTATTTCAACGTTACTTTAAGTTTCATATTTATAATTATTTGTATAAAAATTATTTATATAAAAATTTATTCTTTTATCAATAATTTTTTATAAAAAATGTAAAAAATGTGTAAGAAATATCTTTATAAATTACGTAACTTTTTTTATTAATTATCTATTTAAAAATTGGATTCAAAATTTAGTTACATAATAATTATTTTTATTTTTTGAAATATTTATTATTTTGGCTACTGCTATATAATTTGTATATATTTGTATTTTACAGATCAACGCGTGTGCACTACAACTCCGCTGTTGCGCATCGTACCGGTGAGTGCTAAATTATTTTGTATTTTAAACTGGACGTATTAGCGAATTCTAAATTTTCGCTCTAAGAACGCTCCAAACTTCAACGAGGTCGAATAAATTAGAATCAGTACCAGCCCATCGAAAGCATGGTACTGATAAATTTCCGCGCGTGTTCTCGCAGACACGAGCTGCATATATTTTACATTCTCAATTCGGGATGAGCAGATTTATCGAGCTTCAGCGCCCAATATACCATTCACCTTCCTTGACAATCTTTCTACTTCACGTATTGTATATCTGCCGTCTGTATATGTATATTGCTTCCTCATAGAGAAAGCTTTGTTTTCGTGAAAAATTTGTTTTCAGTTTTCTATGCCAATGTGTTCAGAATGTTCTAAAACGTCGAAAAATCACATTTTTAAAAAATGTCCGTATGTGTGTGTGTATGTGCACCAAAAAAGGGCGTGGTTGCTCTAACTTCCGCAAATTTTGAGATATCAGGTTAAATTGTTTTTATTCTTGTTTTTTTTCTTTCTCGTCTTCATCATTTTTTTTACGTCATTTTTTTTACATCATTTTTAAACTTTTTACTTTTACTATTGAATTTAACTAGGATCGGTAAAATTCAAAACTTTATTTTAAAAAATTTCTAATTTGCACATTGCTTCCTCACCATTTTAATTCGCTCATAAAGCTTTCTCTATGAGGAAGCCAATCTATTATATGCTAATAATTTTACTTTAATTTAAAAACTAGCTTCCTCTGAAGAGGAACTTTGTGAGCGAATTAAAATCGTGAGGAAGCAATGTGCAAATTTCTAATTTGCACAATTGTTTTTTGTATGCTTTCTATTGTTGTTAGGAATTTATTTGCCAGCAACTTATCTGCAAAGATCTTTAGATATTAATATAAAAATATGATAGAAAAATCTTTTATGTGTATATTGCGCATGCATTAAATAGAGAGAAGCTAGTTGCCTGTATTTTAAAATTAAAAATCACTTCTAGTAATTCTAATAAGATTAATTTCTTAGTCTATACTAATTAAACGTTTTTCACTCAATTTTAATAAATATCATATGTTCTCTAAATCCTAAATTCTTTTTTCAACAAACTATATAAACAAGATTAATTACACGAATATATTACAATGTTGCATTTCATATTTTATGTGACTTATATTGGTATGTTATAAAATTATAAAATAGCAATACGCGCGCGCCACAAAAAGTGTGATAAAATATAAAACAATTATATAATTTATAAAATTTTTTATAAAATTTATAAAAATATATATAGGCAATTTCGTATAAATGTAACAATTCAACGTGTTGTTTGTCAACTAAATATATGAATTAGTATTAAAGCATATTGAAATGCACAAAACTCGATTATGGAAAGTGCGAAAGAGTAATAGGATCAAATATGAGAGGAATATACATAGTGGGAGTACGAAAGAGAGGTACAGGGTTAGGTGCGAGAGAAGCTATAAGAGAGGAGAGTACAGCAGAATGAGTAAGTGCGAGGGCTCGTCGCTTCTCCATTTCAAGCCTAAGCGCGGCCATTCATCAGGATTTCGGCGCGCAGACGTGCTTTATTACTGCTCGGTCGAAATTGCTATCCTACGACTCCATTCCGGTCCGCGAGCTTGCATACACCGTACCCAAGCAAGCCTCTTTCGGCATAGTCAGGATAATGCATTAGTGCCTTATATAAGATTCAGCCACGCGCAAGCGATTCACATTCTTAACCAGATACAGGCACGGGGTTAACTAAAGTCAAATTATATTGGAGAAAAGTATAGTATCGGCGATCTTGTATTAGTTGCGTATATTCTTCCAATCGTTATCGTAATAATAAATATAGATTATAATGAAAAATTATAATAAAATAGTTATAATGGAACGTTATTATTCATTTGCTAAAACTTTATTTTGCACACAGCTTCAATTTTCAACCGTGTATAGCTGAAAGTTACTGCTACATCTCGACTTAAAAATAAACGATATCTTTTTAAAATTTTCCGCAACTCCTCGTTAAAACTCATATCTAAGGAGAGGCGAATAATTATCACCCGTTAACATTTCTCCGCAATAAGAATCTATTAGAGTTCTGTCACATTATCTTCGGTAACCTGCTGGCGTGCGTCGCGCGATTCACACGCACTCACACACATATATACACGGTTTGCGGTCGCGCAAGCCGCGACGACTTCTCGCACACGTGCATACATCGACACGCGCGCATCGCCTCTCCAACACGTGTATACCGAAATACGAATGAAAAAGCTTAATGCGCCATTATTTACTTGATAGTGGACAAGAGGGGGGCTTTCAGGGGGTACCAGCACGTGTTTACGCGTTTATAACAGACGTGACGTAGAGTGGTTATATTCTAGCCCAGGCGTGTGCGCGCGTCGGGCTGGAGGCCGGCAGGGATCGCGACGGGATCGCCGCGAGGAGAAAGAGAGAGAGAGACAGAGAGAGACAGAGAGAGAGACAGAGAGAGAGACAGAGAGACAGAGAGACAGAGAGATGGTTGGAGGTGGCGGAGGCCGCGCGTGCTGTTTTGTGATGCAACACGCACATTACCAGACCGTAATGCGGCCTCGTCGGGGCTCACCGGTTCATATATTTTATTTAGCACTGACACACGGGGCCGAAATTACGCGCAGTTATTAATGAAACTAAACTATTAATTTAAATTCCATTGTTCCATTATAAATAATTACCTGTTAATTACCGGACGAACCGAGGTCACCCGGTGTAATGTGATTGGAGGGGGGGGGGGGGGGCGCATGCGATCGGGCTAACAAATGTTCGTTACAGCGGGGCTAATGTTACCGCGAAATGTTTTTATCCTTCGAAAAGTGCGCCCTTTACGCACTTTCGTTTCTCGATAATGCGACTTAGAAATTACAAAGTCACCCCGATTATTGAACATATATTGTATAATACTCCGTAGAGATTCGATATTATTTATTATGTTTTAACTTTCGTAATGTGTGAGCGTTAAGCCACGCTCGTAAAATAGTGCATGTAATCACTGACTATTAATTGTCGTCCGCCATCCATGCTGAAGCTTAATGAGTTACATTTGCTTGCGTTATAAGCATTATTTATTACATCATTGTGTATTAATAAAAATATAATCCGATTGACTCACGGACAAATTATATGCAAGTTGTATATATTTATACATTTATCACCGAGAATTATCCGAGACTGCCGATTCATCAATTACCGATTCTCTCAAGCTGTAATAATTAAATAACGATACATCTCTCGATATCATTATCTCCACGGGGCCTTTTATTTCCATCGTCGCGTCACGGGGGTAAGGTAAATATGCGTGCGTGCCAACAAGAGTATGTGTCTCAGGGCGGATTCAATTAATCAAAGCTGAGTCGCTGGCGGCCGTCGCTGATTGCTCTTGTGATGCACTTAGTCGCGTACACGTGATTACACGCTGTGAGATAGACAGATGAGGCTACGTGCCTGTAGTTAATCTTCCATACGTCAAACCGTACGAACGACATGAAGTGGAAGGTGAGGAGATATCCGCGCCGCGGACTTGGTGTACGTACACGAAACAGGCGCTCGTATATAGCGGGTGTCTTTGCACGAGGTGACTCCCGTAACCGCGTGCTGTGCGTGAAGAGTTCGTGACTGCCATACGCGCCGACGTAGGTAGATGTGTCACATTGCAGGGGGAATGGCATTCCGTCTCGGTGAGCAATTGCAATGGGACGATCTGAACAGCCATGAGAGACACGTACAGGAAAAACAGCTGTAGAATTCGATTTTATCGCCTCGTCCGAAGGCGCATAAAATATGTGAAATAATATAAAAATGCACCGTAAAAGTGATTAGAATTTAATTTCGCAGAGAAGGATTATAAATGATGTTACGTCATCTTTGCACCGATGTGATCGCACGCGGCAATCGAAAGCGTAGGCGACTTGGCCGTACATAATAAGGAGGCGTCTTGAGCACGCGTTCGTCAACACGTATCAGGCCAGGAAATCACGATCACGAACGCGCTATAACTTGATGTGGCGCCAGTGACAGTTGATTATTCGTCGGGAAGAAAATATTTGGAAATGTCACTCCGTCTCTCGTCTTTCTCTAAATTTTGCCGAATCGTCAATCTTTTTTCTCGAAATTCTCCAAGCTCGGAACGAAAAAGAATCCGTGGAAGAAGAAATATACACGGAACAGAGATTACAAATTATATCTTCGATTTCACCGATAATGGGAAAGAATTATAAAATAGCGGCACGCGCGAACGCGGGGATTTCATATTTCGCCGTGATCGAATTTGCCAATCGTTTCCGCATTTAATATATCCGTCGCTTGAATACGAGAATATACCTACGGAAAGCTACGAAGGGGTCAACGAGGGGTCACGGGAGAAAAGCGAATCGAGGAGAAATGACGTAACGGAGACATAGTACTGCCAGAAAGAGGAAAGCGCGATAGAAAGGCATCGGAGCGCACCGGCGCCCTGCCTCGGCTCCGCCGAGGCGCCGGCGTCACTTCCGCCCTTACTCCTATCCCCCCCTTTCGCCGTCTCGTCTCGCAACTCCGTTCCCGCGGTTCCCTATCTCGATTCAGGCTGCCGCTCGGAATCGCAGAGCCTTGAAAAAGGAGCAAGAGGAAATATACACCGACTGCCGGCGTCGGTAGGCGTTGCCCTCGCCGAGCGCGCTCGCCAGAATCGCGCGACTACGAGAAGACCGGCACACTCCGGCCACCAATAAATAAATATGAGATGCATCGGCTAAACAGTTCTCGGGTTGTTGATCTCCCGCGCGCGAGACTTGTATAAATCAGTCTTATGCTCTCTAGCATCCACGTCGCATCCACCCTGCGCGCGCTCGTGTGTGTATGTGTGCGCGAAAACTTTGTATCTCGGTGCGCTGATGTTTCTGCAGCGCTTTCCGGAGTACGTTTTATCGGTATCGATTGCACAACCGTGATTTGGCGATGAATTTAAATATCGAGAGAGAGAGGGAGAAAGAAAGAAAGCGCGCGCGCGACGTGTTTCCAATTATCTTGTTTTAAAACCTTGAAATGTTAACGCGGCTGCCTCTATTTAGGCGGACCCATTATCTCGTTCGCCAAATTTTCTTCGCGCGAAAAATTCAAAATCTACCTCGGAACTACCGCATTCCTCGGAACTCATTATTCGATGGCACTCTGTGCGCGTGACGCGCATCGCAATAATCTTCCCTATTCCCGTTTTAAGCCCATCGCCCACGCATCTCTTTCCCCGAAAAAATAATAAGCGAGAGGGTTGGAGTTCCGAGATACACGACGTAGGAGACGGGAGACCCAGGGCTGACAGGGATTCATAATTTCACGCGGGCTTATTGCAGTCGGTTATTTATCCTCTCTACTCATCGTGCATGCAGCTCTCGCCTAAGACTCTCGCGGTTCTGTTCTGCCTGCGGTTTTCGCCTTCTTCTCTTCTCTCTCCCTCGCTCCTCTCCCCCTCAATCCTCTCCGTCTCATCGCATCGCAGTTTCTTCGGCGGATGAGTCATGATACGTCCAAAGTAATATCGCGGCTTAATTTAGGATAGATCATGCCGTACGTTGTTTTGCGCCGATTATATATCGATTATTCGATTTCGGTAACTGTGCGCAGACACAGCGTATATCGAACGGTGATTTACTCCGATAACTTGATGCTATAAAAATGCGTCAAAGTCTATCCTCGATTCGCACCGTCGTATCATAATAAAGATATAATAATAAATGCGTTAATTTTTCCACAGTCTCCTCTCGCTCCCTCCGACTTGCGACAAAATTGTGTATCGGTTTAACTTTCCGACAGGACAAGTGTTGATTTACGATTCTCGCAGGCTATATATTTCACAGTTATCTGATTTAAAACTTTGTATTAAACTTTCTCTGAAGGTTAAATCCCAGCGGGATTAACAAGGACCACTGTGGCGTGGCGTCGAGTTTTTGGTTTCTCAATGTGTATATTCGTATTTTGATGGAAAATAGTCGCTATTCCGCACGAGTTAGAGAAGAAGGATATTCGCGCGGACACGACAGAGAGAGAGAGAGAGAGAGAGAGAGAGAGAGAGAGAGAGAGAGAGAGAGAGAGAGAGAGAGAGAGAGAGAGAGATGGAGAAAGAGATAGAGAATCGCGAATGCTTCCAATCAGATTTCCCGGCCAGTATCCGCCGGCGATACGAATATTCGGCCAGTTTGGTGACCAGATAGTCCCTCACTCGCAGCCCGCTCGCTTGAACACGGAGGATAATCCTCATGGATTATTGCGGTATCACGTGGGTCCATACGTGCTCACGTAGGAGAGGATGCCCTAGGACGTCCGTATTTGTATGCCGTGGAATACACCTACGTGTTTGTATCGCGCACGGGTTTCTCCATGGAAACCCTTGCTAGGGGCCGGGCCTGCTGCGATACCCTAATTCCTAAATCTGTCGCCATAAGTCCTCGTTACAATAAATAACCCGACCGGTGTGTGTCTGAGCTTGCGTCTCCTGCCTCTCCCTCCCCTCTCTCGCCCTCCCCCCCCATCTCCTCTATCTTCTCCTTCTCCTTCTTCTGGACCATCTCCCGCTGCTTTCTCTGAACTAGCTTTAAATAAGCCTACTTGCCGCGTTCGTACGGCTCAATCGCTCCGTGAAAAATACCCTCGATCGTATATGATTCTTTACTAATTTGCTAGCGTGAGATATGCTTCATATTATAGATTAGAATATTTATATTTTTATTCTGGGATATATCAATATAAAAATAAATTCTAAATGTAAATAGATTAATATAAATTAATAGCAAGATGCAATAAGTAAGATATTTACATTATAGTACATTTCTTTTTTTGTATTTTCTTATAAAATTTATTTCCTCTTTAATCCTGCGATATATTTCAATTATTACTTAAGATTTATATTTCACGCGACCGGTGTTTTCGATGTTCAGCTACCGCCTTTTATGCTCGTTGAACACATCGCTGCTCTGATTTACATTACTCCTATCATGTCGCACTTATTGCATCTTATACTAAAAGCGGGTACACAAAAAAAAGTACGGTGGGCGTGAAATAATACGATCGATAAATCCTAATAAATGTCTACCTGCCTCGCGCAGACATATATAAATAAAACGTCGGTGTTCGAAGAGCATGATCAGGCGCATTCTATCCGTGTGTGCGTGGTCACGTGCGTCGCCACGCATGCGTCCAACGACGCTATACAGCTTTATCATGGGCGCCACAATATACGAATATACGATATATAGTGTGGCACGTACTAATTGCAGTAGCAATTCCGATTCAAGATTTTTCGCAAAGAATCTTGGATGCGAGAATAAAACGAAAGTTTATAAAAAAGTGACTGAATAGAGAAATCGCGCTATAAATTTCCATCAAAAGAATTCTCTGCTAGGAAAATTGTGACAATTTTTATATATCATATAATATAATAGTTAACAAGCACTCACGTTGAAAAAATTAAAATATATCGTGTAACTTTAACAATTGTATATACACGATGTATGTATATTATTTCTCGCTCGTGCAGATGATTTATTAGAGATGACATTTTGAAAATATACATACGAAAGAACCGAAAGCTTTGAGAATATTTGAATTGTCTTGCTGACATAATGTATCTCGCAATTGTACGTTGTATCAATGGTGCGATTGGAATATTTACGCGAAAAGATGATAAGTGTCGCGAGAAAAAAGCCCACGCGACTTTATCATCAAATCGCTGTAGGAGGTAGCAGTAACGCAAGCTCAGTTGCAGTTGCAGCAATGCGAAGATGCATCTAGAATAGCGAAGAAAGGAAAGATAGGTAGACAAAGAAGAGAGAGAGAGAGAGAGAGAGAGAGAGAGAGAGAGAGAGGATGGTGAAGTTGAAATCGCGCAAGAGAGAGAGAGGTGCGTTTTGAGAGTGTATGAGAACGAGTCGTTAAGGGGCGGGAAAGATGGCGCAAGGGGGTACGAGGGGTTCGGGAGAGGTGGCGGCGGCAAGGGGGGAGGTGGCACAGCAGAGGATGAAGGCGGTGGGGGTGTGCATTGCGGATTTATTCCCGCCAACACATTCATCATGGCGGATTTAGCTGAACCCGTAACGCATTGCCGTGGATATATATCTGCTTCCATCCCTACCCTAACTTTCTCCCTCCTCCGTCCTTTACCCCTCCACCACCTCATCACAATTCCGACCGAATCCTCGCCGGTATATCCTATATTCTGACAAAACCTCTCTTTTTCAATGACTCCCTAACTCTTTCCGCGATACGTGAAGCGAAAGGATACTGGATCGTTTACGATGCTCCGAGTATTACGCTTCACGGTGACATATTTTACTTACATCGCAATGTAATGACAGAAATATATGTAATCACATTGCGTTAATATAAATAACTTAATTACCTTCAATGTAATCATCACTATTCGGGAACACTTTTACGAATATTTTTCATAATTTACATCGTAACGATAGATTCGGATAGGAAGTTACGTCAAAATGAGCTACATATATGCGCACTTCTTTTCCTTCTCGTTGACCATTCGCGGCAGAAACAGACCGTAAATAGCTCTTTAATAAATCTTTGGTGTGCTATCAGCAGCTGATCGCAATGCATCATGGCGTCGCGTTGACAGACCCCTCTAACTACTCTTCACCCTTCGTCCTCGTGCCATCCCCTCCCTTCTGCTCCGCGTAGATACGATATTACGGGGATTGGTATAAATCTATGGCTCATCCATCTACATTTTATCCCCGGAGAACCAAGACACCCACGCAGAGACGCGCGTACAAGCACACAGACGTGCCGAAACGTGCACAAATACCGTCAAAATCTTCCTTCTTCTCCGCTCCTCGTATCCTGAGGGTCCCTATTCGCCCTTCTCCCTCGAGACGGTTCAAATCCGATCTCCAGCCCACCCTCTTCTCGTGCGCCTCGTTCCACCTGCTCTATCGAGATTCCAATAGCGGCCTTATCGAAGGCTTTGTACGATGAGGGATCGCAAGCTACCCGGGCACTTTCCGCGCGGTCCTCATGATATTTCACATTTATTATCATATTTCAGATATTCACAATCCATTCTTTATCAAGTCAAGACGTTATTAACAAAGTTGTGCAAAAGAAATTCGTGGAAGATTCTGCGCTCAAAAATAAAAATTTTCGTAAAAAAACTTTTGTCAAAAAATGCGACATTATTATAAATAATAAATCATTCTATTATAATAATAATTTATTGAATTAAATAATATAACGAACACATTTTGTATACTTTGATTGTTTCTTTCGTATGACTGATGCATACGTGTTTTTTTTCTTTTTTCGTGAGAAAAAAATATACTTACAGCAACTCTTCTAACGTATATATAAATATATTAACTGTACAATTATATGAATATTTTCTACACACATTAATTGAATTATATTTTATTCAACTCTCCAAAAGCTGATACTGCCAACTGGTGATGATTCATAAATGATGAGAGTCCAGACAATTCCTTGGCGCCATTCTGTAAATATATACGGAGGGCAGCGCATTAGCTCAAAAAAGGATTCCCTTTTATTTTTCAGTACACTGCAAAAGTTTGCTCGTCTATTTACTCATCGCATTGAATCGAAATCGGCACTATTCTACATTAGAAGTTCAACAGAAACACACTATTACTTAACAGAACACTTTATCCTATATGAACGTAAGAGAATACTCAAAGTTCGACTCCTAAAGAGTCGATTGCAAAGAATTAGAAATTAAACATACGCTTAGTATATAAGAAATAAAATCACGATGCACTAGGATTTGACCGCATGCTCGAGTAGCACTGAGGGGTTATCTCCGAAAAATCGACAGTTAAAAGGGTGGGAACGAGATAGGAAAAACTTGCTTCGACTTATTCCCCCGTTGGTTTAACAAAGTGCGATCAACGGCGGGATAACAGCTGCTCCGAGTGGCCCTTCCGGTGAGAACGGGGAGAGAAACGAAACGTTTTCAAAGGTCTCCCTTCTCACCCCAGTGTGCCTGTCTCTTCCTCTCTAGCGCCAAATATGGCGCTTGTCTCTCGCCATAAGATGGCTTTTGAATTTCGATTTAATTCGCATGTCGCAAACTGTGGCGCGCACTTGAGAGATTTATCGCGGAACTTTTTAATTCTATATATTTTATGTAAAATACAGTCGCTAGTAGTCATTCTCAGCTGCATTTTTATTTTACGTCCGCGAAACATTCTACCGGAGATTTATATCGGGAGCAAAGAGAAAAAAAAATTGTCATCTCTTACTGCACAAATAAGTTATTCGCCGAGGACTTTTTACGCACAAAGTCAAGTCACTTCGTTGCGCGGAAACGTGGCACTGATACACCTCCAAACAGTACGATGCAGTTTCTTAACTTCTGCTTTCGTCATCAAACTTTCATGAGGCACCGAACGTCAAGCAAGAAAAACTTGCCACGAAATTACCAAGGGCCCAGAGCTCGCCTCGGAAGCCACAGACGTGGACGAGAGCGGGGATGAGAAAACTAAGCAAGACACGGCGAGGAAGAAAGGAAAGGAAAAGAAAGAAGAGGTGTATCCCGACCCAAATTCTAGGGACGAGAAAACTTGGCTCGTCAATCTGCAACCGGAACGAAGAAAGTTCCGGTGCGAGGACAAACGCTTGTCCCTTCGTTGTGTATCTTTGATACTTACTCCGCGACTATACATGATGTTCGAAGCTTCTCTTCTTTTCTTTATATGTGATAGTTTCACCGTGAGACACGGCATATAATCTCGTACGCGTTTCTCGTTATACGTCGCGCGCGACGGGAAAACGCTGAATCGTATCAGTCCGAAAAGCGGAGAGATTAACGGGGAAACTTTGGAGGCTAAAACAGTGATTAAGTGCCGTTCGCCAAAATCCAGTATTAAATTCGTAATAAATTCGGAAAATATCGGGAATACGGACTAGAACTCATAAATAACGTAGTTTAAAGTGGGAATTCATTCATGTGACATTTATTCACGCAGATAGAAGAGATTGCTACTAAGAAAAACTAGAAAGGATGATAAAGCATAATAATAATTGCTGGCTTACGAGTTCCTAGTTTTACGCATACGCGTATACACATATTATGAGCGAGATATGAGAAGAATATGAAAAAAATCGTCTAGTGTACAGTACGTCTTAAACATAAAAAACAAAAAGATTTTTTTAAATCTTTTTTTTTGTCATATCACTCTTGTTTATATCTATAATAAAATTGCTGTGGAAATATCAATCTGGATGCAAACTTATGCATTAAATTATAAAAAAATTTAATGAGGAAGTTGTCAAAATGTCAAATATTGGGCGTTGCCAGTGGATGGATAAAGACGCCGCCATCTTTAAAGAATTCCATAGCAGATCAGGCGACGCAGTATCAAAGAGCGGGCGAGCAATATATGCCGAGATTCGACCGAATCATTTTTCATGACAGACGAGCGAAAATTTCCAAACACACAAAGAGGCCCGTAACTTGCGCGTAGCCGCGACGGCGATGGTCGTCGCTCGTATCTCACTCCGGCCATCAGTATTTTCCAACTTGTCTCACGGATTCCCTCCCGCGCGTGCTCTCCTCACTGACGTAAGTAACAACATATATAAAAGTAAGTGACTCTCTCTCCCTCTCTCTCTCTCTCTCTCTCTCTCTCTCTCTCTCTCTCTCTCTCTCTCTCTCTCTCCCCCCTCTCTCTCTCTCGACTCTCTCTCGCGGGGCGGTGATACAGGGTTCTCCTATCTGCGGAGTCTATCGGGCAGTAAACAGCGTGCGGCAGATAAGGCGAAAGATATATTATAGACTCCGTCCCGTCGCGTATACGGGTGTATACAGAACGAGAGGCTGCGTGATAGCTCTGGCTCTAGTAGCCCGCGACGTTAGAGCTCGGAAAGGCGCTCTATATATTTCGCTTCTTTTTTCGCCCGGGCTTCGCGTTCTGGTAAAAACGCCGCCGGCGTCTGAATACTCGCGCGCGGAGGACGGAAGTCGGTTTGCAAGCCAAGCATGGGGCGGCGGCGCCGAGCAACCCCTTATTTTACTCCTTCCTAGTCGGTGGCCCAAGTAGCTGCCTCTCTCCCCCTCCCCCTTCGTCTTCCTCTCCGCTTCCTCCACACCACCCGAGGATCGACTCGACCATCCCCCCGCTCGTCGCCCCCGGACCCGGTTCACCGTCCTCTACTTTAACTTCTTTCGCTTCTCGATCTTTTTCTTCTTCGGCCAATGCTCGAATGCTCGATGCTGCGATACATCACGTGCACGCTGTTGCCAGTTGACTTTCTATCTCTCCCTCCCTCCCTCCGACCCCGCTTTCCTTCGGCACAGACACGGAAATCTAACTCCAAACTCACCAAACGAACATTTATCCTTTCTCTTTTGGCGAACTGCCATCTATTCGCAGATTGAAACTTCTTACTGTTGGTAGGCTTCCGCGATAAAAGATTGAATGAAAAAAAATTGCGCTTTTTACAACTGTAATGCGAATTATTTTCCGAGTGAATGAAATTCGTTACGAGTGCGAAATCACCCTCGTTGAGTATTGTTACAGCGCTATATTGCAGTTTAGAAAATAGTCGCGGTTTTCGTCACAGCGGTTCGCGGTGGCATTTGTACGAACGATTTTATATACGAAACGTTGAGAGGGGTGGGAAAGGGTTATGCTTCATTTCAGCGTTATTTCAAAACGATGCCATGCTGGGGGCAAGTTATTATACCGCTGTCAGCCACCGCAACACCCCACGTTGATCTGCATAACCATCATGGTCTCCCCTACAGAACGTTCTGATTGTAGTAGTAAGACCGGCCCTTTAACGTGACTCGAGATCACTCAATAGAGGCGCGGCTATCAGCCAACCACAAAAGCGATTACAAATTAACGTGACATTTCTTCGCGCTTTAATATGAACTCCCGTTACGTTTCTCATCCCTCTTACGCACACCCTTCTTTGCCGCCTGGGGAGCGAATACAATTATCGTGCCTTTTGTTTCACAATTGCAGCTACTTCTCCGTTTTCTATCCGGAGGGTGAAGGAATATCATTTATTTTTATTCTTGCACCCTTGCGAATTTAGGCTGAGGCAAGGGTGATGGCTCGTCTCTGCCATTTTGTATTAACGTGTCGTTTTATAATAATCTTAGTTGTACGGGAAATTTTCCAGAGAGATCTCGGGAAATATTTCTTTTTTCGCGAGATAATAAAAGTTCTATCACCGTCACGATAATTTTAAAAACTCAGATATTAATATAAAAGTTAATACATAAAAGGAATGCTTTAAATAAAATGACTAGTTCTCTCACACAAAGTAGCTGAGAATTAATATTTTTTTAAATATGTGACAATATGTTACATTTAATAATATATTACATGTATTACATTTAATAATATGATGAATTATTAAATTTAAAATTATTTATTATATGAAATTTTTTTGAAAGTATATCTCAAACAATGCATGTGTCCTGTAGAAGGATTATAAGAAGGAATACTTAATCAACTTCTTTTTTTAATTTAATTTATCTAACAAAGAAGCAGCAGACTTGTGCTGTGAAGAAAAAGGAAGATACTTGTGGCATGTAAAATAAGCCGACAAAAAGTTATCTCCCACGTAGTCCTAGATTTACGAGATCCACGGTTCGTTTCAAAGCCATGTTAAAAGTGGAACAACCTTGGGGAGAGAGAGAGAGAGAGAGAGAGAAAGAGAGAAGGGGCGCGACCCATTTCCCTTCAATTCTAGGGAAATAGGCGTAGTCCCGTTTTTCGACCAAAAAAAATTTTTAACGCATGACTGCCCGATCACTGACATTGTCATGCTTCCGCAAACATTTTTTGGTCAGTCAGTCCCGTTAAGTCACGGATTATTATAGTTCCAAAAAGCAAAATGCGCATTTCTCTATAAACCTTAAGGTCTTTGTAGTAAACTAAAATCTTGATGAGAAAGACTATAGATACAATTCAAAAATCTGCAAGGTTCTACTATTGTAAGAAACCTCGAGATCGTGTTATCGCGATTTGTTCTAATCTTGTCCGTTCCACGATGCCCATTACAATTTATTAAAAAATATTTCGATATATCCTTTGACATAATCAAAAGGAATAGCTTTTGCATTTGATTTTGATATAACGTGCAAATAATGTTATATTATAATTTTATATTGTATTAATTTTATAATATAACGTATATATCTAAAAATAAAACTGATATAATTAAGATTTTGAAATATTTTGACATATTAATATTTCGCCTTATATTAGCTTCTTATATATGTTTATTTATTATGTTTTATTTTTTATACATATACGTCAGTTTATATAATCAATTTAAAAATGTTAAAAATTAAGAATAGATGACACCAGACACATACACACACACACAAATCTTCATTTACTTGATTTTTTCCACGGAGCTCGCGTTTCTAATTTCGTGAATCTATAAAAACATCGAGACATCGCTTCCAAGTATCATCCACCGAGATAAAATTGTCCCTCGTATATTTAGTGGGCGGTGTTCTCCATGTAAATACTGAAAGAAACTGACATCACCTAGGAAACGCTTTGATCTCGTCATCTAGACAGTTAAGAAATCAAAGTCCTTATTAAAATAATTTACGATTCGCACACGCGCAGCTTTGTCTGGAAACTTTACTTTGTGCACAGTTTGTACAAAATGCACTGAATGCTTTTATGACTGAATTTGGCACAATTTAAACAATAATATTTATTTATGAGGTTCTTCTATGATATACGCATATAAGTGTCAATTTCGACAACAAGCTTGATAAAGTAAAATTAATATACTCGATGAATTAGAATCCGATATACATGTATATCGTGTAAATTAACTGTACAATCGTATAAAAATGGTAAACTATCCGAGATTATGCAGTCGAAAACGCGAAATTAAATCAACAATTAATTCCTAAAGGATCAGGAACAGCCAATAGCAGCTGGACTTCCCCGTTGTCTTGAACGGGGTTGTCCAACCAAGAAATAATACAAGTGCACTAGGCAGAAGAGACCAACCTACCCCTTACTATCCGCACACCCGTCGCCCGCAGATAAATCTTTCCGCCCTCTAATTGGCCTTCCCTCCATTTCCTCGGCCCATACCCTCGGTCTCGACCTGTTCCTTCTTCTCCTCTCCCTCGCTCCTACACCTCCTTCTCTCCGATGTCCTCCTTCCCTCTCTCCGCTCATCTCATCTCTCGGTTTCACTTCCCTACCTTCCCGGGCACGGCTCCAGGGAACGTTCTCACCCTATGCGCCGCCACCCTTCCCTCCCACTATTCATCTCTAAACCGGCGAATTATTAGAATTATTAGACATTATATTGGCCGCAAAATGTCCGTTAAACCGCCAGAACTCAATTGTAAATTAAGATTTCTGATAATGCCATGAGATGTATGCGTTCAAAACTTAGCGGCTATTATTAAAG
Organism: Lasius fuliginosus; assembly: GCA_949152495.1. NCBI lineage: Eukaryota > Metazoa > Arthropoda > Insecta > Hymenoptera > Formicidae > Lasius > Lasius fuliginosus. Next base: position 1,362,299 of record OX424453.1, on the reverse strand, counting down.
TTTCAGATTCGTATATTGGTGGACGAGATTTGTCCATAGCGAATTTTATCCAAGAAATTATTTCGCCTCGTATAATAAAGAAATAGTGCAGACAAGAACTTAAATACGATTATATCTATTGATTTTTTGTAAATCAAATTATTTTCTATTTGGACAGAATGTATCGTAAAACTTTTTAGCTCACTTTATAAATTGAAATATACTCAAATATTTTAAACGAAGAAAGACAATGTTTTATATACAAAGCAATAGAATGTAGAATGCAGTCGTCAAGAATCTGATAAAGACTTAGCCTCCGCCCCCCTCCCCCTTCAAGTTTAATATAAACTAAACTTAACTAGAATCTTGCCGAAATGCATGGAGGTGCATGATTTGTGCTCAAATCGAAAATGATTTAGCACTCGTGGAAATAACAGATACTAACCGAGAGTTACGAGCGCATCGTTACGAATACGTGTAATATTTGTAGCAGCAAGAGAGTAACATCAGTGAGGCTTTCGCATAGTTTCTCTTTCTCTATCCCACTCAACCGTTCTCTATCTCTCTTTCGGCCAACCAACCGTCTCACAGTTCGTTTCCGTGTTGTTACATAATACACGCTGCGGCGCGGTTACGGTGGATGAGGGATGAGGTGCTGCGTTGCCTAATAACCTCCCCTTTGCACAACACCCCCTCAAACCCGAATCCTCCGCCGACCCCCTTGTTATACCGAGCGCACAGGATACGATAGTATTTGCGAGCGGTGCATGCAACTACGGGCAAACCACCGTGCAAGAGCACGACGATATAGAAACACCGCTAGAACACCGCTGACAAGAAAGAGAGAGAGAGAGAGAGAGAGAAGGGGGGATGAGAGTATCCGAGGGCACCAGGTTACGGAGAGAGAAGCGTGAAGTAATTATATGAGGGCGGAGCACGCTAGGCTCATCTACACCTAACACATTCATATCAGTCGGCCCGAGCCAAGGAGCTGCTGAAACGTGAAGCTCGTACATCAGGATTTCGTTGCTGGGATAGTAGACTCCTCGAGGAGTATGGCAGAATGAGTTTTCGCACGGCCCAACCCATTGCTGAATTCCTTTTGTAGAACGAAAAGATAAGAGTTTTTTAACTAGTGGTACGCGTGCGCGTGTCTGTGATATAACGCAGTGTAGAAAAATATATCATACGAAATAAATACACGGGAGATAAATTTATAATTACCAAAATTTCAAGAAAGAGATACCGAATAAAGGTAAAAAAAAAATCTATTTGAGACGCGTCAAGTGGCCTTCACCGGAAACGCGCGCGCAAATAAAATCTTTTATAATACATCTAACCGTCGACAAAGGAAAAATCATTGCACGGCGAGATAGAAGAGAGGCGGAAAGATTAAAGAAGCGAAAGAAAGATGGTGCGGATGGAGGAGAGTAGTGTTATACATTTAAGTAGATACACCTATATAGAGGGACTTACTGGGATTCAATTACCGCAACGTCTGCAAAGCACGCTATTCCCACACCCTTAAAAGACTACCCCTCGCGTTGTGCGCGTCCCCACCTTTCCATCTCCTCAAGAACGAACAGGTGCTCTTGCGCCTGCTGTAAATTGCTTCCCCTGTAATCCAAAGTAAAGCGGTCGTTTTATCCGCGCCATGGCGAGATGGATGCCTCGCTACGTCTTTTCGCGTAATAGATTGTAGCTACGCAGCTAATGCCCCACTCCCTCTCCCCCGGCTTTGATTAAATTTATATTTTTTTGCCGGCAAAAAAATGTAATTTTTTATTTATTCGTCGGTCTATGTTAATATTAAACGTCCAAGAATACAATCTATTTTACACCGTAGAATTAGAAATACCGCGTATATTTTATTAGATGAGAATATGAAAATCTACACTTTATAAATTATTAATTGACGGTATGCAATATATTTTCAAAATTATTAATTCAAAAAAAAGAAGTACGCATGAAACATGAAATTTAAGATCTCTATATCCATTTAACGTAAATGTTAATAATATACATTTTTATTCTAAAATAATAGAATAGAATATTAATTTTATATAAATGTAACTTTTTTTATTTTTCGGTTCTGAAATAAATAGCGTTTCAATATAAAAGCTATATACGAATCGGATCTCCGAAATATGATTTTCGAAAAAAACCGGCGGAATCAGCTTTACGTTTTAGATTAAGGAGCCAGGGATCACGAAGTTATAACTAAGGATCAGAGAATAGGAAGTGTTGCGTGAGGCCAATAGCAAACTTACGCCTAGATCGGTTATGTACCTTCGTTCGGTTCGAACATAGGTACATAATTCATCGGGCGTGCACCATTGTCGGGAGCTTCATTAATACAAATGGCGTCTGCTGAATTCTGCCCCCCTCCCTCCCCCTTCCACCCCTTTCCCCACCAACCGCTCCCGGCTACGTGATAGTAACGAGGGCTTCCGTCTGTACGTGTGAGTCACAGAGACTGTGTGTGCGCTATGTGCGTGTATTGGCACGCGTATGTATGTAGGAATAGCGAACGATAGCGGGGCATCCACCATCCTACGTTGTGCCATCCCCCGGAGACGCCGAGACGCGCGGGACATATTTTTGCAGTCCTTGTCGACTTTCATGAGGGAGTCTTTCCGCAATAACATATTAATATCCCGGAGCGTCGCGAGACTTATGGCTGTCCGTTGGAAAGCTCAACTCCGGATCAACGTGGCGCCCGTTAAGGCGGTTCCACATCCTGTAACCGCGATGACGCCGCGTAACGAGTGCTTTTTAAGTGCCGTAAAGCAAGCGCCGCACGTCCGCCGCATCGCGATATTGTTAGAGAATTGATAACGATCCCCGATCGGAAAATGTGTACGTATGTGCGTATGCGTCGCTCGTAATATTCTCCGGCGATAATAAATATCGTGTGTGCTCAATGGGAGAGATATAGCCTCGTTAAAACGATTAGAAGAGACACCGTTGTCGCGCTAGAAAAGTCGACTTCCACTCGCGACGTAATTTAGAGAGAACGGTAATGACCTGTATCTAAAATCTGATTCGCGTATCAGGTGCAATATAAACGACGGGATCGGGGGAAAGTGGATGTGGTGATGCGGGATGGACTTGCTACGGCCAGGGCCGCAGACAATGAAGCGTAAGACGTGTGATTAAGTTTACATCGCATTTATTATTTTTTTTTTAGCAATCGTATAATCAATGTAATATTACAATAGCGTTCAAAACCGTCCCTAAGAACGCCGGGATATAACCTTAATCATAGGTGGCTAGTGCGGCCCTGGTCGCTGTCGGAGTACATACAATCAGGATTGAAAAATTTGTAAATAATTAATATTCTAGTATATTACAAAAAGGAAAAGAAATTTGCCACGCGAAACATTTACACAAATAACTACCACTACGCATAAGGTAACGTCTATCCCTAAACAGGACTACGTGCCTAATTGATAACGCATAGCACAGCAGAGCAATGAATCATCTCTTTGTTCCGAGATCCACAAAATAAATAACTATTAACATTACATACCTCTTAGAAATACTGCGTTTATGTATTACTCTCTCTCTCTCTCTCTCTCTCTCTCTCTCTCTCTCTCTCTCTCTCTCTCTCTCTCTCTCGCTCTCTCTCTCGCTCTCTCTCTCGCTCTCTCTCTCTCTCTCTCTCTCTCTCTCTCTCTCTCTCTCTCTCTCTTTCTCTCTCTCTCTCTCTCTCTCTCTCTCTCTCTCTCGCACCCTCTCTGTTTTTTAACGGCTATTCGTATACATTCATTTTAACTAGAATAAACTGTATAGGAGATAGCGCCACAGATCTCTTTACATAGAGCAGACGTCTACGTACTAGATACGTACATTATAATATTCGTTTGTAATGTCTATCTTCGTTTTGCTTCTCTCTCGAACCAACGTTGATTAAAAAAAGGGGGGGGGGAAACTTTTCAGAAAATTCCTCCCGCATTTACTTCAAAAGGGATATCCGTCTCGAGACCGCGCACTCTTGATCACTTTAACAGGTACTTAAGCAGACGCACATCATATAAACTTTTCTATACAATATTGATAAAATATTATCGAATATCAACACATATTTTGTACCAACCAATCGAAAATATCGTACCGTTATGATTAATCTCGCTTGCTGCCGGTATATACGTTTTCAAATAGTATAACTCTAATTAATAACGCGCGAAATGAAATAAAACAGTCTTTTTGTAACAAACGAGCGAAAGTTACCATTAGCAAAAGCTTTATTGGTAACAATATAAACGCTTTCTCGTATTGCTTTGCACACAGATAATAAAAAAAATAATAACAAAAACATAACATCAATAGCAATCGTTCTATTTTACTCCCTCTAGCCCTTTTCTCTTTCTCTTCATCTTTCTCTCTCCCTCTTCTCGCAAAGCTATATCGAGTGCGCATTTTCGAGAAAGAAATATCGTATAAAATAATCGTATCGAATAAAGAAAAATGAGAATTGTAAACTAACGTGATAATTTTGTACATTGAGCCAGGAAAAGAAGAGTCGTGCTTCCGCTGAGCTCGTTACGAATGATAATCGACTCAATCTCGCCCATCGAGAGAATTATAGATGTTCCTACGTCTTATATTTTTTTAACCCTATAAGTAGTTGTAGCCTTTTCCTTACGTATTTCAGTTTCTAATCTTCGTACAAACTATCGCAATGTACGTCGAGAATGTGACTCTGTTTTCGGTCGATTTTTGTCGCAAAACGACATCCCGGACCCGCGGACGTTGGCTGATTGGCCACCCTCGATAATTCAACCCCTATCTACATGCTACTGCACCAAAGCAGAAACTACAGGTAGAGAGACCAGAAAGGGGAACGACTACAACAGCGCTAGGCTTATACGGATGATACTGTGTGTACTTGGATACTGATTGGTCTGGGAGCATATCGGTCAAAGTGAGCTACGGGGGGTGAGTCGTGGGGGTAGGGGGAGGGGAGGTTCGTCACTCACCGGGTGCAGCATCCGATTCGCCGCAACCGATAAATTGACGATCGACAGATACGCACATCGACCATCTATTTGGCATTGCAGAGACAGCGGGTGCAGCCTGCCACTCACCTGAAACAGAAACAGAAACGACGGAGTTAGCTTATACATGGTCCACGTGTGTGTTATCAACCTAAAATTAAATATTTAAAGTATGCTCAGATTTGTTTCTAATAATGAGCAAACATAAAACAAGCATAATTCTGTGACAATAAAAAATGCAGAAAATATTATATTTTAATATATACATAAGAGATAATTTTACTAGATGATTCAAAATTTTTTTAACAATTATTAAATATTATCCGCAGCATGTCAGTACTGATTATTAATAAGAAAAATAAATTTTCTAAAAATTGAGAGTCTCTTTTCGGAGAGCGAGATCACATCATGTGAGACAAAATGTTTGAAAGTTTGACTTGGGACGTTCATATATATACAGCATGCTAGGGACGCGACGGGTCGAGCCATGAACGCTGGTTCAGCTTCTTTTGTAATAGAATGAATGCACATGGTGCCTCGTTCGGTTACATGCACGTTGAGCCTGAGCTTTCGTAGTGTTGGTATATTGGGATATCAATAGTTCACGTTAAGAGCGAAAGGGTTTATCTAGAAAGTCTTACGGGGAATGAAAGCCGGCGAGACTATACATTATCAATTTTCTTTCCATTTTCTTCCATTTACAATTGTGTAATATTATAATCACGTTTAGAAAAAAATGGTAATATCGATTGTCATATAATTCCGAGTCGAAAAGAAAAAATAAAAGAAAGGAAGAAGAATAACGGGAGCTTTCGTACTTTAAATAAAAAGTCAAATAAGCTTCAGTCAGATTATTCAATCTGATCTTATTTGTGAGATGCGTTATACAATATATACATATATAAAAATAATTATTCATTTGAGATATCCTTAAGTTTTGATTTTTAAATCGATTTTATTCGCTATCGTTACATACATATAAATGAATCAATGTTAATAAGATATCACTGAGACTTTGGACGATAAACAGTTCTCCAGAATTCTCTTCACGATTCGAGCAACCCTTGTTACTTAGAAATTGTTTACACACGCTCGTGTATCTCATTTACGCTGCCGTTTGCTGTTCGGCCTAGAATCACTTCGCCTTTCCAGAAGTACGCGGCGCACTGAAAGTGGACTGAGTCTGGCGTACATACCTAAGCGTCCTTCCTGCGCGCATTTATCAGGATTTCCGAAGGAAGCTAGAGTTTTTAAGCCGCCATAAATTCTCATACTTAAAACTCGCAAAAACCAGAAACACGATTCTCGATATGGCGCTGCAAAACAACGTCGTTTATTTCGCATAATTCGCAAGGGCACTTTCTCTATTGAGAAATAAGGAACGTCTAAATTATAATTTTGTGAAAGCGTCGAAAACGCTGTCGTGTTAAAAAATATCGCGCGAACGATAAATATGCATCAGAAAAAAAACATACATCGCAGAAGTGAATTTCATCATATTCTTTTTTTTGCCTATTTGAATAAATCGTGTAGAAAAAAATAATTTTTATATAACGTATCGGTGTTTAATCTACTTAATCAAAGTGTGGGAAACACTTTTCGAGGAATGAACCCGCAAGAAATAAAAAAGAATCGCAATCATTAGCTTTCATACATATGTATATGCATATATGTATATGCATATATATGTATATGAATATGCACATGCGTGGCTGTGTTTTTGCGTGGATATGTGTCTAGAAAAGAGAGGGGAGGGAGAGAGAGCGAGAGAGAGCGGGAAGAGAGGGGTGGAATTGAGCACGGAGCAGTTATTATCTATCGCTCTCGTTACCACAGGTTGCTCGTAAACCGGCCGCATCAAGGGGTTGGGGAGAAGCGGGATAGAGTGCAGAAGCATAGGTAGAGGTAGATACCAGTACTCATATCGTCGTCGCCGTCGTTTCGTACCCCCGCATAGCAGCGCACCACGGGTAAATTCCCACCCCTGACTATGCTCATCGGTTACCCCGCAGAATATCACACGGGGAGTGTGAACGGACGGCTGTGTCTGGGGGGCTGTTCGAAAATCTCGGCCCGCTATTCTCTACGCTTGGCCGATCGTGAATGAAAATCAAGGCCGATACTCCGCTATAAAATTTTTAATTATATGTAGCAACTGTCTATTCTCTCTCTCTCTCTCTCTCTCTCTCTCTCTCTCTCTCTCTCTCTCTCTCTCTCTCTCTCTCTCTCTCTCTCTCTCTCCATTTTATTAGGGCCCCTCATCTCTGTTGCTAAAACGAACAAGCTAAACAATAATATATAAATCTAAACATCTTTTAATTATTATTATATTTTTCATTACTAGAATGGATTTTGTTTAATATATGTACTGTCACAAATTTTATCGATGAATGAAATATTATTACCATTTCATATATATATTGCTTTCGAAAAGATGCATCAATTATTATGACGCACATGTATAGAAGCCGCGGCGATACGAGATATGCGATTTCTCTCAAGGCAGAGAGCCAGGTACATCTGTATGGATGCATACATGCATGGTCGAAGCCCTACCTAACTGACGGGCAAGTGGAAGGATCGGCGAGAGAGTTTCGAATTGAGATCGAGTTTTTTGCGCCCGGAACGGCGTTGAACGAACGCGAGTGCGCGCAACCCCCGCGGAGCAACAGTGCGCTCGTCTCGCGACAGGGGGCAGCATCACCATCGCCGCGCTATACCGATATTGTGTAGCGTGTAGTTGCTACGAGCAGCCGTTGCACCAGGAACTCATAAATCTCCGGGGATATAGATGGCTCTAGTGTCGCGTGAGGTTGCAAGCTACCCCATGCAGGGTGCCCGTGGAACGCCCTCCCGTCCCTACCCTATCCCCCTCTTACCCGGCCCACTTCATCGTCCCTCTCGCTCCCTTCGTCGTCAACCATCCATTCCATGACCGAATTACCGGAATCCCACCTTCCAGGCCGAAGGTGAACCTTTCGAGACGAACGACGCTTGTTCTTCAATACTGTTTAAAAATGTATGGACATTTCGAATAGTACTGTCTCTGCGCGCGCTTGAAAATTGATTAGTAACAAATAATGCAGTAGCACGTCGTCGAATGAAATAGAATCATTTTTAAGCGATGGTTTTTATCAGGAAATGAATGAATAAATAAATTATATATCGAAGCGTCAGTAATTATATCTTTCTAAACGCCTTACAAAATGTTTTACTCTCGCCAATGTCTGCAACATGTAAACATGTGTCACATTGCCAAATACGGCTAATAAATTTGCATTTTAATAACACGAGTTGTCGTATAACGAAATTTTATGTTTACCGTTATTGGAGATTTTATTATAAATTGGAAAATTAAAAAAGATTTATCAAGAATGGCAATTATGTTACTAACATTGATGATGAGTAGAGAAGAAAAAAAAGGAAGGACTTAGCTCTTAATCTCTTCCTCTTGTGCCCCTGCTGCGTTTATACCGCAGACATGACCGATGTTCGCAACACTATCTGAAGAGAAATATTTCTTTACACCAAGTTGAAATGAAAAATATTCCACATTTTTCCACAATGACATATGATTTGGATCTCTCTCGTCTTATAATTTAGATGAATATAGTTTCACACGTCAGAATTAGAAAAATATGAAACTTTAAGCTTCTAAAAAAGATCTAGATAAATTGATAATAATTTGAAACAATCGAAAATTTAAACCATTTATAAGAATATAATGTTCGAGAAATTTCACTATAAAATGTAATCTATATTTAGTAGGTTTAAAATATTAGCCAATGAGAGAAGATTTTAGAATGTGAGAGAGCTAAAAGTATGCCTACAATAATAAGAATGAATTATGTGTTGATATGACTCCAGTGTAGGAGTAAAACGAGTACTTGGAGTAGCTTGGAGAAAAGAGAGAGAGAGAGAAAAAAAAAGGACGGGTAAAAGAGGAAAAGAGCGGAAGATCCAGAGACCAAACAGCCAGCCAGCCAGCCAACCAACCAGTCAGCCAGCCAACCAAGCTAGTCAGAGGAAGAAGAGAAGGCGACGCTGATGATGAATCACTCGTTAGAAGTGAGTGGGAGCAAAAGAGAGAAAGAGGGGAGAAGAAAAGGAGCAATAAGAAGATGACACCATGCAAAAAAGACTCGACGTTGGAACGCGCTAGAGCGAGTCGCTAACTGACTTATCTACACATCAGAGTATGCGGCTCGTTCTCCCAGCTCGGCGTGAGATGGAACGTTTTGAGCATTTCAGGCATCAACTTTAATGAGATTTAGAAGAGAAGCACTCGCTCTGCAGTTAAAAATTGCTAAAAGTATTCGCGACAAATAGAACAAAGAAGCAAATTAATGAACAAACAAATTAGTATCATATAATATATTCGCATTGCAAAAGTTTATTAACAGCGCTTTAACGACAAGTAATCTGAAATTAATTACAGTAGGACAAGTTCGTTGATTATTTTTATATCAACCAGCGCTTAAATCTTATTGGATACAATACGCAACGAAAGGATAACGATCAAAGAGACGCCATAACCAATCGGCAAGGAGAAAACTGAATTCTTCCCGTGGGCATGTCGGACAAATCTGAGGGGTCGGCTTGCCGAGGAAATTGGGTTCGTCTTACGGAGACCTACCTACAGGAGTGCACAAGTAAAAGAAGTTTCAGTATCATCAAAGAATGTCTCGACTCCCGTTTATACGCCCGCACACCGATAGGGCTTATATAGAAGTTGCGTTCGCTCGGTCATGGGTAATGGTTTTACGAGCGTCAAGGGTGATATAAAGAAAATGAAAAACACACCGGCACTGTTGCCGGCATGCACGGCATATAACTAACTACGCTGCCGCCATGTCCCCCTTCCTTTCCGCGTCTAACTTCCTAAGTTTGTACAGCGGGGGCAAAACTCTCGCTGCTCAAAATACCTTCCGCAAATTCATCACCTCGATGAGAGGCGTGCCAATTAATCATGCACCTTTGAATTATAATTATATATATTGCTCATATTTATGATTACTATTAAATATTTCTAGAGCGTTATTTTATATGAAACATTATTTTATATGAAACATTTATTTTATATCAAACATTCTTTAGTAACATAATATTTTTACAAACAATCACTTTCTATCGTTCTTATTAGTTTAATTTGTATTATTTAATTTTTGATTCGACGTTCTGTCAAAATACCTAACTGGGTAAAAAGTTATGCTCTCTTTAGATCTTTTGTAAATTATATAACGCATTAAATGTTTCATAAAGTAACTAATTATATTCTTTTGTGAATTTTCGAAACTATTGAAATAGCGCCGACTTACTTAATCATTATAATATTAAAATAGGTTTTCAAAAGTTGCGCAAATTCAGTGCGCAAGAGTGCACTGAATTTGCTCGTATCCATAGTTAAAGAAAGGGGAAATTTTATAAAAGTTAAGTATATAGTATGATGATGAAGGGTAGAAGGTTGAAAGGTGCCAGTTAATTGTGATACACTTTGCGGGAAGGTTGCGTCAGTTGTTCGTTGCTATACAAAGTTTGGAAGGAGCGGAAGTATGCGAAGAAGGTACCCACAAAGCTTTTCGCTCTTTTTTGTATTATTATTGTATTATCTTCCTTATTCACGTTCAAAGAAAACTTTTAGTTCATCACGTCCCTATTTAATATATGCAACTAACGTCGTCTCTGAAAAATATTTTTGGTTCCTTTCGCAAGCGCAAAATATATATGCCACCGTGTAGCGCTCTCGTTTACATGACCATAAGAAAATGTATGCAAGAAAGTCGTCCCCTGTAATGCAAATATAAAATTATTTCCATCGTAGGACCATAAAACGTGTAAATGGAAGGACGATAAATTGAGCGAGCTATATTTATCACACAAGTACGCGAGATAAAGGGAATGTATTTAACTCGTTCCATCTTTTTTTTTATTCTAATCCGATTTTGTGCGCGGCCTACATAAGTAAGCTGTCGAGAAACCGGAAAGTGGATAGAAATTGATCGAATTAATCGCACAGATTTCTCATGATACCGATACAATGTACACAGACGCACTCGTATAATTATACCTGTTGCCAGATATAACATGAGTTCTTTCATTCTCAAATGAAATGAATGGATAGATTATTCATTCCTCCTGCATTAAACAAAGCGTGTAATAGCACACACGTCGCGAACGATTGTAATGTCTGAATTAAAATCTACTTAGCCCCCCATTTAATTTACAAATACCCTTATCAAAAACATTATATCACATAAACGCGCGTGAGCTCTAATAATGTAACAATTCTTCCTCATCCTTCCTTCGCTTATATTAGTAACATCTTTCTTCAAATTCAATCAGATTTAAATTTTTATTCCTCCCAATGTGTTTCTTTCAAAGCATTATAATTTTTTACAATATAATCGATTAGACTATAAAAATAATATTGGAAAGGATTATAAGAGATAATTTAACAATCGTATCGTAACTGAAATAGTTAAATCGTGTGTGTTAGAAATAACTCACCAGGCAGAGCAAACATATGCTACACGCTCCGGCTAGTTGACTCTCGAAAAGGAAAGAAAAAAAAATTATATGCGGACCTTAGGTCTCTCGTGTTGAGAATTTCGGCGCACAACGTTGCCTGTAGCCTGTTTCACCGTCTTGTCTCATACCCCGTCGAATAAGAGACGGAAAATACGAAGAGGAGACAAGGAGAGAGAGAGAGAGAGAGGAAACGACACCGAGCCTCTGTTTCCCTTTCGCCCCGTATGGTTCTTCTCTATCTCTCATTGGACTTCGAAGCCAGGGGATTCTCGGAGTTTTTACATCGCGGTTCCTTATTGTTGTGTAAATGCGGTGCAATGGCGCCGAGAGCCAGAGCACTGCTCACTTTTTAATGCTAATATCGTCGAGAGTGCGAGAGTAGATTTTTAAAAATACATACTTTATTACGCGTACAATGAGCACCGAAAATATATACGCAGCTATTAAACGACTGCGGAATGCAATAGTTTTTCTTTACTTGTAACTTGATTAAATCAAAATTGTTAACGATAACAAAACACTCCTGTGTTGAAGCTAATTCTTATTTTTGGCAATTACATTGCAATCTAAAATTGCATCTCGCGTAAAGTATAATATTAAAATAAAAAAAAAACCTTTCTTATAATGAATTATACTAGCTCGATAAATATATAATTTCTAAAATAGAGATTAAATGATACTGATAGTTAAAATCTATCCAAGTGTACAGCGCTATAAAATGTAGCGCAGCATCGAGCCAAGTTGTAGGAGTTTCCCTTCTTAATTAACCTTATAAACGCTCATGCTTCCACTTCCTTTATTAGCCTATCTACATGGGCATCTCAAATGAATCTGGTTGAATAAAGACTTTATGAGAATTGAAACAGATATCACCTGATAATGATGGCTATAAATGTCATGATAGAATCAGCAAGCACAATTATTATCTTATGGTATACCTTATGCATCGATGAAAGGTGTGAAACGATATAATAAAAAAAAATAATTTAAAATCATGAAACATGTAATCGAAGAAATGTTAATGTATATTATTCCGAAAATAAAATCCGGTAAACACGCAGTCCAAATTATTTGATACATATACTTTGTTCGTAAATTCTATAATTTGGTAACAAAAGATTTAATTATATAATTGTGAATATATGAATATGAGAAATATATAATTTTGCAAAAATGCTGAGAAGTATTATATTATGCAAACAATTGACAGAATTGAAAAGTTTATTCTCGCATCTCGATGAACGGAAAAATTCATCGATAAAATCGCAAAGCAATGCGATTATCTCGGTATCTCGGAATTTTTCTAGGACGACCGTGTGTACGCAAGGTAGGTCAGGGTCTGATTGCAGGAAGGAAGCAGTTAGGCCCGGTTAAAGTCGTTAAGCCAAGTTTACGAGGTGTTACCGGGAGCGTAACCTGTAAATCTCAAAGGCAAGTCGCGAGAAGGAAAGAGAGAGAGAGAGAGAGAGAGAGAGAGAGAGAGAGAGAGAGAGAGAGAGAGAGAGAGAGAGCGCGTGCCAGTGGCCGCCCTTGGAAAGGCCGCGGAAGGGGTAATGGATATAACCGGGATGTAAGAACCGAGGTAAGACTACTTGGGCGCTATAAACGCTTTTATGGATCGTAAAACGTCTTCCTTTACAGCCAATAAAGATCCCTGACCTACCAGTTTGGCGAGCGGCTAAGTGAACGCGCGCGCGAGAGAGGAGACGGTGATCGCGCATCGATCTGTCGAAATCGCGCTTTACTACGCAATAAAATCACGCAGCGCCGCCGGTGCTTTATTTCCTCTTCATGGGGCTGCGAGTCGCGCGGGGTTTATTGGATTATTGACCGATAGCTCCGGGGAATGCATTCGCGGGGAAAATGTGAATAGCCCTGCCGACTCAGCGGCGCGGGTTTATACGACCAACACCAATGCATGTGCGCGCACATGCACGTGCGCGTCGACGATTCGGCTCACCACTGTCGGAGAGAGAAGCAGGAAGGTCGTGAGTTACTATATAACCACGTCGATAAAAACAAACCATAAAGCGCATTACGGGCGATCATCGAACTACCGTTCAATATATCCTGCTTGGTGGGTAGAGGCAAACTTCCCTAAATTGAGTTACATACCGATGGAGAGGTCGGTAAGGTAGGCGCGATGCTTTGCCGACCTACCAACTCTGATTTGTGCTGCCACCTACTGTGACAGTGGTTAAATGATAGAGAAATAAGTACACCGCGCGTGCGGAGTATTATATGTGAAGTGATTCAAATTTCAGATATTATTTCGCGTGCCTCAACGTGCTCTGTGTGTACTATTTGTTGATAATTAACGTAGTCGGTGTATGGTTTAATAATTTTGTGTCACGAAATAACAATAAATTTCCATGATGAATGACCGGACCGATGCCAAAAAATAGATGTCCACGCCTCAACCACGCCCACGAGCGGGGGGATGAAGCAGCCATAACTAACCCAAAACCTTTGAAACCGATAGATGGCATTGCCCTATTGTTTGCTGTGCGTTATCAGTGCTGTCCCCCTGTATACCTTTTTTTTTACTATAATAAAAAAAGCATTCATTGGTATGTACATGCTATACTATATATCTATACAGAGTGAGAAGGGATTAAAAAGCAAAAAATTAGTACGATAATCTGAGAAATAGACTTAACAACATGCCGCGAATGATTCGCGCGCAATTCTCATTAACTATATTTTATACCGCGAGCGAGTACAGTACGCGATTGCAACGAATCTGACAAAAGAGGAGACCTGATAATCTGAAGTCTAGAAGAAGTCTCGAGCGACGGCGGAGCAACCTTGGGGTGTTTTTTTTTTATTGTAAAAATATTTGTAGACGATTCTAACTTGACAGAACATGTGAATTAATCATCTGATGTCGCCGCGACCGTTTTTACACCGCCCGTTGAAGTCTTTCTAAATTGCTTTTTCATGTTCATCGTCAAAAAATATCTCGTATATCAACTCACGGAAGCGGATCTACGTTTTATATTTTTTCCGATAACACATGAAACTATGATTCAGTTTTATCAAATCCTTGTGGCAAAACTTTATTTTAATGTCTTTTATATTTGCATCTGCTTCATGTTTATTAAAGCTAGACTAGAGATAAAAATGAGGAATAAACAAAAAAGGAGAGAGCGATGAGAGTGCAAAGCACAAAAAAATAAAGTAATTAGAAATCAATCGTATGATTGAGACTTTTTTTTCGAATCTAGTGTTTCGTCACACGAATCACTTACTATGCCGCGTCATTAATCGCCAGGGAAATCGATAAAGATTCTATTTTAAGAATACGAACCTCTATTGATATGGGCGATTAAATAAGCGTGATTAAATAAATATCACTGGGGGGGGGGGGAAGAGGAGCGTTATTTAATCGCGATTCAAGTGGCGTACAATTACGACGCAATCCTCGGAGTTAATCGGGCAATCGCTTCGCTGTGTGCCCCGTAATATTACGCGCAGTCGGGGCAAAATTTATGCCCGAACTTCTTCGTCGCCCAAAGATACCAAAAAAAAGAATATTAAGCGCCAATAGGTTTCGAGGAATAAGAAGTTTCGATCGAACTTTTCTACCGGCGTATTTCCTTTCAGCCGCAGACGTTTCAAGTATTTTGAGAATATATACGATAAACTAGTCTACCATTTTGCTCTGTAGTGTTTCTTTTTTTGTTTTGTAAAGAAAATATATCTAATATTCCATCTCTACATATTTTACACTTAAAAATATTAATAAATATAGTCTTTTATTATATAAATATTTTTTAATACAAAAAGGAGATATAAAAAAATTGTAGATGCAAACAATAAAAAATATTCTTTTATAGAAAAGTAAAAATATACATAAATAGCTATTAGACTTGCGTACAACATATTTTTAGTTAGATAGTATTATAAGTACTATAAGTTATATTAGTTTTAAGGTCTGTGTTTTTTAACTTAAATACATAAAAAAGTCGTAAATGTTCGAGAGGCAATAGATTCTCGTGAGTGTGAAAAAGGCGGGAACCTTTTTTACGATCTATATTGCGTCGACCGAGCAGATCGAATGGCAGTTTATTTTTTCAAGAATGAATGGTTGACCCGATTAAAAATACAGATTATACTACGGATTTTTTGGAGATAAATCGTGCCAACGAGATTGGTACTATTGTCTTGTTTTTCTTACCTGACTGGATTTTCTATTTCCTTTTTTGTTTGTTATTCACCTGTTTTAAGCAATTTATCGGTTACTTTTGTTCTTTTCGACTTTACGCATTTAGCAGTTTTTGATCCTATAGCGATCGCGGTATGAAATGTTGTAATTTTTGTCCGGAACGAGGATTACGTCCGTGTTTAAGTCAATGTGAACGTAACATGAGAAAACTGATAATTTTTTTTATTTATTATTGACAGAATAAAAACGATAGGATAAACGATATAGATGTAATATTTCAAGTCTGTGTTTATCGCTCTCTCGGGATGCACATTCAACGCAAGTTAAATACACGCGAATATAGCATAACTTAGAAAATTATGAAGGCACGCTTGTACGCGGTTTATTCTCATTAAACCCGCCGACTAAACTTAATTTTAAGGCCACTGCTGCTAAAAGCTCGAATCTCATTTTTAACGCCGCTTTCAACGTTTATACAAGTATCATTTTTTTAGTGCATGGCACATAACTGTTGCACCTAGCGCATACGTCCGTTTTATTAATTCCCATACAACGTAAACAAAAATACATATTATATATAGATTGTTACTGAAATGCTAGAGTTCGCTTTATAAATAACGTCTTTTTTTTAGTCGATTTAAAATCCATTTTGTAGGAATGTTGTAACATTAAAAAGTTTGTCATAAGCGATCAAAAATAAAATTATTTTAACGAATTGCGTTTTAGGATAAAAATAATTATTTTACATTTAATTTTAAATTAAGTTTAATAGATTTTTTATTTCGTAGTTTAATTATTAAAATATTTAATGCTAAATTTAAAAAGTTCTCAAAAGAATTGTGGCGTTTCTAATTAAATTTTCGTACAGAAAAATTGACTTTAAATTGAACAGACAATATTCAAATTGCAAAATATTTGCCTAGTATTTTAGTAATATCTTCTATATATATGTATGTATTAAAGTTTAAGTTAGAAAATTACGGTGTGTTTGATTAATTAATCAAGGATTAATTAATCTCATACATTGGAATCAGAAATTATAGCAAAAGTCACTCACCTTTAATACAGCTGTGTACATTGCGGTGCTAGTAGAGGGTGGTGTGGATTGGCGGTGGGGTGGTCAGGGGGGCTCCGATGCAGGGCGTACCCCTAGTTGCCCCCCTCGGGTCCCCCGCCGGCCCCTTGCTGCTGATGCGCAACCGCCGCCGCTGCCGCTGCCTTTTGCGCCTGCGCTTGCTTCTCCTGCTCGTTTAGCTCCTTGATCGCCTGAATCTCCTTCTTCAACTTCATTCGCCGATTCTGGAACCAGATCTTGATTTGCCGTTCCGTCAGGCAGAGCGCGTGTGCCATCTCGATCCGCCTCCGCCTGGTCAGATAGTGGTTCGTGTGGAATTCCTTTTCGAGCTCCAGAGTCTGGTAGCGCGTGTAGGTTTGTCGGCCGCGCCTGCGCATTCCGTTCGCCCCTGCAAACAACGAGACGAGAGAGTTGTGGCGGGCTCTCTTTGTTCTTTTCTCTGACACTATATCTATCCCGTAAGAATAAAAAAGAAAAAAAAACAGCGGCCGAAAATAACTTTCAAAAATATGTCAATCGAACTCTATCAATAATACAGATATGTGTATCGAATAGCAGCAGGCCAAGGTAATAGTGAAAGAAATTTTTTTTTTCGCGGATGACAATACGCGAATCGTATCTCCGCGAGGATGTCATCGGAAAGTATTTGAAGTTGATTTTACGAACGCGATAAATTTTCATTTACAGATAATAACGAAGATAAGTAGGTGTATCTCGGCGAGTATCACTTTGTGTGCGTGATGCCAATTGAGTATGTAAATTACGTCGGTTCGTCATTCCATTCCCCGTTGCTTATCTTGTTCTAAAACGAGTTGTTATCTTTATGAGCTGCCGCTTAAGATATTAAAAGAGTATTCTAATGAATTTCTGATATCCCGAGCGAGACAAACTGGCGAATATCAGACGCGGCGATGTATAAACGAGGACTGTGCCGATAAAGGAAATGTGTAAACGGCTTAAAATAAAGCGCGGGGCATGAGTCGTTTCTCCCGAACAAACGGGAGAAAGTAAGAGAGTATACGACAGCGGGAATAGGTACTGTTGAGCAGTCACTTGGGTACGGTAGCGGAGTAAGCCCCCCTCGCCCCCCGACAGTGGGGGCGCAAGCTCACCTTATCGGCCATTACTGCCTCGTAAAAACCCTCCCGTTTCACCTCTGCCACCGATATCCAACCTAAACCGACCTCTCTCCTCGGCCGTAAGCAGAATCCTCCTTTTACTCTGTTTTCGCTCGCATACGGTGCGTGCCCCAAGTACATAAATATCTATAATATTACGATTTCCGCTCTCTATCGGCTTATCCTTCCGTGTTCGACTAGAATCGATCTTCTCAAAAATGATCGACGACCAAGAATATTGGAAATATTATTTCAATATCTTTAATATTTTATTTCTTTGATAAAACTATCAACGGCAGAATAATGCGCGTTCATTGAAAGGCTCAAGCGCACACAAATTAATCAATCTCCCTATTTAATATATTAATATCTCCTTATTCATATTTATTATATGAAAAATTTGAAAGTTTATAAGTAAAAAAAAAGAAATCTCTTGTATACGATATAATTGTTCAATATGCAAGAATATGTTTCAACATCCCGATACGAATCTAGTCGTCCAATAAACGCTTCAAATTTATAATAGCATCTGTACCGATCTGTTATCAACAAAGTGCATAAAATCACACGGTGTGTGATTCACGCATACGCTATGGCAATTCCAGACGACCATTGTATCCGTATCATACCGGTACACCGAAACAAGGTTTATATCGGAGCGTGATGTTTATTATCGCGACGTAATCAAGTGCCCTGCCATCCGAAACGCTATCCCTCCGGGCGCCTCATCCCGCTCTCTTTGCCACCCCGTGACACCCTCACGATTCTCATACCGGGTTGTCATGTTGCCCCGGCTCGCACCGTACAGAGGGGGCGGGGAGGGTGAAATTACAACGCGGCGCATTTTTAACGGTTATTTGTCATACGAATCGCGCGCGTCGAGTCTGGTCTCTCTTCCATCTCGAAATCTCCTATCGTACCTTCCTTTATCATCCCAGCTCCCACAAAATCATTCTCCAAGTTCCATTGACACGCACTTTTTCGAGATGCGAGCGCAAGAATAGGAGCAATAAACTTTGTCTCTCTCTCCCTCCCTCTCTCTCTCTCTCTCCCCCTCCCCCTCTCTCTTTCTTTCTCTACCGAACTTATAAATGAAAGTAGGGTCTGTCCCAAATCGCTTTCATATAGATCAGCAAAGTAGAAAATATGGCATACTGTATATATTGTATATATGTATATATATGTATATATGTATGTATATATATATACATATATATACACATATATGTCACAATTATGATATTTCTTTCGTAGAACACATGACACTTTAATTACGAAAAGAATAAAGCCTATGATATAAAATAATAAAGTATAAAAGACACACACACACAGAGAGAGAGAGAGAGAGAGAGAGAGAGAAATGATAAAATGCTTTATTTTTACGATGTATCTTACATCATCGTTTAGAAATATTTTTGCAAGTTTTTCAAAAATATGTATAAAATAATTTAGAAACTATCTTTTTATAAAAATAATTTGGAAATTATCTCTCTTTTCATCTTTCTTTCTTAATTATTCTCACTCTCAGATTTCTGCATGTTTCAAATTCATGAACTACTGAACTACTCGCGCCCCGCATAACGTCTTATCCATGAGATATCGCGAACCAAACGAAATTAGGGGATGAAATATCAAGATTACCGCGCACTCCTTAAAGTAAAAAGAGGTGCGCATGGTTGCTTAACTGAAGGGGAAGGTGGATAAATTTTATGCTAAGATCCTTTAAAATGCTTTCATTTGGAGGAACAAAGAAGAAGATCGGTAGGGCATGCCAAGAGGAATTGGTTGGCTGAACAGCAAAGCGGGAAAACCGTAGAGCACGTTTAGAAGAGCGAAAAATATTTCGGTCGTTATTCACGCCTTTCTTGAAAAATGCTTGCCCGTATATCCTGGAAAATTTCCACTCCGCCCAAACCTTCGTCCGACGAATTGTTCTTTCAAAAGTCTGAGTTATAACAAAAAAAAGTTTTAAAGGATTACATGTAGTACAAAATATGTAAGATAAACTTATTTTGCAAACTCGCAAATTTGTATTAAAAGATGCTGAATTTGTAAACATTTATCAGTTTATAAATTACAATTTGAATTGTTCCAAGTAACGCACTTTGAAAAAGAAACAATCCTGAAAAACATTGTGAAACGGGAGTTCAATGGAAGAAAATTTCACGAAGCAATCAAATGCTTTTTTTCGGCTCGTTGAGAAGCTTCAAATGCGAAGGGGAAAACGTCGGTTGAAAGAGATTTGCCGAGTTTCGACGTATTCGACGTATTCGACCATAAACTGAGGTAGGGAGCCTAACTTAACTGGTTGCCAACTCTAACAAGAACAGCCAATACGTTGATTGCTGTTGGGGATTTGCCGGTATAACTTTGCAAAACACGATGCCAACCAAAGCTTGGCTTCGGCAACCCTCACTCCTTTCCCGCATCCCTTTGCTACGTGCGTGTATAGTATAGTATACGAAGTCGAATCATACGCGGGACCAATCAAATCAAAGTAAGTGAATTGGGTCCATGAAGGACTTCCCAGACTTCCTCCTGAGATATTTCCTATAGGCTTGCCCCTTCGAGTTTCCGCAACGTTGGGCAGTTTTTGTACGTAAGACTGGCAATACATCAACTAGAGCGGGTCCTCGTATATTTCTTACTTCTAAATTAAATAATGCTTAGTAACTGCTGTGACCTATACGTTGTATAATTTATTTCATGTAGCCGGGTTAAATCACTCAAATAATCGAAAATAGAAAAATCTCATGAGGCAAAATTAAATAATTATGATGCTTCATATTCCTATATTATTCTGTACACGCAACTGAATTTTTAAAAACAAAATTCCAAAATTTTAATTGCATTAATCAATGCAAGTTTTTATACGCGAAGTTTTTTATCCTTACGCGCTTACTCTGTTAATACACAAGTTTTATTCTTTTACAATTTTATATAGAGAGAAAATTGTTTAAATTAATAATTTTTTCTATGAGGAGAAAGAAGGTGGTTTCATAAATATGGCAAAAATAAGATTACATAAATAATGGCCAAAACAAAAATTAAGCGAATGAATGATCATAACATGGCGATACTTCGTGCCCCTTTTAAGCGCATTCTGTAACAATATTCCGTCTCGTTTGAAGAGTGCTATAGTCCGTTCACGTATCACCAGTTTCGGTCTTCCGGTGCCATCCGGAACGCGCTCACGCTCTCGAAGAACCCTGTTTGCACGCGGCACGGGAGTACCGAGGACACTTGGTACAAGGAACGCGTAGCTACGCAGCAAGATCGTAGCTCAACGTGGGATATACCCTCCTCCAGCCTTGCCAAGGTAGGTAATCCTCTCGGGGGCGTGAGTTACTGCCTAGCGTCCCTCGCGCGCTCTACTCTCTTCTCTCTCCCGTCTTCTTCCATACCACCTAGACCCCCTCTCACCCCCTTCCCGCGTTTCCCTTCCTCTTTCACGCTCTACCAGAATCTTCGTCTCGTTTCTGCCAGGGCGTCTCCTCCTACCCCCTCGCTCTTGCTCTCTCTTCTTACTCTCTTTCCTCTCTAAGGGCTGCCGAGAAAGCACCGGGAGAAAGTTGGAGGATGGTTGGCGGACGAAGGGAGAAGGTAAGATGTTGCTACGTGGCACAGCTGGAGCGCATTAGTCAACCGTAATTAATAAGTTATATACAACGGAGGCTAACGAAGAGTGCGCGGCGCGTTACACCGCCGACGTCGTCTCTCTCTCTCTCTCTCTCTCTCTCTCTCTCTCTCTCTCTCTCTCTCTCTCTCTCTCTCTCTCTCTCTCTCTCTCTCTCTCTCTCTCTCTCTCTGTTTTAGGGGAGAGGCAACGCGACCTCTCGGGGTGTGACGACGGAAACCTCAACGATCATAAATACATGCTAAAAACCCGCCGGCATAAATAAACTAAGGGTTGACGCTCGCAAATGAGGAACAGCGAAGACGTATATCTCCTCTGTACCAGCTACTAGTGAGACTTAGCGGTCAGATGGAACGCTTATGGAATTTAACCGCGTCTCATAAATATGCCTAATAAACCTGACGTTTTCCGACATTAAAACAACGAAGTCAAACAGTCCAAATTAGAATGTCGAAGATCGGACGCGGCAATCTTGTGAAGCCAGATTTGTTTAAAAGATATAATTAAATAAATTTTTTTATTATTTAATAAAATTTATTAAATAATAAAAGATATAATTAAATAAAAAGATGAAACATATAATTATACGAGATTTATAAATCATCAAATATATGTTTATAAAAAACGACGATATCACATAGTACATTTTTTTACGAACATATTACATATAAAAACTATTACTTCGAAATACATTTCTAAGATCGAGAAGATTTATTGATTGTGCCAGTTATCGAGTCGTACGTTGCGTAAAACGGAATAATTCTTTGCAAAGATCGATTTAGTGAACCTGTCATTATATGCACTCGCAAGTCCGGTAAAGCGAATATGTAGAAGACGTTTGGTGAAATTTCGCGACGCGAACGAGAATGTCGCCAGCAACCGAAGATACGCCATAAGAAGACCCTTATGGAAGCTTTAGTTTGTTCGAGAATAAGATATCGGCCTTACGTGCAAGCACTTTTGAATAAGAACGTAAGCCACGCCGCAAAAGGTGCCGACTTCGCTCCCACGCAAGTGAAGCATCCTGCTGAGCGAGCATAACGAAAGAGATGATTGAGATTTTCCGAATATACCTTATCGTACGAAATCCGTCCGAAACTCGTCGCCATATCGTGCTCGTTTTCGCCGATGAAAAAATAATCACGAAGTATAAAATATATACTTTTGATGCGTTCATCCTCCTCTCTGTGAAACAAAACACTCGAATCAGTCATTCATACCGCGTATGTTCAATCAATTGCGTGTTCGCAATCTATGAACGTATCCTGAATATCGTGGCAGCATTTTTAAATTGTTCGATAGTATTTGCCGATCATAATCTGCGTCGAAATAGAAAACGAAGGTCGATCGAAAGTTATATTGTCATTCGCATACTCATCGATCAAGATGGAAACTCGTCGTGTGCGTTTTGATGAAGTACGTGACTCGTAGACGGAGTATCATTAACGCGGGCTTCTGTGTTACACGATTCGTTGTAACTCATCCATCGCCGACATTTGATGACATGGAGGAACGACGCCGATTGGCTGACAATCCGTCGAAGTATGCAATTAATCGCGGGCAAAAAGTGGAGAACCGAGGAGAGATGTCCAAGATAATTTCGTAATATACTATCACGCAAGAAATTTAATTAACGCATACACGCGAGCCCATAAACGCCGCCTCCTTCTTTCTCGTGTTCATCTCTCGCTTTCTGACGTTCGGAGCAACGAAAACGAGACGAAGAATGGAGGCGAATCGAAAACGAGAAGGAAAGAGAGAGAGAAAGAGAAAAGATACCGAGAGGTGGCTTCTCCACAACGAGCCAGCTGCTACTCGCGGTAATCGTAATAATTATGCAAAGACCGAACGCAACGGTGCATCTCGAGCGAAAGAGAAGAAGGAGAACGTTCCATGGGACGGAGAACACAAAAGGAGCAAGCCGACGTAAGATGGTGGTGGAGATGGCATGCAAAGAAGGCTCGGCATAGGTAAGCGAACCGAGAGCCGGTTGTAAGACGACACCTCGCGGCTCCGTACATCTTCCTCCGTCCTTTTCCCTTCCTCGTTTCCTCCGGCCGAGTAGAAACGACGGACTTTCCCTTTCTCGCTGCCATCTTCGTTATCGAGAGGTTTTTCACGTTCTTCCTGAATCCGTCATTGTTGTTTCTTCGTGCGAAAATCTCGCGAGAAGAAAGGCACTAAAATAGTGCGTGAGATCTCGGATATCTCTTTACCATTTTATTCCGCACCACCTTTGTCTTTAAATGGCTAATATCCATCAAGATTAACAATGTTATTTTATTATGTTAGATAAAAAAATTTACGCTTTTTGTTTATTTTATATACATTATAGGGTGATGCAGTTTTAAAATAGGACCTATGTTCATTGACTTTTTTACTCAGAATGACCTCCCGAACAATCTGTCAAAGTTTGTTACACTCGTTCTAAATCACCCTGTATATAAATGATATTCTCGTACATTTATCAAGACAGATACTTGGCACAAAGTATCCTTCTAAGCAAAAATAATCGTCGAGGGAAGCGAGAATCTAAAAAAAAGGGACACCTCGAATACGAGAGCGATGGTAGAGGGTCCGATACAGGTGGGTAACGTTGCGACACCCTCTAATGAAACGGAGATCGTCTGTCTTACTTACATCGCCATGCATCTATAAACTCACACGCCCGGTAACACGCACACGAAACCAACACGTGTGCGTATCTGCCGTTGTAAGAGGAACGCGGAGGGGGAGGGAACATGGTTACCAGCGGGCAACCGACCCACCGAACCATCCATATATCTGCGTCCTAAAAGGAATTCAAGAATATATTTTACATATGCTTTATTGCCGCCTTATTTCCAACTCTACGGGCACGAAGAGATCAGAGTGCGTGAGGATGCATTCTCTTCACAAAGAGCCTGCGCGGATTGAGGCGCAAAATTTCGCGAATTTTGCAAATGTAACTTTATTACACACATATCTTTCCGTTTAAATTATCGCGTTATGCGTTATAATAATAATTAATACAATAATAATTAATAATTCGTATAAACGCGAAGTAGCGACAATCTTTGCTTCTGTAAATATTTTGCTCGATAAATGTCCATGTCTCGAACGTTTAGAGATGTAGCTTTACCGGGGGAGAGATTCGAGATATTCTCTCGATGTTCTAATTATAGATCCTCCCAGAAGAACGGCGGGAATGATGTATAAATCTCCCACACGTATTCCCTCGTGGCTACGTGTCTCACAAAGTAATGACTTAACTTATATACGCATTAATCGGACTAGAGATGATTTGATAATTTGCAGCACACAGAGGGCTACGGATTGCCGGCATCTTTTACGTTCTTTTGCGGCACGGTGGCTCCTCTCAGAACGGAACAAGACATAGAGGGCAGGTCCTTCGTACTTGTGATTCGACGAAGCCCCGGGGGGGCCTCGTCGTCCAGTACATACAAGCGCGGCCCGGGGGGGAAAAGGGGGGCGGGGAGAGCCGGTTTCGACGAATAAGACGCCATCGCGCGTTTAAACCGGGCAAGAAACTATGATTACCGGGGGACTGCACACTTTGAATTTGGATTTTCGGAAACGATACGTTAGATAGCATCGCATTGCGCAATTACTAATAATTGCTACGGGGGGCGAGTTTGAAATTTCGTTTTTCGGGAGAGTAAATTATACTTTACGCGTCGCAAAAAAATTTAAGACGCGGCGCGCGCGATAATGACGGAGCCGAAGTATTACTCCCGTTTAAAGGGCGGTAAGAAGACACAAAGTAATTTTGCGCCCGTCGCATATTTTTGCTTTCGTGTTTTCGCTTTTGAGTTCGTGACTTCAGAAGTGCGAGACACGATGCAACTATTATAATTCGATTTTTTACGATTTTAAACAGAGAGTGAGAGAGAGAGAAAGAGAGAAAGAGAAAGGGAATGCTACTATATATGATACTTATTCCTTCTATCACAACTGCGTACTTGAGTCCTTAAATATTCAGTATAAAATGCAGAGTCATGGGGAAGAAAAAAATTTGCTCTATTATTCAACGTATTCCAGTCGTACTTTTCAGCTCTAGCGCGAGACCGGCGGAAGGGAAAAGAGGAGGTTACAGACGGAAGTGCGGAAGAGGCAAGAGGCGCGATTGTTCGCGTAGCGCGAAAATAATAATGAACTCGCGTAAATCAAGAAAGTTTGGGTCGAACTAGTTCGCGGAATACTCCATATTCGCGATACGCGAGAGCGAGCTGCCAAAAATGTTCCCGCGACACGGCAAGCTTTTTGGCATATTAAAAAGTCCGACATGCACGACTCGCCATTCACCGGGTGTGTTGCGTGAAAAAAGAAATAATTGAGCATTCGACACGGACTGGGTTATTGAACACGTAATGAGGTTCTTCGTTCCGTCGAAATATTCCATAGCTCCGACCGAATCCGCTGATCCGGTACGCTTCTCTACGGATTATCTAGATTCCGCGATTCCGCAATTTTGCTGCGCAAAAGGGCGAAAAAACGGAAAGGGTTGGCGAATGGTTAGCTAGTTGCAGGTTGGCCGGTCTCGCGGTTAAGATGAACGAGGCGGCACACTACGAGATCTTATCCAAGCGCAGCAGCGGCCACTGAATCATCCGCTTTGAATAGGACTTCGCTTCACTCCCTATATTATATCTATAGATACTAAACTCATACCTACGTCCGTGTCCGCGAGACAATATACCCTCTTTTTGGGAGAGAGTAGAAGTTAGAGGGAGAGAAGGAGGGAAGAAGCAAGAGAGAGAAAGAGAGAGCAGAAGATAGTTAGATCAATCGAACAGACATAAAGAAATAAATTAAATCAAGAAATAAATTTGAATAATTATTTCTGAAATATATTATAAAACTTCTTTTTATAAAATAAAAACTGCATCCATTAATGCGTCAAAAAATATGGGGATTTATTTAAAAAGAAAGTGCAACTGTGCATATGTATATGCACATAAATAGTAGTAAAATAATAGTATAGACCTTTCTTATAATATTATTTTATTTTATTATATAACTTTTTTCCGTCTCCATTATCGTGGCAGAGAAATAGAAAATCTATTTCGTGGAACATTTTTCATATTAAAAAGCATTGTGTGTACTAAATTATTGTGCAACGTTACTACACAATGTTACTACATTTCATTATCTTGAATTTCGCGAAACGTGTTTTCCGTATAATCCTATAACTTACAAATAGGCAATAATGTTCGCTACTAGAATCTTAATTAGCGTAAATCATACCGACTATATTGCACTAACGGCTTTTGAATCCTTGGCGAACTCTTGCGGCTCTTGAAAACCGATAGCGAAGAAACTAAACGCGAATACGAATTACGAAAAAGATAGTGTGCGCAATATGAGAAATGTATTATATTGCATTATATGACGAAGAAGAGCTTTAATTCATTGTAATGACGTATTAGCCAATTACCTTTCCGCAACTTTCATACGAGATATATGAAATTATAAATTAGAAATATTTATTACAAGAAGGCAGATACATATATGATAAGCAGGCTCGTGCAAAGAATGAATAATAACATTAATTATGTAGCTCTTATCGCGTTATGCACATACATGAGCCGTTCAATGACTTAATGCGCGATGCATTATTCCTCTTGAGATCGCTAATTAATGATAAATTCATTATCTCTATAAAATATAACACGTAAGATAGGATCAATCTGTATATCTTACAATGTCTCTCGACTGTAACCAGCGTCCGGGAGAGAGACGGAGGGGGGGGGGGGGAAATAACCCGGGCCATGCTCGAAAAAGAGGTTCGTGCCGTAATTGTAAACATTGGATTAATGCAAATGCGCGCTTAAAAGCTTAATTGCTTTGATAAAGCATGGCGGTGCATTAAATTCAAATGCATGTAAATTAATTCAAATTTATGAGAAATAGGTGGACGCGGAGCACTTACTGGAAAAGAGGGAAAATAAAAATTAGTCCCCGCGGGGCCAGCCCTTGCGATGAGACTCTTTTTTCGTCCCTACCCCCTTCCCGTCCTTCCCGCGCCCCGCGCTACCCCCTCACCCGTCGCCCCCGCCCCCGCGCCATCCCTGCACCGCGTCCCTCTATTTTGCCAACACGCCATGTTGCCAACCAGATTGGCCGCGGTGCGAGAGCGTCGCCGATAAATTTCGTCTTCGGTTTTCGTCCGATAAACGTCGAATTTTAACACATCGATCGGCCGCGTCGGTAATTAACAAACGCAAACTTCTTTCACCCGGCCGAGGTTTGGGTTAATTGGGAGTCAAAAACTAATACATGTTCCGCGATAAGCGCGATTAATTAGGGATTGCTTAATTATATTAGCGATTCTACAATTTCTTCGAACGCGCAGTGAAAGAGAGATATATGCTGCCAATAATATGTTTTTATTACGCAGTTGTATCTTTCCCATAAAAGAAAAAAATTGGAAAATGACTGCTTCAGATTACAAATGTCATAAATGCATCTTATAATCCGATCACATACGTATAATATTTATTTTTTTATTATTTGTATTTTTGTCTTTATTATTACTATTATTATTTTGTATTTCATTATTATTATTTTTACTATTATTTGTAATAGTATAAAAAATATGAAGCAAGTTCCCGATTGTATTTTAAAGATGTATTATATAATCCATTGAAGGCGCAATACGAGGATACGTAAAGTTTTCGAAATTGCAGTTGCAACAGGATAATCCTCTCTTCCCCGGCATCGCATCTTTGATCAAATGATAAACACGCGCATTTCATAACTGCGATAATAGCACACCTATCATATTCGTTTCAGTTCTGATTACGTAGATGCGTTTTATTGCGACAAAAACTCAACTGGTCCCGTCGAAAAACGACCAATCACCGACATCGCGGCCACTTTATCATTGTTACTCGCGCGCTCGCGCGGACCGGATTTATTCTCCGGAGAGATTACGCAAATTACACCAGAATATTATCCTTGTCCATACAACGGATTGATTGACGACAAGCTATAGAACGTGTTAAAACGATGTTTATTTAAATTGCCATCGCGTAATTTCTCAACTTTTAAAACCTCATATTACAGGGAATATATGATATGGAATATATGATATTATATAATCGAGAGTAATTGAGGAAGATGCATTTAAATTAGCATGTATAAAAAATAACCGCACTCTTTTTCACAATTGTAGGTTTTTTTTGCAAATTTTGAATATATAATTCTCACTTTTCTTTTACTTTTTAAAAGACTCTTGACAATATGAAGAAGACGATTATACAAAGAATATGTGTGTGTGTAAGGTTTTGACGATATCCTTACGATGTTGTAAAGCGTACGTTATTGTGGAACATTGTAAAAGATGCAAACCACCAGGTACACACATAATGCCCTTAAGACATGAAAACCGTCGACAGTCAGTTTTATTAATGCTAGAGGTAGCTTGATTCAATCGATATATAATCAAGTGTTAATAAAATTACTACCGCGAGCTGCTGTAATCATAAGCCGCTTGTATCACGCTATTTACTGCAATCATCGGCAGTTACGTTAATATTACGATATGTGTACAAAATTCCGCAGTTTTAATTCAAAATGGAATTAAGGATAATAAAAAAAAGTAATAAAGAATAATAAAAATAAGAAATGGAGATACGATTCTTTTATTTTTCAGATGAAATCGCGCAGAGAAATGTCTAATAAATATAGCAGTATTTTAAAATTGTGCAAGAATAAGGTAGTTATTAATGATTCTTAATCTCGAATACTTTTATATTATTTCTAAGGAACAGTTTATGTAGACGTTTAAAACAAGTTAAGAAGAAAGAAAAAAATAATTCAAACATTAAAAAGATATATATTGTTCAAGGAATGAGTTACCAACTATAGAGATCAAAACGTATAGGTAGTCGTTAGGTCGTCGATCCACGCTCAGTATATTGAGTCGTTTTAAGAAGAAGAATACCTCTCTAGAGTCTTTTCTCACCGATACTCGCATTTTCTAACGTGTTTGGTACCACCATTATTATCACGCACTCATCTATATATATGTGCGTTTACAGTGAACACAAGACCGTTATCCCTCTTTTACTCAAAGCAATATAATTCTTCGCCCTATTATTTCATCTCGCGGCGTTATCCTCGCGGCTATCATCGCTACTCGCTAATTTGCGGAAAACGGTAATTACATCTTCATTTTGCAACGCATAGAAAAAAAGAAAATAAATACGTCTGAAAAACGCAAGTGTACCGCTTGCTTTTATTGTTTTGAAAAAGGAATCTGCGCTCTCTCTCTCTCTCTCTCTCTCTCTCTCTCTCTCCTCCCCCCCTCCCACCCCTTCTCTCTTTCTCTTTACCAACACCCAGTTTTACGTAAGCGATATCGTTACAAAATCTCCGTGAAGACGCGAGCAAACAGCTCCTCCCGCGGTAATTATTCCCGTTCCGACCGGTCGAGCGCGACTGGCACACCATTCCTTCGTCGTCCCTCACCCCTTCTTTCGCTCCCCCTCAACCCTTCTCCTCTCGTCGTCCCTTTCCACAATTTCATTCTCCTGGTCTCATGAAGACACGGCTACGCGAGTTGCCTAACTAAAAGTTCCTCTCGCAAATTGCTGGTTATTACGGACGTTACATCAATGTAGCTGTTACGCGTTTATCGATGCGCTTGTCTTTGTGCCACCTCATCTTCGCTCTCCTTGAGATTCTTATCCTTTTCGTGGCTTTAACTCGTTTTCGTTTAATGGAAAAATTCATCGCTAGTAATTGGATGAATTGTAACAATAGGTTAAATCAGTAATTGTTGATAGGTTAAATTTAATGAAGAATATAAAGGAATATATATCCACACATGCTCAAGAAGAGAATTAAATTATTATTCAATTTCTTCTTATAAAGTTTGTAATGTGAAAAATAACATTTTAATGTTTATTGCGATACCACAATAAATATTATATAGAATGTCGCGAGGAAATGAAACCTTCGATCACATTTTCCGTATATTGTTTTATTCTCTCTCAATTCTCCAATGTAAAAAAATACGTTCGTAGCTAGTTGATGCTCCCATGGGTATGTCCCAATTGAAACGAGAGACGCGGGGAATAGGAGTCTACCTGACACAGAGGACGGTGAGGAAGGTAGAGCACATAGAGAAGAAAAAAGGGATAGAAGAGGACCAGGTACAACACACACACAGAGAAGGACACCTAAACGAAGAGTGAGAAAGAGGGATGAAGATGAGAAAGGTAGCCATGGAGATGATGGAGGGAGAAGGTAAGAGGCTGAAGAGAGGCATAGCGCAGAGCGAAAGGGTGAAGCGCATGTACGAAGAAGAAATGAGGGGGCAGGAAGGGAGAAGAGAAAGGGGGGAGAAGGGAAAGAAGGGGGGATATCAAGAGCGGACCTCCCAAGTTGCGGTGAAATGGCGGATCATCATCGTCGCGTCATCCGTGAGCCGAATCCTTTCTCGTACCTCGGTTATTAAACTGCCCGATATTGTGTATTCCGCTCGTCGCCGTGTTAAAAAATTACTGAGCCAAGTACCTGAAATTCCCACTTATGGCACGAACGGGTTTTACGCCGCTGTGCATTCTTCTTGATCGCCGACCGCAAACTTCCGTAAAACTTCGTAAATAATTAAATTTTGAAATACGCAATGCACGTCGGCGAATTTTTCAAATTGCATACACGATATATCATCGGCCAATTATGTACAGAGAACTTTATATCATTAAACACTATTGAACTATTATTATCTTAAAAAAGTAATAAATAATTTTTTCCCGAAAAATAAAAATAGTTAAGAAATAAGTGGTAATAAAACGAAAAGAATTATCAAAAAATAAAATAACTCTATGTTTGAGTTTTAATTATCCAAGAATAATTTATACAAGAAAGAATATAACTTGCTTTCACAAATATTTATTGCGAAATTGATACATTATAATTTGTGCAAAGAAAATTTTTTTTACTTCGGTAAAGATCCAGAACTTTCATTAGCGATTCTACGAATGTATTCTGAATGTGTCTCTTAATGAAGTCGTGAGCAATACGGGTCGTTTCTTACATTTCATCGTTATTAAGTCGCAGACGATGCCACCATAGCTACAAGCGGTCGACGGATGATATTGAACCAACAGATATTAATTTCGGGGATGTACGAAATATTTCCAGACCGGGGGATTCTGATCCCCAGGCGTGTAAGGGGAAGATAAGGCACGGTGTGTCGTAATCAATGGCTGCCGAGCAAAGTTATAACACGGATGACAAGTAAGCTTTCCGGAACTTGCGTCTGCGTAATGTTTCTCGTACAATCAGGCATTCCTCCTTACTCCTTACACCGCTCCCTACAGACTATCGATACGTATCATCATAATCCTGATGATGGAAATACAGCAGCATATAAGAAACTTGTGACTCGTTATTTAAAACTTGAATAAGAAATGGTATCTCTATCCTCTCTCTCTCTCTCTCTCCTTCTCTTTCTCTCTCTCTTTCTTTCTTTTGCATAAGGAGCTATTTTATGTATATGCTAAAAATTTAATTTTTTAAATATTTACTTTTTAATTAATTGCTTTTTAATTTAATATTTAAATATTTATTTTTTAATTTGTTTTTAAATATATTTTAATTAATTTATTTATTTTAAAAATAGATTTTAAATACATATTTTTTTAACACATAAAGTCGTCGATGTAAAATTATTGACATGACAAGATTGGATCAATGATACGATATCAATACAATTTGGCACAATACAAAAGAATTAAATTCATATTATTGGGTAGAATAAATCGATTATAAAGTTATATAAAATATTACGCGCGTATGGGATAATATTTCCTATATACAACGCAGATGTATATCTCATGTTTAATGCTTTACGAGTAAATTGGTAATTGTAACTCGATGGAAAACTGATCGAGGAAATTGCGGATATGGACGGTCGCTATTGGCACGTGGAACCGGCGTAATACGATACGCAACACCACGTGCGTCTCCAAGGATGCGACCATCACACACGATTGGGGAAGCCGAAACTCCCCATAGGCTACGTTTTTGGAATGTCGATATCTACATCTGCCACTTATGCCGAACAGTATGGAAGAAGCAAGTACTTCGCAGTTTTTTTTCGTACAAAATCGCATTATTCACATTTAAAAGATTCTTGACAGTCCAAGTTTCTCATTAGTAACTAATATTTCTTTTTGAACTCTTTCTAAAAAGTTTGACGTGAAAAGAGGAGATTTCTTTAAGCCTCTCTTGTAACTCGATATACCGCATCTGTGACGTTTGATTAGGCCCGTTTCTTCTCGCAACTGAAATATGGATTCCATGAGTGCAATCATCATGAACAAAATTCGAAAATCCCCACGGATGTTCCGGCAGAATGGCGTCAGCGTACACCATATGCTGCCCATTTTGATGAAATTCGTCCGCTATGGTGACCAGACGGCGAATAAATCTTGCGGTACCCTCTCAAAGGGGCGGTCTGAGCGGAAAAAGATCGAAACTCCGAACGCAAGGAAATTATGGCCGCTCGTTCTATTCCACAAATTTTGTAAAAGACACAATTTTTTTTCTTTCATTAGTTTATTGAATAATTTAATTATCTATTAAAAATAGGGGGGGGGGAGAGAGAGAGAGAGAGAAATTATAGAGAAACCAATAAAATTGAGAATACGTTTGTAATAATATAATGATTACGTTGTAAATTTTAGCGAAATTGCGAAACTAGAATGTATCTTCTGCAATTGTGTGTCAATTTTAAAATGTCACGAAAATTGGATTTTATTTATTATATGCATTTCTTTGCATATTTCGCAACACACACAGCCGTCACATGTAAACAACATTCTCTTCTTATAAATAAGCAATAAGTACTTTCCTTTTTCGCTCTCATCTTTTATTCTTAAACGTTATTCCTGTCGTGACCGAGCATTCTATTCCCAAGCGCTATTCCAGACTTGGATTGCCTCTACCCTCGCGGCATATCTAGATTTGCCAGTCAATATTAATGTCTTTATTAACGACGGGGTATATATTTCTCTCTCTCTTTCTTTCTCTCTCGATTCCGCATTGCTAATCGTGACGGGATACAAGGAGCAAATGCAAAATAGATTGATTTTATTATACATAATGCACGATAATACCGATAATACTGGATAACGTTACCTAAAGGGGTGAATCATGCATTACGTAAAAATGCGTTCTGCGTCTTCCGATAGAATCGCTTAATTAAATAGCCTTATAATGTATGTCATGCATCGTATCACACATCATATCATACATCATATCATTGCTATTTTAATATGCAAGTTTGAACTCATCTCCTCTTGTATTATCCTGTGCAAATTAAAGTTATCACAATGTAACTAATACTTAATACAGGGGTTCTTGCGTTTTGTCATCTTTTATCCGATTTTTATCTTTGTTTCTCATTCCTAATGAATTACACTTGAATTGCGTTTTCATTGTTGTGAAAAAGAAAAAAAAACAGTACAATAAGGATGCAACGTATACATAAATACGCGGATGCGCCACGTATGATCATATTGCGCCCATTAACATGGCGAAAAGTTGCTCCCGCCACCTGGAAAGCAAGGGAGCAGCAACCACGAAGCCCTTAAGCCGCGGTGCAGGAAGTTTCCCCACTGATCCTCGGTGCTAGGCGAGTTTAAGCCCCGGGATTCTGGAGTTACTGCCATCATGGCATACCATGCACCACTGCCTATAGGGTATAAGTATAGCCTCTGGCGTGCCAGCGCCGAGTGTACTTGTGTAGCCAGCGCCTAGCGTTTCATTCCGCTTCTTTTTCTCTCCCGTTGCCTCCGCTTTCGCTCCCTGCCCATCCCCCTGTATGTTGTCTCAACCCCTTCTACAACTCTGCTCCCCACCCCCCTCCCGTTCCGATGCTCCCCCTTTGTCTCCCCCCTATATGACTCTCCTTCTTCCTCCGTCTCTTTGTCTCACTCCAACTTCGTCTACCTCCCTTACAGAGTGTGCTTCCGTTGCTGAGTCGTGCAACCACGATCTAGCGCATCCCTATCGCGACAACGATCGTTCTCCGGACCACGGTGGCTGATATTTATGGCCTTTGCGGCGCGATGTTGAAGTAGTTAAATTGCTGATATTAAATGAGAGAAATCCGCGAGAAACTGCTCGCTCGGGATAACTGCCGCACCCGCAAGGATTTGCGGGATTTCGGATTCCGATAGATATTCGATGCGTCATTCTGCCATTGGATTATGTTAATGCTAAGAGTATTTTATGTGTTTAGAGTTATGAAAGTTATACTTTTCGCGATTACGCAACTAAAATGGCACAGATCGAAAATCGAAATCGAAATTACAAATAATTTCTAAGAGCTAATTATGTCATTGTATTTTTCTCCGTGATTATATATTATCAATTTAATGAATATTGCATAAATAATAATAATAAAGTTTGAAGAAATTTCTTGATGATTCTGTAAAGAATATCTTTGTACTACATGTTACGTAGTTATTATAGAAATTAGTACTTTTTTCTTTACAAGAGTCAAGAGGTCAAACTTGCGAATGGGATGTCATTATGACGGTCAAATGGGGTCAGCTGAATTACATGAGGCATCGTTAAAGTTTTGTAACTGTCGCTCTTTGTGAACGTTTCAAGATTTTTAACCTAAATATCGCTTTGTGTCTGTGTAATCTTATTGAATATACAAGAATTAAGAAAGAATTTTTTAAATTTTTTTAGAACTTAATGAAAAATTTTTTTTTAACGAAACTAAGATTCAAAACATAACAGCGTATTTCTGATATTGATTAAATATATTAAATAGTATCAAACGATCAAATCAAATTTCCATAACAAGTAAGATGTTGATATGTAACTTGGCGCATAAAAGAGAAGAAGGAGTCTCTTTTTTTAAGTAAAATACTACCCGTGAAAGAAAAGTCGGTGAAATCAGCGAGGAGAGGAGCTACGTCTCGATGTCGCGATGCCTAGTCGAGATCGAAGTCTGCCTCCTTCTCTTTCTTCTCATTGCCTCTATTGGCCAAGGAAAAGGGACGAGAAAGCAACCTGTACAACGAATTCCCGGCAGAGGCAGCCCTCTTCCTAAGCTTCATGCAAGGCAAATCAACTTCCAGAAAGAAAGACGATACTCCCGGATTGTGTGCCAGTAAAGCCCTTTACTTATATTTAAATTCGCGCACTCGTGGAATGAGTAAACGTGTTTCGCCCAAGAGCTGTCTAGGAAACACTCGAAGTAACACGCTCTAACACACGCGCACGCGAGCATATAAATTTCAAAGCGCGCCTCTTCCTGTGATCAAAGTAACTGTCTAATTCTCGACCAACTTATAGCACACTTAAAGAAATTGGACCCGGAGAATTAATCATTAGACATTATAAGATTGGCCAAGTCTCGCGCAGAAAATTTCCGTCCGTTACAACTTACGTAAGCGCCTGTGAGAAGGGATTAGTAATACGTTATTTCCAGAATGCTTTATAAATAATAGCGCGATCATTCAATCGAAATGGAATCGAGAGAGAGAGAGATACACTTAAACGAATTACATCCAATAGATAAATCATTGGAAACTGTGGGATTGATTTGCATATCCGGCGGAACATTACGGTACAGCGTTTCCGTTTAACGCGGTGAAAGAGTGAATAAAAGGGGAGAGGGATCTAAAGTCAGGGATGAGCATTCTCAAGATTGGCTATATATCAGAGTAATCGAAATACTACGCGCTTTGATTGAATTTGTGTGACGGAGTGTCGATGCTGAGAGATGTTACGTTTCGAACGATATTATCTGCGTATTTATCTGTCTAAAAAAAAATTTACAGTTCAAATAAATTCAATCTAAAACTTCTTTCGCACACAGCACAATTTCAAAATAAATATGACAACAATAGCAATTCTAAACTATGCGCGTTCGAATGTTACGTGGTAAACGTTAATTGGTACAGAATGAGATTAAGGGAAAAAAGATTAACGCAGAGGGGAATCAGAATACTCTTGGGCAAGCCCGTGAAACGTGAAGCAATAAACTGACATGGAATCTAATGGACCAAACGTCTGGGAGATCAATGTTATTGGATGCTTATTGAATTACCTGTGTCCGCCGTACATGTTCTTCGACAAGAAGCATCCGAGATACTAATCCAATTATAATAACTATCGCAAAGATATGTTGTATCGATCATATATATATGAATTGTGTATATCAAGTATGGATGTAAGAAACATTAAACAATCATATATATTTCTCGTGTATATTTTAAGCACAATACACAAAATAGCTCACTTTAATATGAAATATTATTTACGTTGGGAAGATATGTATTATCTATATATATTATATATTTATTATATTATTTGATAAGAAATACTTTCCTTTAGAGACGTATTTTTTTATTAAAAACCAAAAAACAAACATAAATACAAGATACTAATTAAGAATTTTTATGTATGTGGCTATAATCTAAATAAAAATATATATCATAAATTTACTCTAAAATTAGTTTATATAAATAAATTCGTGAGCTAAATTTTAAAATATTAAGAGGATGAAATGCAATAGTGTGACGATCCAAAGAAATATATGGAAATAAATGCTCACGAATACAGAAACCGCTTACATTCTCACGGTTGCTCGTAAATATGATTCTTTTGTAGTCGATTTTTTGTTCCTTTTTTTCAGGTGTGTCTAGTTTGAGAAAAACGCGCGAAAGGTGCGTAGAAAATACGAGTGAAAGTTACGCAACAATGCAAAGAACCTTAAAGTATCTCGAATTTTGGGAAAAAAATGTTGGGAGAAAAAAAAGCAATCCAGAACAAAGAAAAAAACTGATACTAAATGTAATAATAAATAAGCAGAGACAAACATGCAAATCTCATAAATATTATGAAAAGGCCCGCATCTTTGTATTCGAAAATAAAGAGAACCTGTAAAGGGAACAAATTTTCTCTGAAAATCATTTTTTTAAGGAGATTTGTTACCACGACACACATTTTTAAAAAATCTCTTCTCACATAAAATAATCGAATGCTAGAAAGCATATTGACGGCACCAACAAAAAATATTGCAACTGCATTTTAAAGCACAAGTGTTTTATGCAACAATCTTTAGATCAAAATCGATCGAATCGTACGTATAAAGAGTGTATCATTAAAAAAAAAATTTCATGCTATGTGTTAATAAAATTCCAGATTTTCGTAAAATTCTATTTTTTCGGGAAGATAATTTATTAGTCAAATAAGTTTTTCTGTCAAGTTTCATAGTTGCAACACTTTTTATTGATGCCGTCTTGATTTCTTTTCCCATTTATCAATTATCTAGATACAGACATAGAAAGAATTAATGCGGATGACCGAATGAAAAGGATAGCCATTTAAGATGCTATTGACTCTTGAGTATAGTCCAAGTGTAGTGGACGGCATATATCATAGAGCGCTGTGTGAAGGAAGAACAGAAGACCATCTTTTAGCCTCGGGATTTCATCATATAGCGACGAGTACGTATCACGCTCGTGTGGCACCATTATTCACGCATCTCCACTTGCGTGGCCTACTGTCAAACGCGATGAATTACGAGGACGTTGCGACGCGAGATACTGTTAACTAATCGTTAATCGCGCAGACTTTTGCAAACATCAAAATAGAAGAAATGCAATTCGCGTGAGTCATGCTCGGTGGCGTTCATACACAGAGCAGTGAAATATTGATGACCACGAATGCTTATATCGCGTACCGGGATGCGTTTAATTAAGATATCGCGTAAATCTAATCGCGAATTTGCTCCATACATGAAGAACGCGTTCTCTATACGAGTAACAGAAATTTTTGTAACAAGTAAGTACATATATCGTATTCAATAATGATATCGAAGGAAATTAATTTTAGCAATAACGAAAATTTTAATGATGTACAAACTAAACGTACTTGGCGAACAACGAGCGCTCTCTTATACGAAAGAACGAAGATCAATAAATAATTGAAGAAGTGGAAGAGAAGCCGGCTGCTTCCAAAAGAGCCGGACAGACATCACCCTCCGACGAAACCTAATTAAGAAATGTTTTGTCCGAGCAACGGGTAGGTAGGTAGAGCTAGAGGTAGCGGGCATCGGGACAAGAAGAAGAAGAAGGAGAAGAAGAAGAGCGACGCGAGCCGAATAAGAGCACGAGAAAAAGGCCATGGCCGATCGAATATCCCAGCGTGAGTCCAAGGGGGATCGAATCCTCGATCGGGAATTCGAGGGCACATATATACTCTCGCTGTATAAACCCGGGGGTTTCGCATAGGCGGCAGAACGGCAGCTGTTTGAGCCCGGCAAATTAGTAGCCGGCGCGTGATTGGTCTGTTGCCGCCCCGTCTCTCTCTATATATCGCAAATACCGTTCGCGTCGTCCACATATATACTTGCTATACTTGCCATACACGATTGGCAAAATCGAATTGGCAAATCTCTCTCCCCCCCTTTCTCTCTCTCTCTCTCTCTCGGTACCTTTCGTACGTGTTTGCGCGCGCGTTCACCTTTTTTATACGTTCCCTCTTCCCTCTTGTCTTTTCCCTCTAACCCTTTCTCTTAGCGCCCCGAAACCCTTCCGCGGCAATTTAGTCGCGATATCTTTATGCCAGGATTTACGAGCAGATAATCATCGGAGGGATGTTCCGGCATTTTTCGGTCAAATTATTATTATTTATTATTACATTGCCCCGCGGAGAGATCTAATACCGCGCTAGACATTAATTAACTCGGGACCGACGGCCGATATGCCGGCGAAAATGACTCTATTACCGGGCCACTCGCTCAAATTATCGGTGTCTACTAAAGACGACACTCTAGACCCAACGCATCACTTAAAAGAGTCACATCGAATATATATATTGTATATATGCACACATGTATTTAAAGTTTAAATATTTAAATATTGTATAAATATCTCTCAAGAATCTTCAGAAAATGTCGGAGACAACTCAAATAAACGACTATATAAGTAACTGTAACTCGATTAATATAAATAACAGTAACTTGATTAATAAAAATTTTTCGCGAAATGCGATAATTCTTTGCCACAAAGTCCGCAGTTAATCATGGCTTTGTAAAGCGTACTTTCTCTTGTAGGTATATATACATATAAAACTACTTTATCTTCAAAAATATATTTTAAATCGCTATATATCCCCCGCGGGCCGCATCCGAACTGGATATTGCAGGAAAGCAAAAGATTATTTCGGTGTTGCATAGAATTAAATCACCGGGATGCTTTATGATTCCCCGCTGTCCCAACTACCTCTCCTCTCATTTTACTCCGGGTATCCACCTACCTCCTTTCCCTTATCCCTGTCCTTCGGCTAACTTCGTGTGTACATGTTTCTTTTTCCCTTCCCACCACCTGCCCGTTATCCCTTCGCCATGGTGCGCGATGCTTCCCGGAATTGAGTGAAAATAAAACTCTGAAGAGTATATGGCACGGGGAGAGAGAGAGAAAGAGAGATAAAGAGGAAAAAGAAGGAGGGTTGTAAAGGGAATGAAGACCGGGGGTGGGGGAAGGGGGAGGGAACGATCGTCACGGAACTCATGCAGCGTGAGTTGACCTAAGGCACGATCGCTGCTGATGCTGCCGTTGCTGGTGCACCGAGGTGGAGTGCGGTATCTATCTATCTTGATGCGATACAAACAACCACCTTCAACGCGATATAATCCCATTGCCGATGGGATCCGACGTGTTACGCCGTTCAACGAAACCGTGCTAAGATAGTGGGAGTAAATCTTCACTAGCTACTGTCGTCCTAGCACCAACGAGCTAGGTCTCGTTGCCCTTATAAAGGTCTGGGCTATCGATACGTGGCGTTTCCTTCTTGATAAAACCACAGCGAGAAAGTAGTTTATCATATCGAAGTTGATTTAGATTAATAAAAAATATTTCATAATTATATCTCAAACAGTTTGTGGGACGGAAAAATATCTTATTCGTTAATACGATAAAATCAACCGGAAAGTTTTATAATTAACTAGCTGGCGTTTGTTCTTCGCGCGCTTCGCGCGCTCGGTACGCACGTGTTTACTGTATCCATATCTTGAAAACTACTGACGTTAGGAGCAAGAAATTTGGCACGCAAACTTATTTTATAATGAAGATTTAAAATGTAAATTTTTACTTTTCTAATATCTTTGGTTTTTGAGATATAGGTATCCTTATAAAAAAATTCACCCCCCTTTTTCATCTCCCTTAACTGGATTTTCGGAAAATGGTAAAACACGTGTTTCTTTATTTTTAAAGAAAAATGTAAATACCAATTTTCACGTCCGTAACATCTTCGGTTTTTGAGATATAGGTATCCTCATAAAAAAATTCACCCCCCTTTTCACCCCTTTAGGGACGGAATTTCCAAAAATCCTTCCTTAGTGGTCCCCTACGTCATAAAAAACAATGTACCTTCCAAATTTCATGTTCTTAGGTTAAACGGTTTGAGCTGGGCGTTGATGAGTCAGTCAGGACTTCTTCTTTTATATATAGAGAATATTCAACATAGATACTTTGGCACATATGATATAATTAATAAAACATATAATAGATGAGAGAGAGAGAGAGAGAGAGAGAGAGAGAGAGAGAGAGAGAGAGAGAGAGAGAGAGATTAGAAATTCTTCTTCGATTTAAAATTCTCGAATAAGAGACAGAGAGAAAGAGAAAACGAAAGGTAATTTCATATAAAATTATTTTCTCCCCGCATATCTTATTTCGTAATATAAAAATATAAAAATATCGAATTTTCTTAGTGTCTACTTACGTAAGCAGTGACACCATATATTGATTGTGCGAGGTTGATTGTGCGAGGCGAGGGTTAAGGCTGATGCTTACCTGCAACAATGCGAAAAGATTATCGTTAGGAAGAAATGCATGTAAAATGTTCACTGTATGTTCAATGTAAATGTTCAATGTTAGATAAAAAATATAATTTATCTAATTAATATATTACGTTTATGTTAATGTTTTGAACTAAATTCAGTGAAAAGTAAATTGTTAATATCTAAAAATTGATTTTGTAAATCATTTATAAATAGAATTTTTATATCATTTTAAATCATTTATAAAATCATTTATAAATAGAATTTTTATTGTCTTTATAAGCAATCGTTAAAGTTAATGAGACACGTATAGAGTAGAAAAAATTATATGTTCTGATCGCAGATATCAGCTCGTTACGCGTTCTAATAGCATGTATAGCTTCATCACAATGGCTTGGTTATGCATCGTTAACGATCCAAAGATAAAAGACAAAAACCGCAGGAACATTATTGCCAATTTCTATTTGCGATCTATTCCTTCAATTTGCGCTTAAAATAAAATTGCATCGAGTCTACATTTTCGTACAACATGACGCAATTACCGCTGCATCGCAAAAAAAAAAAAAAAAG
This sequence comes from Lasius fuliginosus, assembly GCA_949152495.1. Taxonomy (NCBI): domain Eukaryota; kingdom Metazoa; phylum Arthropoda; class Insecta; order Hymenoptera; family Formicidae; genus Lasius; species Lasius fuliginosus. The sequence continues at coordinate 1,320,399 of OX424453.1, read as the reverse complement.
AGTGAGAGAAACCGAATCGAATTTGTGAAATTGATCGTTTCGGTTTCGAGAAAACAGCCAGATTGATCGTCATCGGACGCGCATCTCCTCAAGCAATTTCGGAGAGGGAACTCTGGACCACTGTGGCGTCGCGCAGTAGGAGGGAAGGGGTGGAATACAGCCTTTCGAAAACCTGGTATTCTGGTCCCTTGGCCGGAAAAAGTGGTAGGTTGGGCCTGTTTGGTCGCCATCTCCGCCGGCGTCACATCACGTACACGCAGGGCTTCCAATGGCGGACCCGGTATAAACGAACCGTCAGCGCGACGGCGAGAAAAAGTTGGACGATGCCTCTTGCGTACATACCATCGTACCACCGATATTCTCGCTCACGCGATGAAGAAGGGGCAGAAGAAAAGCGCGGAGAACGAGTAGAATGAAGAGGAGCGAGGGAGCAACGAGAGAGACGGTATAAGTGAAGGCAGGAGCAAAAGAGAGTAAAGGCAGACCGGACCCCTCGTACGAGCGGCTTTCAGCTTTCGTTCCTGGCCGCATTCACCTAAGGGGAGGCCCCGAAGCCGGGCTAATGGGACGCAATTAAACGATTCGTATCAAAGAGCACCGCCGATCGCGCACACCGGGAATGTCGCGAGCTAGACGGGAGCATGCTTCGGATCCAATTGCGGATTCGCTCCCGTGGACGAAGTCTAGAAAAATCTCGGCCACGTCCAATTCCATCTCATTAGCGGAGACGGCTGCTGATGCTTGTCTCTCTTGTGGTTTTAGCGCAAGAAAGGGAAGCCTTCGGAAGCCATGTATGGAACCGGTCTCCCTTCTGTCTCCCTATCTATACACCTCTATATACCTCGCAGTAATATACCGGGTGTCGCCCACGTATCTCGTATTTCTTCTCGCGATACGGACGGTCGTGCGGATCTAACGTTCTTGTACACCGGCTGCACTAGAAACGGGATACAATACGAGGGATGAGAAGACATTCAACTTGAGCCACGTAGCGCTTCACGCGTCGAGATTCGAGACGTCGCGTTTTCTATTCACCTGCACTACTGAAGAGTAAGTGAAGAGTAGGTGAACCTTTACAGACGTCCCGCTATTGACCGACTCTTTAAATAGATAAATGTCGATACACGCCAGCTTTAATATTTAGAATAGTTGCCATAAAATATAGTACTTATATGCCAAATGTTTCATACATTATCCGCAATTTTTACGCTTGATGTTTATTTTAAGATGAAACGATAAAATTAACGATAATACACGCAAATCTATTCTTTAAGCAGGACACCCCATACACTTGACCATACGCTTATATTCCGTATGCGCATATATTGTATATATCGTAGCATGCACATGCATGCGCTGCAAAACAAAGCGAGCTCGTTAGGAAGTGCATTGCAACACTCTGCTCTCCGGTACATCTTGCTGCTGGGTCGATCTGCGGTTCCGATTTGCTCGACTTGGCTGGACTTGCCTGTCTGAATGTTTTTCGCGAATACGTACACAGTTATATATTTGAACGCGTTTCGACTTTGCATGATATAATCGTACGAGTTAACCAAAAGAGGAAATGTGTCTCGGATTCGACATTCGAATCTAGTGAACCATGGAACCGCATATCGTGCTGCGAAATAAATAGCAGGAAGCGGTACTTGTTCGATGAGACCATTCGTACAAAGTTTACATTCTTAAATCAACGACGTTCTCTTCTTACTCCTTATATATTTTATAGCAGCTTGCACTTCTCACATAAAATTCCATCAAATAAATGTACTAAAAAATCAAGAAATAGAAATTGTAAAATTCTGTTTTCTGTGCAAAAAATGTTTGAAAATGAATTACATATTAATAATTTGTCATAAATGTCTACCGCTGTCTCAAACAAGAGATCTAGCAAAAAGCATTAATTTACTGATTTTATAGCTGCAAGCTCACATAAAATGTTACAATATGAAAAGTTTATACATGTATTTAAATAAGTTCTCTAAAAATTTCGGGTTTAAAATAAAAAATATTATAAAGAAATAGAAGATAAAAAATAGTGTTGTGCTAATTTTCATAAAATTATAAATTTATAGAAATGTTAAAAAATGATATGTATACAAACTATTATATTTTTTAGAAAAGTATAACAAAATTATCCATCATACTTTAACAGAATATATTTACGATGAGAAGAGATGCAGAGAGAAAACTGTTGAAGAATGAGACATCGGTAGCCTTAAGGTCGAGGATAAAACCTGAACACTAAGATATTGCCTTATTAATGCCTTATTAATGCCGACCACTTCATTAACGTCAAGCGTTTACGCGTGCATGGTTGATTAAAAGGTGGTAATCGGTATCTCCCAATAAAATTATTTTCGCTCCACGAACGTTGGCGGAGACCGCTTTACTTGTCGATAAAGAGCGGATCCTTCATAAGCTCGGCTAACCGCATAACTCTCCTTCTGGCGGACAAGTAAAATAAAAGAAAATATGAGAGAGGTGATCGGCCTTTTCTCGAGGTGGAGTCATGCGAGCGGGCTTGTAAACCTGGTTGTGAAGAAAAAGACGGAGAGGAGCAGGGGAGAAAGAGAGAAGAGGATCAAACGAGCTTAAGGTAAAGAGTGTGTGAAAAAGAGAAGAAACAGAGAGAGGGAGAGAGAGAGAAGGAGGAAGGGGGAGAGAGAGAGAGAGAGAGAAAACAGAAGAGGAAAGAGAAAGCTTCGAGAGAGAGAGCCAACCGGGCGGACATAGCTCTCGAGTTTGCACGACGAGTTTATGCGATTTTTACACTCGATCTGATTTTTTGGCGGCGCCCCTCGCTCTCGCGAGACAGATATATGTCCCATGGCCATACAAGAGCCGCGCGTATAAAGACATCGAAGCGAAGCCAACGAGAATTTCTCATCCTCTCCGCGTGCTTCTCTTCTCCCACCCCCCTTTTCCATCCCCCGCTACCCTCCCGCGGCCAACTCCTTCTCGATTCTCGTTGCCCCGTTTGCCACCATACTTGGTATACCCTTCTTTTCTACCAACCGCTTCCTTTCACCTCCTTCGGGCCCAAGATGGGATACAAGAAGACGAAGAATCGAAGGGCCTCGCCCATAACCGGTTCAGTCTTTCTCTCGTCACCGCGCTTTCCGATTCCCTCGGACGGCCAACCGCCGGGCCTAACAACATGCTGACCTGCTCCATATAGGCTATATAGATAATCTGCTTCTCGCGGTCAATTGCATGTATTATTGCACATTTGCTAAAACATTGATGATAATGCAAGGCGAAAAATGAAAATCGGTTCTCTTATTATCTGTCTGCTCGATTTGCGAATAGTCTGAATCATTAGAAGAAATCATTAGGAGAAGTAATTTGTGTACGCAACAGATTGCGGTCACAATAATATGTTTGTTAAAGTTATATTTTGCTTCCTTTTTATGACGCGCAATATATCTGCTTATTTCTGCGTGCGTGGCACAAACATACCTTTCACGTGGAAACACTACGCTTCTACAGGGGGTGGACAAAATAATGTGAACACCTGAATAATACACTATATTTGTTTATTAATAAGGTGTTGGGCCACCATTTGCCATTAATACAGCTTGTATTCTTCTTGGAATAGAATCATACAACTTTTGAATAGTCTCCAGTTTTAGTTACAGACGCTCCTGCTAAACGAGCACCAACGATTTGTTCTCTTTGAAAGTCTGATAAGTCACTCATTTTACCGTCCGCTTGTACTAATCGTAGCTGAACACAACGTGTAATATACTGATATAAAAACTAGAAGGTATAGCGAGTGAAAATAGCAACAAAAGATAATCGCAACATTCATTTGTTGTCAGTGTTACCAATGTAAAAACTTACGATATAAAACATGGTGTTCATATTATTTTGTCTCTTTTTCATATTATTTTTTGATAGAAGAATGGGACAACATTCCACTGGAGATTATTCAAAAGTTGTATGATTTTATTCCAAGAAGAATTCAAGCTGTATTAAAGGCAAATGGTGGCCCAACAACTTATTAATAAACAAATATAGTGTATTATTCAGGTGTTCTCATTATTTTGTCCACCCCCTGTATATAATGAAAAAATAATATGTCGATTAAACAAGCTTAATATATAAAAAAAAATTGTTTGAAACAGATAACTCATTTCCAAACAAAGATTCCAACAATACATATTTCCGAGTATGATATATTATTGTTGTTTTCAAACGATCAATAAAGATTTATAGAATTTCGTTACCAGTCCATCTTTAATTTCTGTCACTTTCGCTTAAAACTGCTAAATTGATTCATATCAAAATATAAAATATTTATAACTATAAGATAAGATCTATAAGATATATAACTATAAGATAAGATAAGATCGATACTAATCACAAAACTGATGTCGTTTATATGATTGAATGTAATGACTGCGACATATACTGGTCAAACGAAAAGACAACTAGCTACACGTGTAAATGAACATTGCAGAGACATAAAAAAACATCCCAGCAACCACAGTGTAATTAGCAACCACCGTTCCACATACGGACATGATTTTAATTGGAAGGAACCAAAAATTCTGCATTGTGAAAAACATAGAAAGAAAAGAGAGATTGCTGAGATGTTTTTTATAAAAAAATTTAACAATAATATTAACCTACAAAAAGACACAGATAATTTAAATCCGATATATGACGCGCTAATACACAGAGTATAATTGCTTGTTTATTTGTAAAATTTGTTCTTGTGTCTTTGTAATGTTTATGTTATTTTGATGCGAAACATTGTAATTTAACATACATGTCTTTTTCGACATTAGTATTATTACGGCTTTCATTTAGACAACTTGAAAGGTAATGTTCGTAAAAAATATCCTGTACTTTACAGCTCAAAGCGCGCTTCGTTTCTAGTTGTTAATATACTATTTTTCTTTTACTTTTATAGCAACACTTGATAAGGGCCCGTATCCAAGGGCCGAAACGTTGTGTAGAAATATTTGTATTGGCCAGTCAGGTCGAGTTTTAATAAATCACTTATATATTTATAACTATATTTAAAGTGGCGCATTCTTACATATATTTCTATTTTTTATACGAGTTTTTCTAATCATTCTTAAAAATCTTATGCGAAATCAATGCAGGGATAAACGCATCGTGAAAAGTGATATTGTTAATGTTGCTCGACAGTCAAGAAGGAGAAAGAGCTAACGTAAGAGAGATGGCAGGGCGCAAATATGCAGGCAAATACAACGCGTATAGACCAACCTTCCCGCATACATAACCAACGGCAGACAAGAGTGCAAGAGCAAGGCCAAAGAGTTAAAAGAAAAAGTGCACATAGAACAGCGTCCACTCATCACGCGGCGTGTGTAGCCGGCCTTTAACATAAGCGATCGTGCCGCTTGGCGGCGAGAGCGAACGAACGCTTTTACAACTCAATGTGCTGAAAAGACTCCTCGAGGCGCTCTCTCTTTCCATCTCCCTTTATCCTCCCTACGTCATCCTGTGATACTTTATTTTTTCCTGTTCTAACTTAAAAAGGATAAGTTGTACAAATGTATGTGCAAACATAATAGATTCTCAGCTTCTTTCCCGACATTTCGTTGCATTATCCGTGATTTTGGATATAAAATAAAACGAAGAATCCGCCATTGATATTGATCAGTAAAATTTTATTTTATAGAAAACCGTAATATATAATATCTATATATCCAAGGAAGCTGAGTTCAGATGCATGTTATACACTCTGTATGATTAACTATTTAGTACATGAAGATATTTTTCATAAAAGAACCGTTGTAAATTAATTTTATAATACAAAAATCACAATGAAATGTAATATAAAAATCCGATATAAAATATATGTCATTATTCACTTTTATCGAAAAAATGCCAACTTTACAAAATGCAACATTATTAAGAATGTGATTTTACATGTAAACATATATAAATAAACGAAATATGCTATGACTCTATAATTAGAATGCGTTAGTGCGCAAAATTGAGCTTGTGAATTTAGGATTGAATAAACCATGTATCATTTCGGAAAAATAAATAACTCCAATCGATCAAAAAGTTAACGAGCCAAAAAAATTCAATTTACACAGAAGCCGAACACGAAACAGGAGAGGAAAAAAAATCAATAGTTCGCCGGAACAATATTATTTTAGACGGTTCTTTAAATAGATTTCGAGATATTCCGACACCAACCCCCTAAAAGGAAAAGCTCTTGGAAACTCTTATCTCTCCGCATCCCTCGCGTATTTCTTATCCATTATACGTTTGCCTTGCCCTATCGATCCTTCTTCTCCTGCCTAGCGAGTTTCAAGCAAGTTTTCTTGCTTATAAGGTAGCACGCCGTGATAATAAAGCAATGTGCAAACAGACCTAGCTTTTAATTAGGTAGAGATTTATACTTGTTGGAAAATAATATATAATATATATCGGATAACGAAGAAAGAAAATACCGCCATTTTTATGCAACAGTATATAAATTTTTATTGCTAAAATTTATTTCTTTTCAAACACACACACACACACACATATACATATTAGAAAAAACTTATAGCAATAAAAATTTGCATATTGATCTAAATATATCTTAAGTCTAGCACATTTTATCGACTCTGATAAATATATATTATATATATAATGTATATATACGAGGGTGGTCTGAAAAGTTTCCGACCTCAACGTGAAGATGACAACACTCGTAAATAAAAGCTACTGAATTTCGTTGTTCATCTGTTGACAGTTACTCATCTAAAGTTTCAGCCATTTTGGACGCGCAGTTTTTATGTAACAGTCGTTTGAGTGAGTTGGTGTGAGTTTTTTTGTGAAAATGGACAAAATCGAGTATCGAGCTGTCATTAAATATTTGTTTTTGAAAGGCAATACGCCTACGCAAATCAAAGATGAGTTGGATTCTGTGTATGGGGACTCTGCACCATCATTTACCACAGTGAAATTTTGGGCAGCTGAATTTAAACGTGGCCGTAAGAGCTTGGGAGACGATGAACGTTCGGGACGTCCAAAAACTGCAACTACCGACGAAAACATCGCCAAAGTTCACCAAATGGTGCTAGACGACCGCCGAATTAAAGTGAGAGAGATAGCAGAGGTTATGAACATGTCAAAAGAACGTGTTTGTCACATATTAGATCAACATTTAGGCATGAGAAAGCTGTCCGCGCGTTGGGAAACGCTTGCCGCGTTTGCTCACGTTAGACCAAAAACGTGTTCGAATGAACATTTCCAACGCTCTTTTGACGCAGTTTAGGCGCAATAAATCCGAGTTTTGGCGCCGATTAATTACTGTAGATGAAACTTGGATACACCATTATATGCCCGAAACAAAAATACAATCCAAACAGTGGACTGCAAAGGGGGAACCGGCTCCAAAAAAAGCAAAAACTGTTTTTTCGGCTGGGAAAGTGATGGCGACTGTTTTTTGGGATAGTCATGGAGTTATTTTAATCGATTATCTTCAAAAAGGAAAAACCATTACAGGAGCATACTACGCATCATTACTTGACAAGCTGAAGGCAGAACTTGCGGAAAAACGGCCACATTTGCAGAAAAAGAAAATCCTGTTTCACCAAGACAACGCACCGTCTCACACCTCAGCGGTTGCCATGGCGAAAATCCACGAATTATCGTTTGAACTGCTTGACCATCCGCCTTACTCACCAGATCTAGCCCCAAGCGACTTCTTTTTGTTCCCTCATCTAAAAATTGCGCTCGGAGGACAAAGATTTTCGTCAAATGAAGAGGCAATCACCTTCGTGAACAATTATTTTGCAGAGAAAAATGCCGAGTACTATTTTGACGGGTTACAGAGATGGGAGCATCGCTGGGAGAAGTGTGTAGAGTTACAAGGAGACTATGTTGAAAAATAAAAAAAAAATTTCAGAAAAAATGTGTTGTATCTTTGTTAGGTCGGAAACTTTTCAGACCACCCTCGTACATTAGTATACATATATATTATATATCGTGGCTTTCTCTTTCATATTTATTTTAATTATAGCGGAATCTAGATTCTAAATTACGACATTTCTTAGCATATAATTTAGAACTTAAATTTCGCTATGATTTAAATAAATAAATATGAAAGAGAAAGTTGTTAATTACATATATAGTACATATATTTATCAGTCGATAAATTTGCTAGATTTAAGATGGGCATGTTTTATATTTATGAATATTGGAAAAAAATTAATTATTTATTTAAAAATAAATATACGGGCGAGAAAGAGAGAACAGAGAGAGAGAGAGAGAAAGAGAGAGAGAGAGAGAGAGAGAGAGAGAGAGAGAGAGAGAGAGAGAGTTGAAACCGTTCACATGCAATTTTCTTTGCGTGCATCATCTCTTAATCTAATCAAATTCTTTTCGATTCTTTTTCTATTGACATTGCCAGGAAAATAGTGCATTTTGAATCATTCGAATAGAAATAAAATCATCACGAAATGTCGCAAACGTCTACGACATACTATATTCAGATTCAATTTGTATCAATTATAAAGGTAAGATCGGCATCGCATAAAATAAGATAGATAGATATCAAGTCAAATTTTAAACTTAATTAACGAAAACTACAAAGTCCGATATTTGTTTAATTCGCGTAGTATTTTATTAAGCCTACCAATATATTCGGAAGAAAATTGGTTTAATCGCGTATACATAGTCCCACCGCTATGTTTACCTCGATTCCGGGTGTCCAAATAAAAGGGGTTTTCATTTACATTAGGGAATTTAAGAAAGTGCGACGATAACTACGCAATTAAAATGCCGGTGCACGTACACAAATTGTGAATATAATCCGCGAAAGAAAAAGTTAATGGTTGTTATTATATGAGATTACGTATGAAATGCAAATTGCGGCATTATAATTTTTACCAAGGGTACTTCCGTTAAGCTTTCACACGCTTGCACAAAACTTAATGCAAACTGTTTAAAATCATTTCAATTGCTGTATATCGTACTCAGAAAATGCTAGGAGGAGCTCCCATATTATCCCAAATTTTTTTCTACGTTAGATCGAGACCGTGAAAGCTTAATTATGTTTCTCGCTGCCGAGAGAGAGATTAAACGGCTTATGTGCGATTTTGATTTAAATACTGTCAGCGATGCATCTTCCGCGTTTCGCACTAATGTGAAGAGATACACGTTTCACCACGCACACGCGCACGCATGTATACACGCGCGAATACACATGTAAGCGTGAACCCTGGGTAAGATGGCTACAGCTGTTGCATCTCGCGCCTTCAATCGGAAGTCCGCACGATCAAACGACGACGAATTACATACCACTGCCGACGTCCAATCGACGGTAACATCGCGTGCGGGTCCGACGGTCGTCTGAAATCACCGTGAGAAACAGTGAAAAAATTAACTCAGCCGTAGCCGCGGGAGACAAGCCTGGTGCAATCTTGGACGCGGCGGCCATCTTGGGCGGCCTCATCCCTTTCCATGTCGTCCCATGAAAGGGATACCATCCGCGATCACGCTGCCGCGCAGCGGCAGACCTCGGTTCCAGTCTCATCGACCAGGCACCATCACGATGGCCAACAACTCCCATCCCAAGCAGCACTCTCCCGACTTGACTGGACGAGTCGCCATATTGGCATGGCATGGACCTGCGCAGATTGGACGACACTGGTCCGGGCCAAGTGTTCAACGGATTACGCCTACGTCATGTGTCAATCATTCCGGTCGGTTTAAAGTCTCAAGCCATAAAAAAAGGATGCCTCGCATAAAGCGACGTTTCGTCGCCAAAAGTGTTTTTACGACACGGTGTGATTGAATGCAGGGAAGGTTTTCCTTAGGAAGGATAACAAAGGAGAGCTTCTCTAAGCATGATCGCAGATCGCGGTTAGGGCTATACCATGGTGAGAAGCCGAAAGTGTGCACATATGCCTGACTCTGAAAGTGTTGTGCGTCTAACAGTGATGCGGCTGAGGCTGTTGCACGCGATTTTATACAGACCTTAAGCGACACGTGAAACTTTGCGCAGTCGCTCTGGTAATCAACGAGAACTATTTCTGATATGTGCATCTATCTAGCAGATTGGATACGGAATGGTTTCACGTGTGATAACACGCCTGCGCCGTCCAGGCGCACATAATAGGGAGGACATATGAATTGGTAATCTCTGTAAAATTTCGTGTTACAAGCAATAATATACAATTATTTTCACTTCCATAGATCAGATCGAAAAATTATTTATATAGGAAAAAAAACCAATATCATTAATGCGATAACTTTTCTGAACACTGAATTTAAAATTAAATTATTTAAAAATGACATAATTAATAATGTTAAGATTTAAATTATACAATAGGAATAATGAATATTAAAAAAGAATAAGAACAAATAATCTTCTCTTCCAAAAAGTGAAATAGCACTCTTGAAAAATATTATATTAGAAGAATGATACATGATAGTATGCCTTCCACATAAAATATCCAAATATAATCTTCACACAAAGATTTATTAAGTTATACTTGACACTATAGACTATCCATACACGTATATACGCACACAAATGTTTTTTATACAAAAGATTGTATTGTAAAATATTATACGCACAAAAAGTAATTGGAGAAAAAGTTATGATCACCATAAATTTTCTCCACTTTATTCGGCTGTCTGTTACCGATGTAACTTTAACAAGAAACATTTGGCATGTCTTGAATCCGTCTATATAAACATTGCACGCTTTGAATTTCGAAGAAACTGTTTGCTAAGCTGACATTTCGTTAAGTATGCGCGAAATGCGTTGCATAAGATTATTTGCAGAATCGAATAAGCGGATTATAATGTCGGTGATAAATATTACCACATAGTTGCAATGTTTCTCGACGTTAAGATCAAAAAACTCGCTATAAATTCCCATCTAAATATCACTCAATCTCGAATTTGCCAAAAACATTTTTGATATGCCAATTCGACACCCTAAGATATGCATATAAAAATTAATATATGAAATAAGAAACCATTTTTTCAAAATTCTCAACATGGCTCAACACTTGCGTCAAACAAAATATGACTCAGTGTGATATATATTTAATAGTAAACATTTGCTCCGATTTTTTTTAGACTTTAACCATCAGTTTTATATTTCATGAAATAATTCAAACCCTCATCCCCAAAGATGGATATGTTGTATCCATGTCGGTGAGCATGTAGAACGAAAATTCGCGCCTGACTCGTCTTCGGAAACAACGGTTATAGCTTCACCGCGAACGGAGCCCACCGGATAGTTTCGCGGGCGGAGCTAATTTACGTGAAGTCGGGCAATAAACATCGCGTCTCTCACTAGAGAATACCACCGAACGTGCATACACGTATACACGTAGCAGCCCACGCGCGTCGAAGGTGCGAGAGAGAGAGAGAGAGAGAGAGAGAGAGAGAGAGAGAGAGAGAGAAGCGCCGAAGTGCGTTCGTGTTATAGGAACGAGAACCATACGCACGTAGGGCGCAACAGTAGTCGTAACGCTGGTTAATTAGGGTTTAAGTTTATGAGGTGCAGGGCGCACGCCCCACCCCTACCTGCCCCATCTCTCTCTCCTGCCGCCTCCCCTCCATCCCCCACCCCCTCGCCACTTCCCGTGAAACTCGCCCCGCGATCTACCCATCCCCTATACGCACTAACAGCAAACCACCACCAGGAACAGTAGCGTTGCCCTTTACATCCTATCCGCTGGCGCGCAACCGCGCGTATACATGCGCGCCCGGGATATCAAACTTCACACGCGAGAGCAATAATAAATGTTGGACGTTCGCAGCTTCGCAGGTTTATCGTTGTTACCGCAGATTTACGTGGATTCACAATGAAAAAAAGGATAAACGTTGGACGTATAGGGCAATGAAAAGATGGTGATTACAGTTTCCATGCTCGCTTGTAACGGCGCGGAATGAAAAACTACACGCCGTTGTTCAAAGCACTCGTCGTCGCCCGTTGCGAATCTCTGGATATTAGGATGCAATACACTTCTCGATTCAAACCAGATATATTTCGAGCATATTTAAAAATGTGTTGTATAATTTTAAATTGAATTGAATTTTCTTTTTTTAAGTGGTCAACAAAGAGATCGTATATTTCTCAGCTTTAAAATTAGTGACTTTATGGCGATACGATGCATTTTATATCTATCGTTTACAGCTATCGAATTGAACAATTAGTCAAAAGCTTGATTTTGATATAATGACGATATTGATTGTTTGATATACATTATGAGAAAATATAATAATCATTTAGTTTTCTTTATTGAAATATTTGTTACTTAAAAAAATTATTCTTTATATATAGATATATAAAGCAAAAAGAAATGGAATATCTAAAAGTAATAATTATATCGGATAATTGCCGTGAATAAAAAATATATTATTCCATACAACAATTATATTATAATTATAATTATATAATCGCCTATATACAGGGTATCCTAAAACTACCGTACTTCCTTTTAATGACAGATTCCTAAGGTTATTTGGAGACGATTTTTCCTCAGCGAAAATGTCGAGGGAGGTCATCATTTTTTGCAAGCTCCCAATTTTTGCCATCATATATCTTTGTAACTAAGCTTTAAATTAAAATTCTATTAAATTAAACTCGACCTGAAATTAACTGAAGAATGTAGTTTTGTTAATATTTTAATTCCATAAAGCTTAGTTTGCAAAAAACCCTTCATTTTCAATCACTTATAACTCGAAAATAATTGGTGCCTCGACATTTTCGTTGAGGAAAAATCGTCTACAAATAACCTCAGGAATCTCCCATTAAAAGGAAATACGGTAGTTTTAGGACATCCTGTATATAATATCATAAACGTGATTGGAAATAAAAAGTAAATATTTAGACATTTTTACATTAGGTTTCCAATAATAAAAGTGTTATACGTGCTGACGCTTTTTGTTGCTATTACATAAGTATATCTACTGCAAAATTTATGGACTAAATTCCTTGAAAGTAAAAATAGATAACCTTTGATTAATACATATAGCGTTGAAACATTGCTAGAACGCAGCTGACCATACGAGTCAACAAGCTATTCCATCGGAAGTTTGAGAGACGAATTTTGATTTGAAGATGCTGACCTCACCAAATTTTTCCATTTTTCTTTTACGCTTCCAATTTTTACTCTATTTTATTTCCATGAAATTTGCATCCTATTTTCAAAATTTCGACATCATTAGTAAAGTTCTCTGGTTCTTTCTTTAAAAAAAAGCTCTAGAGTTCATTCAAAAAAATATCTGGCGATTCAATATAAAAATAAAAGTTTAAAGAGAAGAGAAAGAAGAAAAAGAGACAAAGAAATGTTAATTATTAGCTTTACGTTCTTATAAAGCATTATATTTAGATTTTTTCAAAAAATATCTCAGGGTCCCGAAAAAAAATTTTTAACCCATGAGAATTTTTAATTCGAAGAGTGCAAAATTAGCAAAATTTTTTCATTTTTGTTTTTATTGTTTCAAATGAGTTGTAATTGTAACAAAAATCACAATTTTTCTTTTGCAACTGCATTAATCGAATCTAGCGACAAATTTATTAGAGTTAAAATATTTTAAAGCTACATGCCATAATGTAAATAAGTAAAACACATTCCGCGTAATTATATTGATATTATCTCATCAATATTTATCATAACGTGTTTGTATCATCAATAATAAATAAGTAAAACACATATTCTGCGTAATTATATTGATATTATCTCATCAATATTTATCATAACGTGTTTATATCATCAATAATAAATTTTCTATGAGACAAACATATACATATATGATTGAAAAAAAGAAATTTTACTGATAAACAGTTCCTTAATCATTAGTTTTAATTTATAATCTTTTCGTGGCTGATTGCACGTTCATACCAAAATAGCTTCAATCGGGTGATGAAATGGAGTAGCGCTCATTATGCAAAAACAAGAATAGAAAAATCGGATAAAATTACTCAATGGAGGAAACGACCATTAAATCTAATCTTAACGGAAGAATCATTAAGATTGAAATTTTTATTGGCAGAAAAAGAGAGAGAAATTAGACGATAATTCACACGATTAATGAAGCTCATTAAACCTACAAAGCAATATAGCTAGGGATGCCGCTCCAATTATATCGAAACTCTGCATTCTTTCGGTTGAAGTAAAGCATCGTTATTTTCATAGAAATAGCGATTCTCTACGAAACCGTCATGTCAAACACCGATTGTGTTATTTAAGAAGACGTGATGCATAGGATAACTATGTCGCCGGATCAGCTGCCATGAAGAACGCGGACCTGTCCGAACCCCTCTTATCAATCTTCCTTAGTTCAGGTATTACGGTGCGCTCGCGTGCTAGGAACTAACGCTATCAGGTAGAGATCTCCTGTCGCAGGTTGTGGTCTCGCGCGAAATGTTGCTTCGCGTGCTGCTACGCAGACGGACAAAAAACAACCGGAGATAAGCTCACGGTTCGGAGGGAAAGAGTAAATTTTAAAATATGCGCTCGATTTTCGAAGGCAAATTATTTCAACCAAAGAAGCTGCGCGAGCACAGCTAGCATCCCCTTTTTTCATAATCGCCGTGATATTTTTTCGGTTATAATTGCCGCTGGATCGAGTATATATCTATGCTGATGCATGCACTTGCATGCTCGTAATGCGCGAATAAAAACTCCCATAAATATGGTGGAGTCATTCATTCCCCTAGTTAAGCTCCTTCCGTAAAACATTATGTTGGATAAGTAGCGCAATTCCGTTCTCTCCCAAACCCTTTATAAGAACCCTTCCCTCGAAATCATTAGTGGAAAAATAAGATTAAATCCTTTTCGACTCTTTATTTTACGATCTGACTAAAATTGTGTGTACGAGAAGTTTGATTAACGATTCATTGTCAATGTATTAAATATTTCTTCTATTATTATACAGTGATATCAACAACGTAAAATAAAAGAAATCACAAAATTTATTTAAAAAAGTATCATTTAAAGAGAATTTAATTTCTAATGTCACATTAAATCAATCGCAACCTCCGGTAAAACATCGCACGCGATATAATTATTTTATAAATTAATATTTTTATATAAATTAGAAAAAATATAATGATTTACTTAGAAAATCTCGCATTCTTTCGAATGAACAAACGTGGTTCAGAAAATGCCAAGAAAATGAGCATACAGCGTTATGAAGCGCTTCACTTATTATTCGGCATCCGAGAGGGGTGAAAAAAGAGGAGATCGGAGATATATATGTACGGCCGGGTACATAATATATATCCGACGAACGTTGTACAGCGTAATTAAATCATGCTGACGGTTTTGCAATTAAACTCGATTATTTGCTCGTCGCTAGCCGTCCCACGCCTGCCGCGATTTAACTCTTTCATGCCGCGTGTGCTCACCCTTCGGCATGCCTCGTACATAGTCACGAAGCGAAATAATCCTCGCGCTCGATTATGTTGGGGATGATTTCGAAGAACACGTTCATTAAAAATTTAACTGTTTTAGTATATGATTATATAAATATTTTATATAAAAAAAATATATATATCTTTTACATTGTGAATATTCATACGATTGATTTATCAACTAACCTTTCGTTCTAATACGCAATAATATCGCTTAAAGTAAATAACCTCGATCCTCTTATGAGATTTATTACTTCTTATTCTCTTCACGTGTGAGGTCAATGGTAAAAAGATATCTCTGAAAAAGTGACGAAATGTGTTGACCGTCGTTTATGAGCCCCGAACTTTCTCTATGTACCGTTTTTTATTTTCTCTTTTTTTACAAGAAGAAAAGCGTCCCATCTCTAATAGGGAGAGAGCAACTTTCTACCGGATAATGTATGTTTCGTTTTTTTACGGACCCTTAGGCAAAAGATATAGGGGGGCTATATCGTCGTCGTCGAACACATCGAAAAGATCACAAAAAAAAAGTCAGATACTTTTTTGTCCTCGCGCAATTCTCTTTCATAAAAAAAGAAAGTATAATCTGGACAAAATCAGAGTCTCATGTTTGTAACAATAGACAAGTCGTCTCTATGTTGTTACTTGTCACCATTTACACAGTACGACGTAACCTTACAAATCAAGCCGATTATTCGGAAATAAATTCCTGATTCTTATATATGGGCGTTATAAATTGTATCTCGCATCTTACGAAAGTAATGAAAACGTCACAAACAATAAGTTATACCGCTACGATATATCTGTGCAATGTTCTTACCTATTAGCAATACGATCGTCGGGGACAGATTAATTAAATCTGCGCAATCTTAGTTTGCGCTATTCCATTCTGACTTGCTTTCCTATATTTTGTTCCACAACAGCGTATCTCCCTTGCTCCGTTTTGCGGAGTCGGGAGAGCAAAACGGAGGATGCGACAATATCCGGCACCCCGGCGTCCGACAACTGATAACGCCAAGGGATGTTTATGTGCGTATTCATAATACGCTCGCCCCCGTTAGGATACCGAAGCTAATACAGAAGTACTGAACTTTCTATTAGCGCACATATAGGGGGTATTCGCGACTAACGTTAACTCAAATGACATATAATTCTCTGCTTATGAAAAAATTTCCATCATATATAAGGAATTTTCATATATATTCTTAGAGAGAATATCTTACAATACAAATAAAATTGAAATGTATGAGTTGAGTTCCATTATATATTATTATATAATTATATATTAACAATTATACTTATTATACGTGCAAGTTATATGTTTCGTAAGAATTAGGATAAAATGAAAAAATAATCAGTGAGCTTGGACTTTATACGTTTTACTTACGCAGCACACATAATTGGAAGATAATGCGATAAAATATTGACGCGATATTCGCGACTGATGCAAATTTGGTGATAATTCCGAGCAGGCAAATTTTATCGATGCTGAATGAATCAGCCCATAAAAAGGGAAGTACTTTCCTGCCAGCTCAATGGCTTTCGTATCTATATGTAAATAAAGCAGAAAGAGAGCTGCGTGGTGCGGGGAAAAGAAGAGGCAGCTATTTCTCTCCACGGAGCGTCGCGTAATTTACGTGAGGACTGAAGATAGCGAAGGGACTTAATTCACGTGCCACCGACGAAAAAATAGGATGGTCCCCTGTGAGATTGAAACAGCATTCGCTACTCTTAATTTTCTCGATCGCATAAAATTAGCGGCTGTGATTCACGCCATGTTGCTTGTATTAAATATATTTCGATATATTTCATCTCTCTTTCTCTCTCTCTCTCTTAAAAAAAAATGCACAGTATAACAAGATTTTATGAAGATCTTTGTTAGAATGATGGCGGTAATGTTCATGCGAGGCGTAAATCATTCTTATTGCCAACTATCATTATGTCTGACACGGAGCCAAATTACTTCTCGGAAAATATGTCGCATTTTGTGCATTCCGTAGATTTTTCTTCTATTTTTAATCCGCATACCTCGCGTGTTTCGGCACTATGTATGAATTAATAAATACCGACAATTCTTTTTTTTTTTACACGAGACAATTTTTTAAAGAAATGGCGATTATCTCTCTTCGCGTATCTCGAGCGGCACATAATTCAGCCATTTCTCTCAATACCGAATACGTAATATACGCTCGACTTCCCGATCCTGGAGGATCATAACATATCTCTATCTGAAATAATAGTTCGCCATGGCTGCCACACCCAGTATTGTGTACACACATACTTACTACGCTGGTATGTGCTTGCTTTCGCATTTTACGTAAGGTATACCAATAATGTATACAATACGTCGACCGCATACAGACATCAGCACAGATATATAGAGTACTATATAAAAGATCTATGTACGTATAAATAAGAGGCACACGGAGAATTCGAAAAGACAGAGCAAGATGTTGAGTGAGAAAGAGAGAGAGAGAGAGAGAGAGAGAGAGAGAGAGAGAGAGAGAGAGAGAGAGAGAGAGAGAGAGAGAGAGAGAGAGAGAGAGAGAGAGAGAGAGAGAGAGAGAGAGAGAAATAGATAGGAGTCGGTTGTAGAGGGGTTGAGGTAGAGAGGATGTATAAGGAAACGGCGGTCGCGGGGAAGGGGGGTCGTGGAAAAACGAAAGGGGGTTGGCGGGACGGCGGGGAGACTGGCGGGGGGTTCTTCGTTCACGTTCACGTTCGTTTCTACGTCCCCGCAGACGTCCGACTGCTGATCTACGATTCCCTCGCGCATAGCGAAGCACATAACTTTCGTCTTATACCTCTCCTCGTGAGATCCGTACGATGATATTGCTATCCACGTGTTCGGGGAGCAACCCCGAAAATAGCAAGAAACAAAGGGAGGTGCCGAAGGAGGGAAAAGAATGACGATTTTTCGGGAGTCTGTTAAATCCTGTCCAAATGTCTTTACCAGACAGGCGCATACTCTAGAATTTACACTACGAAACTGGAAAACGATGAAAAAAAATGGCAAGGACAATTTTTTAATTTGTAAAACGGTAAAATTTGCAAAGAAAAAAAGATCGCAAACAAGCGATCGTACATTTCCGTGAAAAGAGAGTGAAAAACTGGAAGCTAACATTTAAAAACGTAGAATATAGAAAATTTATTGATACCGAGACTATGCAGATTACTATCGTTTTCGTTTAGTAAATATTTCCAAGCCGGCATTTATTAGTCCACAGAGAGATAATGCAAAAAGAGAGAACCGCGTAAAAACGTAAAATTTATTAGAGGATTATTCTTCCGGTTAAGATACGTTTTATGCAGAATAGGAGATAGCGTTGTTATTCATATTCTCTAAACTCTTGGAAAATCTTGGAAGTACAGAGCAAGCGTTTTGTTGCACCGCGAAGGGTGGGAAGAAAGAAGAGAAGCGGAGAAGTGTCCGCTCCCCCTTTTCCTCGCCGAGGACGGGCTCGTGCAAGCGGTTAACGCAGCCATTTCACGCCTCGGGAAGCATCCAGCTTCCTCATCCAAATTCTAACCGAATCCACGGAAACCGCTCCACGACCCGGCGTACGAAGATTTCTATTTAGCAGCGACCGGAAAATGATAGAGAGAATTGAGCGAGATAGAAAATGAACACATTATCATTCTGCAAAAATTCACGGAAAATCTCTTGTACAATATCGAATTTTTGTTATCTTAGAAACACACTCAATAGAACTACATATAAATTGTCTTACGTCACTTCATATCGCATCGCACACAAAGATATTGTCGCAATAATAAGTATCAACAGACGACAATGAGTTTTAAAACAACGCTAAATCTTTGCTATATCGTTTAAGGACAGAAATATTTACTCATTTATCGATAACTTATTCAGCTCTTTCATTAATTGTCATTTCATGACGATAAAACAGTCATTGTTGAAATCATTACTTTGATATATTAATGGTAATTTAGATGATACTGTGTATAAATTTTCCAACAGAGATCTCTCTCCCATATCGTGAAATTAACATCGGACATCCAATAAGGCTGAGTAATCGCGAATTCGAAAGAACATTGCGATGTAACGAAAATTTCATCATTTTTTTATGACACCCGCGTCGCAAAATCCTCTCTATAAATCGGACCAATCCCTGCCTTTCGGTTCGTAGCGGAGCAGCTTAAAGTAAGTATCGATCACGGAAGCTGAGGGAATTACGATCCGTGAGCGATTCTCCATTGCCTATACCAAGTGGTTATTTCTACCATACGTCGTACGCCATAGGAAAGGGGCGGCAACCGCAGCAGTACGACTGTCCTCTTCCTCTCCCTCGCACCCTCTCAGCCGACGTGGTCGGCTACCCCAATTTCACCCCCGAGGGCCAATATTTATTGATCACCCTCGAAGGCATCGTTCCGTGCACTTTCTCTTTTCGCGCGCTCTACATCCCCGTTCCCTTAGAAAAAAAAGAAAAAAAAACAGCCACCGTCTTTCCGTGGCGTCGCCAAGACAGCTCGCAGCTGTTCTCTTCTACGCGCGATTCTTCTCTCGTGAGAGAGGCTTTTTCGCGCGACTTCCCCCGCGCGACGAAAACTCACCCCGTGACTCTTTATTCTTGGGAGCTTATGTCGCGCTCGTATGTCGCTCGGGAATGTGTCGACCGGAGTAAAGGAGAATTCGACGAAACTTGGAAACATAACATCTGCGTGGCTCGAGATTCAAGTGAGAGATAAATTTAACTGAAGAAAAAAGAACTTTGCCACGGACTTTCAACATTTCTGTAAATCCAGTGTTTGAGCCAGATGGAAGAAATTGTTAGGCGATCGAGTTAAATTTTATAAAGAAGTCGGACTCACTTTGTAATCAGTGTCCACCCTATATGTTTAACGTGGCTTGGTCATAATATTTTATCCTTACCTGCAACAGAAAGAAAAAAAAATCGATTAAAATTACGAAGGTATTTCTCACCTAGCTGCAAGATCTCATCTCTCGTTTTATTTTCGGCAACGAATTATTCAATCATTTAAATTTTCCGATCGAAGATGCTGCTCGCGTAATAACGCCATTGCGTTCATGGCGCCGGATTATTACGCATTAAAAATTAAAAAAAAAACGTACGTCACGGTCGTACCTTATATCGACGGCCTGGCTCGTTTTTTTTTTTTATATTTCCTGATATGGATTGTCGCAAAGCGCGGATTATATAATCGTGATAGCGCATTGTTGCCGGTGCATGCGCGCATCTCACGGCCGCGGGCCGCCAAATGATCCAGAACACCAGCGGGAATTGGTTCAGCGATGGAAGGACACACACAGGGTGGTGGGGGGAAGGGGGAGAAATGGGTAGGACCACTGTTATAACTAACCATGCTGATCTACGACCTGTTTAGTAGTTCTATATCAGCGCTACACCATGCTCCGCTACACGCAATCGAATCGCCTCTCCTCTGCCGATAATATCTAACTTAAGTAGGCAACCACGAGAGAATCCACACACACACACACACACACACACATATACGCATGGCCCGTACCCTACCTTATACGTGAGCAAATATACTCGATATGGTCCGGCCGCGTGCGAGGAGATAATGTCGACGATAGAAGATTGCGGCAATTTAGCGCGTACACACAGAGTATTCGAAATTCGAGAGCGAAAAATTGTGGCTCGCTATATTACACTTCGACTATTTCTGCAATTTAGCCGTAGCCAAATTGTTTCGTATTTCGCGCTCGCGCAATTTATGCCGTTTACGCGCGTGATTTATGTCCCTTTTATTAAAGTTGGGAGGGGGGAATCAACACAATTTGGACAAAAGGAGAAAAATGTACGTCGATTAGTTTAGTATATCGATGCACACACATATACACACACATATACGTACACCTCCGCCATTTGCAGGAAAGATAAATTTAGTAGCTCGGTGATTGATGTTCCATCGCGTGTGCGAGATTCTTGAAAAGAAAAAAAATGCAGTAAACATTAATAGTTTAATCTCATCCGATTGATACAGATGCTTTTAAATATAAATGCTTCGCGCAGAATTCGAGAGATCGCCTGTTCAAAAGCGTAAACATGAAATTTCAATAACGACGTAATACTACTTTTCAATCTCTCTTATTTTTAATTTATAATTACTTTTCGCGATATATAAAGCTGCTAATTATAATTCTTACAGCGTTCCCGTCCACGCAACGTAATTTAAAAAAAAAGAAAAGATTAATATCCCTACCATAAAGATCGATCGATAAGAGAATAACGTTAAACAAAGCTGTTGAACAGATAGCTCAAGATCCGTGACGCGTGTTATCTGTATACATTTATTTATTCTCATCTACGTGGCGACCTTGGCCGTCTGGAAGTGGTGGCTCGAGAGACAGGATCGTAAATCGGCCGCGTATAAATCTCATACTCTCATCATCATAGCGCGAAACGTCCCGTTCTTTCGCTAATCGAGACCTCTCCGCCTCCGGTGAATCCGATGAACCGATAATTCGAAGAGAGAGAGAGAGAGAGAGAGAGAGAGAGAGAGAGAGAGAGAGAGAGAGAGAGAGAGAACGCCCGTTATATCGCTTCCGTCCTGGCCGCCGGGTGAAAATCTGCAGACCAGTGACTTACGACACATTGGCAGTGAATGGTTATTAGATTATTGACGGTATCGACAGCTCATGCGTTGCTCTCCGACCGGATTGGAGAGCGCGTAGGCTGGCGGAGACCAGCGGAGGTCTCTCTGCTGGTGTCACTGTCGGCGCCTCTTGTACACACCGCGTACAAATGGACAAGTTTGGTGGACGGGGGGGGGTGGGAAAGGGGGAGATGGGAGGGAGCGGAGGTGCTGCAGTACAGTGGGGCAAAATGGGGAGACCGTGATAACGATAACGTACGATCGGCATTAGCTGGCGGCTTGCTGCGGCTGATGGATGCGCTAATTATCAGCAAGCAGGAGTTACAGTGGTTCGCGTATACAGTTCCGTACGTACGATAATTGTCTGCTTTCGCGATCGGAATTTACGCAGAAAGAAAAAAAATACTCTCGAGTAGAATAGGAGAAAGTTTCCTGCAGCTTGTTGGAGAGTTGCTTGACAAGTCGCGAGATTTCAAAAGCCAGAAACGTTTCGTCGTCGTTAAATAGATGACGCGTATGAATAAATGAATAAATAAATGAATTCCGTCAATATCTGTATATCGTATATATGCGCTATGCACCCCTCCGACGTTGAAAAAATAACATTACGTAAACTCTTCGCAAAATATCAGCAAATCACCGAGATGTCTAAAAATTGTTCTCGAGACAATTTTCAACATCGCTCCGCGACACGGCGGGATGAAATTACGCGAGAATCGGTGCCCAGTAATGAACATCGCGCTTGTTTATTTAATGGGAAATTCGGTGACGCCATAAAGCTCGAAGAAGGAAGGGGGTTGAAACCTATTAAATTTATGCTTTTGGTTTACCCGGTCTGACGGATCGCAATGCCTGCACGCACATCGACCTCCAATCCCCTTCCCCCGTATAGCTCAACGATTCCCCCTAAAACTACCATCTCTGCCATCCACCACCCTCTACCGGGCTACACGAGTCGACCATCTCTTTTCCTCCCGTTCCAATTCATTCTCTCGGTGTCTTTCTCTCTCTTTCTCTCTTTCCCTTCCACCCCCGCTTCCTCTCGCAACTATAGCGCATCGTGTGCTTGTGTTTATCCTATTGGTAGCCCAGTGTAATCCAACGGAGATATATTCTGCTGCCTAGAGGGTTTGGTTGGGGGATTCGTGGCTACGGCATTCGCGCTACGGCGCCCATCATGACGGACAGCGGCGCGTCAGCGTGTAAAACGCCATCGCAATTCTGCGGTTCTGAATGTGTAGAACGCGTGCGTTTTACGCGGCTATCGTGCCGAATCCTATATTAGACTGATCACAGTAGTAATGAAAAAAACAAACAAAGAAATGAAAAGCGTTCCTGTATTGTCAATCAAAATAATTCAAAAAATCGTGGAATAAGTACCGCTATATAAAAACTCGACTCTGCTCACCCCCTTTCGAAGTTAGCGAAGAACCCTAAGGGCTCGGTAACCTCTCGAAGAATCTGGCGGAGGAAAAACGACCATCCAACTTTATCCCTTTTGAATCCCCCCTAATTACCAAATTTTCCTCGTCCTTAATTTAGTGTTATAATTGCTTCCTACCCTTCGCAAGGGATCGGGGCTGGTAACACGTCGCGGCTCGTGACTACCACCTCCTGCAATTCCTTATATCCATCCCCCTCCGTCCCCGATATCTCCTTTCACGCCTGCGCCTTCAACGCAAAGTTTATCCTCCCTCTTCCATCCTTTATTGCGGTCTCCGCGAGTAAGGTGATACATCTTCCCTCAACGTGCATTTAAATGATCCCGATAATTCCACCGATTGGTGCTAACCGTGGCAGGCCATAACGTTAAATCATATTGTCATTTTTGGAGATGCGTTAGACGGTAGACTCTCTTGTAAAAATGTATCGCATCGCGAATCGTCAATGTACTACTGTAATGTACTAATGTAATGTACTAATGTAATTATTATCGAACGCCCACGCTGCTCTCGAAGCAGCCTCGAAGCATCTTTGCACGAGAGAGTCTCGCGTCTAATTATAACTTCATCTGTAGGTCAGAAACGCGCTTAGTGTTACAAATATGTGAAAAGACGGTGCGCACGTGCAACGCGTGCCGGTCTCTGTTAGCCACGCAGTCACGTTTCCGACCATTTGTGTTTATACAACATTCGCCGCCGTACTTACGAGTGGTGTAAGCTCGGCTCGACTTTTTTTTTTATCACCGAATGTGCGTGACAATAATACCCGGCAAATGTTCCTCTCGTCAAAACGGTATAATGCAATCGGTGCCAACTGCACGTTCATAATTTCATCTCGCTTTTTAATACGACTTTTAATCGTATTAAAAATCGGGTGAGACAACAAGTAGTGCGTCGTGTAACGCGACTCATTCGCATTTAAATGTAAATCTCGAACGGGCCGTTATTACATACAAATTTCCAGACCGATATCTTTTTCTCTTTCTCTCAAACTTCTCCACTTTGATTTGCATCGCGCGGAAGTAAAGTGTGCCGGAACTCCGGATGCATTTTTGTCTACTGCCAGAACTTTCGGCCATTCGACTCTCTGTAACGCTTCGGTTTACTCTATATCGCGTGGATATAGTACGGGGACCAACAACGGCGAAAAAGAAAACGGAACGCTCGATCCATTGGCGAGCGAGCTGGAGGAATGGAGACGAGAGGCTGAATAGCGCCACATATATCGCGGTAGAGAGTTGCATCTACCTCTGCACCCCTCTATGTAACGTAAAGTAAACCGACTTTTATATACTGGAACTTCTAGTCGCGCGCATAATACACTCCTACGCTCCTGCGATATTACGTCGAATAGCGTATCTAAAAGTTACGGCACGTAACACACACACACACACACACACACAGATCGCAACTTGTGCGGCGCTCTCAATTGTATGCGGATATACATATGTATGCAATAAGCCGCGTGCCAAAATTATGTCGACTCTTAATATCTTTAATGGCCCGTGATGTTTTTATCACTCCCGTCTTTCTTACATATACTTTTGGCCATTTGCTTTGTGCGAAATGGCTTTTTTTAGTAGACGGCATCGCTTTTTTTTAACTCGCAATAAGCTGACGCGATTAATAGCTTTGCTGTAGAGAATTATAAAAGAAAATCTATACAGTTGTGATCGAAGCACAGAAGATATAATTTTCATTTCTCTGTTACATATAATGCTCTTCGTTATATATGTATATATAAAAATTTCGAAAAATATAATATATATTGATTGCATGTTCATTGTATGTTTTTATCAAAAAAATAGTACAAATCATGTCAGAGACATAAAGCGGAGAATTAAACTCGGCTTCGAGTTATATACGATCGCGATCGTGTCGGGAAATTCTCGCTGGGCCAATGCTGTCGCATCTGGTAAAAACCCGGGCATAATGCAGCGCCATCAGAAAGAGGGTAAAAAGCAGCCCGCGCGCCGGAGCGAAGTTTCTTCGCGCAATGTTTTATTTCCCGACTGCAGGCGGTGGAAGAGTTAAAGCTCGCATCCACCGCCGGCCGGCAAAGATATACCGAAGTAAGTACCGGGCGCGCGCGTTAGACTCCGTAGAAGTGTATAAAGGGCCGTGCCCAGTCACCACAAACTTCTATTCTCACCCTCTACCCTTCTCCCGTCGCCTCGCTCTCTCCGTCTTGGGGGGGGGGGGGGGAAGGGTTCGTAAAAGTTGGGGACACCCGGGATATTTACGCGTTATCGTAAACTGTACGCGGTCTTCTTGTTTACCCTGGAATAGAGCCGCGGCATCTTCGGCTGCCGCCAAATACAGACCGCTTTCACATCCGAGATTATTACTCTGTCAAATATAACCCTATTGCTTCCTATAAAGCTATGTAAAAAAATCGATTATATTGCAGGATTAAGCACGCAATGTATATTCTGTGCTATTTGCGATATCACTAATATCTTGATATTCGTGATATATCTTGATATCTTTATTATAAATAAATTATCGTCCTTCAAATTTATCTTTGTTCTTGAAAATAGAATAAACGAGATTTTTATACTGTTCTTAATCAAGCTATATAGTTAGTCATTTTTATCTCGCGATAGAATTTTAGAAAAAATTATGCATTAAACATTTTACAGCACAGTTTCAAGTAACGTTTTCATCGCGAAAGAATGGAAAAGTTAGGAAGGCATGTTGTGTATTTATGTAACGTAAATTGTAGGCGTCTTCTACCCTAAAGTATAAGCATTCCTTTCCTAGAGCACGCTAAACCCCTTTTCTTCGAACGTAATTATCCTACCAAATGGGCACATTATTTTACATACCAGGGAGACTAAATTAAATGAAATCGCACGTGACGCTTTTCACAAAATTACATTAACACGGTAGAGTAATGCTTATAATAGTAAAGCAAGAACAGCACACCCCGTAAATCGAATTTGCGTATTTCTCAAAATAATAGAGACATTGCAAATAGTAGAGACTTTATCACGTATTGAATAATTCTTTTTAAATCGTGAATTGGAGCAAGCAATCTGGGGGGTCTGGTCATTCATGTTTCTGGAGGGAGGGTTTGTGATTCCCTTGAAGCATTGTCCACGTTAGACGCCATTACACTCACATGGCTACGCAATTAGCAATGTAAATGGCCGTTGGTTAGTTAGTAGCATGTTCGTAAAGCAGACCCGGGATGTCCACCGGGACTAAATAACGAACTTCTGAAACGAGCGATTATCTCAATCGTTGACATAAATTGCTTTTTAGCTATCAATTGATCTTCCTCGTCCTTTGTTTAAACGCGCATTATTTAACGTAAAATAGTATGATCAAATTAATTTTAATATAAAGATATAATTTGGAAACTTTTATATTTACCTTATATTTCATAACAGATTTTGCGTTAGAGAAGATTCGTTTTAGTCTCGAGAAACACCAGCTAATGGAACAATCGACGATCGCGTAACTTAAAACGTACATACATACGTATATAAATCTTGTACCCGGAGACAACCGGACTAACGAAGCACCATGTCGCTTACTCACGCGTCCAATCGCGACTATCTGCTCTCTCTCGCCTCTCGAATTCCAACGGTTGTACGCGCGATAGGATTCAAGAGATGCACTGTCATTTTGATTCCTACCTACGAATCTCGAGGAACCGATGCGGTCCCATTAAGAATGGAAAAGCCGTGTTGGGTTCAAACATGGCCGTAAGGGTGTTTCCCATGGACGAAAGGCCAGCCCCTTCTCTTCTTAACTAAACGGAGGCCCCCTCGAACTCTATTCATATAATTTCCCTCTTAGTACAATCATAATACCGAAGGTATCTTACGCTCTCTACACGATAATATCGTTAAACTTCTTGTAACTTCAAGATTTACTCGATTAAAAGTAAGTTGCATTCACATCGATTCACGTATGATTAAACTTTTCCGCTTCTTTATACTTGTATAAAAACCTTTCAGCAGCAGAGTTTCGTGGAGCGATCCTTCCCTTTCGAATATTTTGCATAACATCCCTTTAGCTGGTGATACTATCAGCAAAAAGCAAAATTTCCTATAACACTTTAGTTAGTTTAACTATATTTTTAAATATGCTACGACTGACTCTATTATAGAATTAGATAACATATTTTTTTTAGAAATTATAATATACTGAAAAATATTAACATAATAGTTTGTCATATATAATCTTTTTAAAATAAAAAAGAGAATTTATTTATCAAATAACGCTGAAATATTGTTAAATTAATTATAAAATAAGATAAACATAATAAAAGAGAGAGAGAGAGAGAGAGAACTATACATTTAAATATAATTTATTAATAATATGTTTACATAACAATACATTTTACAGAAAGTTTTCTCCTTATATCCCATGAAAATGTTTATATTTTATATTATATGTGATATTATCGACTGAAAACTTGAAGAGTGAGTACTTGAGTGCATAATGAACTACATAGATGGCGCCTATGTCTTCAGGCCACACCCGATACCTTTTCATTCATATATGCACGATACTTCCTATTCATTGTCAGATCTTCTAATTGACAACCATCTGATTACATGCTCATGACTTCTCGCGTAAATTCGGCGCATGGAATATTTTATAAAAATCAAAATAAACATACGATTACTTGACGAAAAAAAAACTTTATTGTAAATAAAGTCTTTCAGATTTATATGTCATTTTTATTAAACAAATAATTTTTATTTAATAAATATTTATATAGACTTTTACAAAAAGGTCACAAATAGATAATGATTACAAATCTAGGAATGAGATTTCTTGATCCTTATACAAATTCACGGAAAATAATGCGGTTCGGTGAATAATTTGAATAGGAAATAGGCGCAAAGAGCGAAGCGATGTCCTTTAAAGGTCAATGGTGAGAGAAGCGTGAAAGTGGAACGCGAAATTTCAATAACTTCAAGCGGGTTCTGTCAACCGATTAACTCTATTCACAATAACAGCGAACGGCATTTTGTAGGAAGTAGTAAAGATAAAAGAGTCGCAGTGTGTCAAAACCGGTAGCAACGCTAATCTCGTTTCATAAACGTCGTTATGACATTCGCGACATTTTTTAAATGAAATAATTGGAAATCGCGGAAATATTCCCCCCGAAGGTCTCATCCGGTCGTAGATTAGCCAGAATTCATCGACAAGATCGTATAACGGGGATTATTATGGGCATTTTTAAGCCCCCGTAAAACGACGGCGCTTTCGGCGCCGTGACAAAATTAGGCTGTCCATAAAATGTAATATTATTTTTAGTTGGGTGCTCTCTTCCCTGCCGTTTACCGCCTAGCAGTAACCATAACTTTTCGTGGGACCGCGTGGCGTGACGCTGACTATCCACATTCGCGCCCAGAACTCTCACGCATACCAAACCTTCGTCCGCAATACTAGCTTCGTCCTCTATCCACTCATATTCGCACGCATCTAGGCTTCATTCTTCTTTCGCCTCTTTTTTTTGCCTCTCTCTCTCTCTCTCTCTCTCTCTCTTTCTTCCCCCTTTTCACTCCGCTACGATACTTCATTCTACGGCCTCAGTTAATGGCGCTAGGGTCCGTGTTCCTATCGATGAACTTACCTTCAAGGTCGGGTCGAAATTTTAGTCGAATTTTTATCGATGATCGAAGAGCTTTGCCCTGGCTTTATTTACGCTTATTTTAAATATCGTACTCTGTGTGATATAATCGATTTATATATCTTTAGAAAAGAATCATCTTCTTTAATATTATTGTAACATTTATATAATAATAGAACGGGGAGAAACACGAAATTCGATAATTTCTCACATAACAATCTATAACTGGTGATATATTATTAATCAGTTTTATATATATATATATATATATATATATATATTATAAAGATATAGAGATTCGATCATATGCCCTGGAAAAAGTATTTCATCTAACTTATGGTTCTGGAAAATTATTTTTCACTTTTTTTAATCTTTAGTTATGGTCAGATATATATATATATACACTATATATCAATTTATATATACCAATAAATTTAACTATATAAAAAAACGGATCGTATATATACACCAGTGTCACAACTATTGCGCGGCATTTGACACGTTAAAATAATTAATTTAATTCTGCGATATTCTCATTGCCAAAAATTATGACGTAACAACGTTTGAGATAATCTCACAAGAAATAGAAAATTATATATAATCGTGAATTCTAAACAATATCTAAAGTTCCTATCGTACAGTAATGAATTGAGTATCGCGTAAAACAATTAGCATCCCGATTTTGTGATAATACTAATGCGATTAGAAATGAGATTAGAAATGAAAAAACGCAAAATTTGAAAACGACCATCCTTCGGTCAGTGATCCTAATACGCCAGTCCTTGACCTTCCGCAGGTTTCGCCACTGGCCGGTACACACGAGTACTTTTGCCACTGCAAATAACTTCGCTGCTTACCCTTCCTCACCCTTCGGCATTTCGCGTCGCGCAATTAACGCATGTGCGCAGGCATGCACGTTCCAAAGGGACTGGCCACGGCGATAAATCTCCGACGTAGACTCCGGGGAGATTTAAAAACATCCGCGCCCGTCGCGATGCACTATGCGTTTCTGTGCGATGGGCATCCACGCGGTACGTACATACGTTTGGAGCATCGTAGCAAACGAATTGCTCCACGGGGCAAATCAAATCTCTTATCGAAATCATCAATTTTTGTGTTCCCACTACTATTTGCCATCCGATACTTATTATCGCACGGCGATGAAAGAAATCACGGGAGATGAATTTGCTATCAGCGATATTCAATCGGTATAAATATATATAAAGGGGGACATGTACAATTTACATACATCTCTTCTTGTTTAAATGCAAAGTGTATATTTGGAGAGAGGAAGAGAGAGAGTGCGAAACTTTAATTTTATAATCGTGTCTGTACATCCTCGAGATTTATTACCCGAGTGTAGCGAAGTAATAAATATGGGTTTAAAGGATGCCTCCCCCCCCCCCACCCCTCCTATCCTTAAAAGGCAACTCGGACCTCGGGCCGATTTCGTGAATATATGAACAAAGTATAGAAACACATCCACCAGATGGCACGATACAATGAGCGGCGTAATATTTATCGGATTTAAATGAACCCTCGTCGTGTAATTGCGGCGTGATGCATGTGGATGATTTGCGAGAGCCCGTCTAGAGCCCGCCTTCTATGTGTACTACTTCGCCGCTTCACTCCGGCTTTTCTCCGGCACAAGAAAGTGATTCTAGGTACATCTCAGATATGTATGCTTGTTCCTTTTCTCGGGCATATCGGTCCCGTAATGACGAGTTATTGCCTATATAACGCTGAGCGTTTGACAATGCGCTTTCTTACTCTAAGATCTCATCGAATTTTCATTGAAATACTGTTATTCAATCTTACGATTAATTAACGCGATTAAATATGATTATAAATAGTTTGTGAAAAAAGTGGAGAAAGACACCGAATGTGTGCAGTGTGCGAATAACAACTTATTTCTAACATCGTAATGTAATTACGAGAATGTTATAATTATAAATTATGAAAATTTATATTGAATTAATAATTTTCATATCTTATTATTTAGCTATTCTCTATAACCATCTTGAGCCTTTAATATTGTATAATACAGCTTGTCTTTTCTTACGCCTATTTAATCATTATATACCTTTCATTTTATCGCGTTTTTCTTGTCTATGGTATCGTATCCGCTTACATTTGTGTCTAGCTTTTGCGTTTAATTTATGTAAAATAAATTGCTAAATATAAACGTCAATAAGATGAAATTCTACGTAAAGGTCTTCGTCCGAAGTCTGAAGATCCGGTTGAGAGCGGCCGGAGGATCGTACGAGCCCTTTGATGTTGTGGCATATCGGTCGGCCGATCGGCCAACGCATCCCTATAAACAAGGGTTACTCGAAAGAAATCACAATAATTTATACTCCGTAAGGGCTTATAAGCGGCGATCGCGTGTCGCTCGGTACCTACCTACCGTGTTCCACGTATGCATGCACACGTGCTCACATACTGTCACGTGATCCGATCCCATTTTCGTTCCACGCAAAGGCGAAACAACATTGGTGTTCCCCGTTAAAAATCAATCAAGCGCAAACATGACGCGTTATATCAGCGCGAATCATGTGCTCGTATAATTTTAACTTCTTATCAACGTCTCTGAGAACCATTGATTAATTTGCAGTCATATCTGATATAATATAAATAACGACGGAGATGTGCGTAGTGGATTAAAAACTGAAGATATTTTTAGGCATGTGTGTAAATATAGGCGAAAGAAAAAGGGACTTGAACATAAAATTGCCTATCACATAAGAGAAAAAAAAATATGAATTATTATTAATGCATTTTGTTAATTAAAATATTTCGATATAGCAATTGATGATAACGTAAAATTTAGTAATATACTAGACGCGCGCGCAATTATTACATTCTAAAAATTATAAATATAAATATTATTATAAACCTTATTATATATAAATAAATTCTTTCGAATATTTTGTATATCTGATGTATATACATATATGTAAAAGGCAGGGTGTGAAAAGACTAGTTATTTATAAAACCAAGCAAATAAAGATAACAGGATAACCTGGTATATACTAAATATAAAAAAGAGTTTGAAAACCGCATACAAACAAGTGTATTTAAATTTATTCTTGACGTTAATAAAAGAAATTATTGCACGCTAGCGGAGGTATAATCTGTAACGAGTTTGCATTATTCATATAATGATAGTATGCCCTTAGCGTTGCGATAAACCTCCGTACTTTAATTAAAAATAGTTGAGAGATCGATTGATCGTGATTTATAGAATGTAGAAAGAGAATATATGTCGGAGAATAAAATGTAAAATGTATAAAAAAATATTATCATCAAGATCGCGGAGACCAGACTTTATATTTTACGAAAGAGCGATATGACAGAAAGAAATTTATACGCTTCCCCGAAAAGCATAACGAGATACAATAAAATATACAAACTATTTAAATGCAACAGTGTACTATATCACTCGTGTGTGTATCCCTAGATTCGAGGAAACATTGCAATCGAGAATACGGAATTGCATCATACTGTTTCGAACAAAAATTTGCATTCGCGTCAATATATTAGATAGTATCGCGCAACGAAATAAAATTCTCTGGATTTTGAGAGATGCGCGCAATCAAATATTATAGATTACGGGACTTTTCAGAGAGAAAGAGAGAGAGGCGGGGGGGGGGGGGGAGAGATTCATGGAAAAACAATATTTTCACTCCGAGGCGAATGAACTGTCAATTTCGTCGACATTGGAATGCGGCCAATCCTTCTGGAAAGCGACCAAATTGTCCTCCGTAGTGCAAAATCCGAATCACTTAAAGCATTTTGTCAGTCCATTAAGATGCATACTAAGAGAACATTTACAAGATTCGTTGCCGCTATTTTGTTTGTTCAGTATCGATCTAAATTGCAAAACTGTCCACGTTATAACAAACTCCGATATAGTAAACGTACTCTTCATTGAGCAGCGCGTTGATTGACGCGGATTAATAAACATTTACGAACAAGAGAGACAAGTGGAGTATTCAAACACGCACGACAAAAGGCAAATGATATTCCCTGTTAAAGACCCCGTGTGTGCCGCGTTAGCATCGTATTCAGGGTGGTCCGACGAGTTTCTGCAAGAGGAATGCAATGTAACAGGAATAGTTTCTCTAGTCTCTCCCCCTGGTTTTTTTGTTGCTTTCGTTGTTATTATTATCGTTATTATTTTTGGACGGCTGTGCTCCGATGTTATAAGCCCGATAGAAGGTGGAGTTCCCGATGCCAGGTAGGAGCAGAAAGGAGGGCGGCGGCACACGGACGCATGATGGGGAAGAAGAGGGAGGAAAGGCGGGGGAGGACGGAAGGGGGATATATGCGTGTGTATCGCCATGCATCATCCTTCGTCCGTTCGAGAAACCAAAGGCCACCATAGGGTGCGTTGCCTTAGTTGCTTTGCCCATAGGCACCTAAAAGTGCCACGGGATTTTGTCCGCGCGCGCGCATAGATAAGGAAATTATAATAAATTCAGGAAACGCCCCCGGAAGAGACTATTTACCAAAAGATGTGAAAAATTTATTAGAAGGAAACCGCGATTTAACGCTCCTTTTAGGTATAATCTGTATAATTTTTGCAAAATAATTTAATCTCTTATTACAATTTACCTTATATATACATATATATTGTAAAATGAAAAAAATTATAAATAATAATAAAACTAGCAAAAAATCGTAGTCACCTAGGCCCTCTATCTCAACAGAAAAAGATAGTCTGTGAGAGAATTCTTATTAATATAGTGAGACCAAATAATAAGGAAGTTTATCAAAGAAGTGTAATGTAATATTTTTTCCAACCTATATAGTGCGAGAGTAAATTGTTTCAGATGCCGAAAGCATATACCAAGCTATACTTCGGAATACGAATATACATAGTACGATTTCGACTATAGGAGGTTTGCGAGCTCGCAGCGTGGTACCATCGGAGCACGGATAATGAGACGGCCCCCGACCAAGAGGAGTTGATATGCCGCTATAGTCTCTTCAGAAACGTAAGGGGCTGCGCTTTCGGTGCTATCCGCTGAGAGAAAGAGAGAGAGAGAGAGAGAGAGAGAGAGAGAGAGAGAGAGAGAGAGAGAGAGAGAGAGAGAGAGACCAACGTACACTAACGCGCTGTTAACGAGCTTAGCGAAAAAAATTAAAATTCGAGAGTATCTCCTCGATCATCTTTTATCGGGGAGAAAACGTTATAATTTCATAACGTAACTGTGTTACGTTCGCGAGAGAATACACGAATAAATGGATGTAAAATAGATACAGTAAGCAACACATACCTATAAGTCACGCCAAAATTACTTTCTATCAATTATTCCTGCGCGAAATTGAGCGAAACTGCGTAAATATCCTTTACCCGATTCTGTGAAGAACCAGTCGCCAACGTAAATGGTTATTCCAAACCGGACGAGAGCTAATCTGGTTAATCTCGCTCGCGCTGCCCAGTGCATAAATACAACACGGCTCTTGAAATTGGACTAAACGCCGGTGCGACCTTCGTAATCGGCGAGGATGATTCTTCGGTAATTATAATACATTCCCTTTTGAGCGAATCGAAAAACTCTTATTTTTTTCAAATTCCAAAGATGTCTTATCTATGTAATTTAGCACATTCTATTGGAAAAAAAACAAAAATTATCGAAATAATTTTTTAATTATGCATCAAGTATTCTTAAACGTTAACTATTGCAATTATTTTAAAAATTTAAAATTTGCTTTTCAAGAAAAAAAATTAAAAAAAAAGATTTGATAAAATACGAGTATCAAGAAAGAGAAAGATTGCATTTCTCTCAAATATTTCTTTGCAGACAAATAATGTCTGCTTGATACATGCTATGTTATATCAAAGAAAATTGAGAGTTTTTCTTTTAAATTATCTTTATCCGTCACATAAATGAGTCAAATCTCTTTGAAATACTCGTAGCAATGGCCTGCGGGATTCAAGAATAGCATTCTTGATTAGATCTTTGAATAGTTACTGCCGCGCAGCATATACTTTTCGAGCGTCCTGACTAGTAATTCGCGTTTATCGGATTGAAAAAAAATGCGTAAAATTATCTGTTGTAAACGTGCGAAGGAAATTGCGATCGGTGGAGCATTTTCAACGACAGCAATTTTCCGAAAACGGAGGCAGGCTGTGCTTAGAGTAATGCATTGCTTCAGCTCTCCGTAATCATTCAATGATAACTGACTGAATTAAATTAACCGTAATCGGCTCACGAATCGCAGCGATCGATAGATAGGAAACGAAGAACGTAGTTTCGCATTTATATCCACGAGAGCTACCCGTGGACTATCCCCATAAATAAATGATCTGTTATCCGTGGACCTAGAGTTATCCAATTATTGCACTATCATCATCTACTTTTAAATATTCACTAAACAAGTATAACGCAATCGATTGCGATGGACAGAAATCATTCGGCAAGAATTCGTAGTCATAATTTTACGCTCACTGTACACCATGAAAAATGCGATGATTAAATGGATCATAATATAGGTAATTTTATATATATTATACTTCTGCAATGAAATAATAAAGTAATATTTGCCTCGATACACCGGATCGATAATCTACACTTCTCCGACCAGATTCCGCTCGGAAAAAAACGAAAGATGAGGTAGAATATAATCGAATATGACGAGGATGAAAAAGGTCTAGAAATCTTAACTTAATGGCCGGAGTAACATGTTCGGATACGCATAAGTTCCGCACGACACGCGGTCGTGCGACGTGCGATCATTACGCCACGCAAGAACACGTCGAAAGTTTCATACTTCTTCTAGTAATATGCCGGGCAACCTGCTGGAGTAAGGAAAGCCGCAGGTCTAACAGCAATTTGAGATCCGCGCTTAACCACAAAAGTTATCGTAACCTGCGGAAGGATATAATAGGACGGACCATCACCACGGCCAGTGTACGTACGAGTAATTCTCTCGATAACCCCAAGTTCACAATTCGAGAGATTGGAACAATAACGATTACATTGGATAGGGATGGGGTGAAATGCCGCGGATCGTTCGCGTATAAACGCTCACCTTCTGTTAGGGCCAATTTATAATATCCAACACTCTTTCCTCACCAGGTCGACGTTCGTTTTCGACGAAAGTCTCAGTTGCAGTGTTAGATGTTAAAGAAAAATTTGTATTCGATTTTTATCTCTCACCTTCGTAAGGTTCGGCTACTTTTCCCGCGGCAATAAACGCGACAATAGAAATTTAAGTTGCTTCGCGAGCATTCCGAGTGAATTCATGGGTTGTGCCCGAACGGATGCCCGGTAACCCTAATAAACTCGGCATCGGCTTTAAGCGAATTTAAGGGGAAGGCCTACCCCTCTAAAGCTCTACGCGATCGCACTTACTAACCATTTATCCACCTCTTTTCCCGTCCAGGGCGGAGGAAGTCACCTAAATCTCGCCGACCTAAAGTTGCAGTCAATATTGTGACCGAAGGAATAACGTATCGCGTTTCACTTTCCCCCTTTGTTTCTCGCGCGCCCGCTCGTGTCTCGTTTTTCTTTCCGCCGTCACGTCGTTCCTCCGAGCGTAGTTATCCGAGGCGCTGATTTGATGCACGTTTCAGATACGAGCATCAACCAACCGGATTTGCAGATAACGAGCTGCTAATACCGTGCTCGAGAGACTTATGAGGGAGCGTATTGAAATTTTTGTTTCCGTGCGTTTTTTAACACTCGCGGATATTGCCATATTCTCTACCGACGCGCCTAAAAATCGCGCCTTATACGAGCTCTATGAACCCGATGCGAAATAAATTTGCAGAAATAAGACGGTCATTTTTATTAAATTCGCCTGCTCTCGCGTCTTACATATTAAGAGATAAATATTAACGTAACTCTTTAATTATATAAAAAGTGCAAGAAATATGATGGAACTGCATAAACCTTCTCTCTTTAGCAGCAATATATACGACAAACATTTCGATCCTGTAGTTTATTGCAACTTTGTACAAGCATTCGTGCGGTAAGTTATTCAGATAACGGAAGTCTACCAACGAAAAATAAATACACGATGAATTTCAGTCCCGGGGCTAACGGAGCAAACACCATTAAAATTTCCGAATATCACGCACAGAGGAAGGGCAACGAACGCGACCTAATATGGGCCAAAGGACGGCCAGCTCCACGTTAGATACATTTCGGCCGTTATTTTGCAGATTTAGTAGGCATACAAGGGACGGCCTGCGCTGATAATGCTGCTTTAACTCTCGTCCGACTATTCGTCTGTGGGAGAATTTGCTAGGGACGCGACTTTTCCAGATATCGTCGCAAATTAATCTCCCCAACCTTCATTTGTACGATCCATTTCCAGCATTCCTCGCTTAAGTTTAAAGTCGTTTACATGCTAAATGTACCAGTGAAATTTAGTTCAAGTAGGCAATGTAACCATCTCTTTAATTTCTTACGATATACTATATGTATATACTTACATATATATATATATATATATATATATAAATACATATATATAAAATACATATATATGTATAAAATACATATATATATATTTATTTATAAAGTAATAAAAATTTACTAGTTGCAACAAATGTCTCCAAGAACTAGATAATAGTATTAAAAATAAACTGTGCAAAATATAATTTATATCCTTTACCCCGGAAATAATTTTTTATCTTTTTTTAATTACGTGAAGAATTTTTCTTTTGCTACGAAATCAAGCGACGATATCATATTAATGTAGCCGATACCGAGACCTAATGAAAAGGATAGTACCTTCGCATAAAGGTAGAATTATGCAAAGATCTCCAGCGCATTTCCACAGATGAAGGGGTAGGTTAAGTGCAGCTGCATCATGGGCCAGACCTAGGATTAATATCGCAGACGTGGATAATAAGATGCGCGTTCGATTTTAAGTGGTGTGCCACGGATCAGGATCTGCACAATCGATCTGAATTGGCTATGTTTAAAATACGCGGTACTTTATATATCTTGGTTTCCAGAAATATATAGTTGATATAAAAATATGATTATGTATAATATCAAAGTCTTTTACGGATATTAATAATAATCTTGACTTATTTTCGTTGCAGTCGTCGATAATAACAAAGTTATCGATATTAATTCTGAAGCCATTTAACACTTGTTAATATTCTAAAATAAAAGAGCGCAAATTACATATATCTTAAAATATGTTTGCCTGTATATAGAGATTATAATATTCATCAAAAGAACAATATAGAGCAAAATTGATTTTTGTAATGAAAAATTTACTAAAATTTATTATTTCCCATAATCCTCTCTTTCGATTAACATGAAATTAAATAATATTAATCATGTCGGTGGTGGAAGCTATTACGCGCTTAAATATGTTTTTATATAAGGCGTAATTGCAATGAAGCATCGGAGAAGATAAAGGAACGCCTGCGTCTGGTCATGGTCGATGGCTGAGCTTCAAAGACCCAGAGGTCTCTATGGGAGAAAGGATCGTCCGACCCGGTTAGTGGGGGAAATCAATGATGGACGGATTCCCGGATCGTTTCCCCGATGGTTCGATGGCATCAATAAGTTTACACATGTGGGACTGGCATTCAAATGAGAAAATATCATTAACGTGTTCATCAAAGATTTATTATTTCGCATAACATTGTCAGTCTGCAATTAACGCAACCGTGATTCTTGACATTTTGTCTTGGAAATAACAGCAATATATTATCCATTTGCTGATATATATATATATATATATATATATATATATACGCACAAGAGACGCACATTCCTCGCAATTTATTATGTAAATAGTATTATATAACACTCAAGAAATAATTTTTACAATTATGCAAAGAAAAACTTTTTGGATAGAGTTTGTGTGTGTTGTCTTATATTATCATTATATTATCATATTATTTTCTATTATATTATCATATTGCCGTTATTTATATTATCATTATTACTATCAAGATCTCTTTTACATTTAATTTTATTTCCAAACTCTAAACAACAATCTATATATCATATTTACTCGATAATGCGTACAACACTCCACGTTTACTATATCGAAATTATTTAATCTTCTCCAAGTTATAAATCTGGTAATCGCGCATTATATTATTTGTTATAATGCATTATATTATTTGTATTATCTTCTTACAATGTAATTAGGAAACATTGTCCGAAAAAATATCGCCAGAGAGAGTAGGCAGATGGTCACTGATGGCGCTCTTGACCCATAAACCATGGAAACAAGTTTTTATGGTTCTCGTGTACATGGGATAGGAATAGGAACAACTCAAAGATTGTCTGTGATTCGACTGTGAGTTAAAAATTTTTTTCTCTCTGCAAAACATGCTCAAAATTAATAATAGAAGATATTTTATATCCACGATGATTAGTCTAATCTTCTATTTTATAATAAAAGAGCAACGTGGAGGATATAAAATAATATGTAAAGATTAACTTAACACAGCTAAGAAGAACAAGTGTCTCTCTCTCTCTCTCTCTCTCTCTCTCTCTCTCTCTCTCTCTCTCTCTCTCTCTCTCTCTCTCTCTCTCTCTCTCTCTCTCTCTCTCTCTCTCTCTCTTTCTCTTTCTCTTTCAAAAGAGGACACTGTTGCTTTTCTTCTAACCTTGAAGATGCTTCACAATGATATGACTCTAATAATTTGTCTCGCCGAAAGAGCAAAAAAGATATAATAGGGATCGTGACCCGATGTAATACGATAATACTACGTTCAATACAAAGCTTATACATATTTCGCTTAACTTACAGAATAACGTGCTTCAAAGAAGCACGTAATAAAGTATAAATTTAGATTTTCTATTTTAATATTAAACTTCAACTTAATATAAAACTTCAATATTTTGTAGAAAACATTTAGGATATATGTTCCGAAATCGGAGCAGTGCGATCTGATTTCGGAAAATAAGCGAACCTCTATTTAAACGTACGTTTGGACATCGATTATTAAATTATGAAATAAGACTGATGGGAGAGATACAATTTTTTTTTCGTTATGTTAGATACTTTAGATGTGAATCAAAAACGGTACATCGTATAAAAGTCCAGACGCACGAATATCAAAACACGCGTATTTTCGCACCCGAATTTCATCGTGACCCCCCCCCCCCCCACCCCCCACACAGCTACCACATTTCATTCTTCCCAGAAAACATGCCGACACACAACACTCTCGTACGATACTCGACATAGTTCGAGCTTCGACCGGGTGTGTGCGACTGAACGTCCGCGGGTTACTTCCCCAAACTGGTAAAGGAGAAAATAAAAGACCGCTCTATTAGCATACGATTGGCACCGTCCATCTTAATTCCCGTCCCTCTTCCACCACCACGTGCTCCTTTTGTGTTCTCCCCGTGTATGTGTATGTATCCACCAACAATGTTTATGCCCATGTTCTTTGGTATGCCGGCTGTAAAGCGCGCACGCGCCTTCGTCCACTGTGAGTTACTGATTGCGAGAGTGAGCACCTCTCCCTTGAATATATTCTCTTTGCTACGTATGTACGTGTGTGCGTACACGTGGATACGGCATCGCTTTCTCATAAAGTGATGATCGTACCTTCCATTCTAGTCTTTCATTACGCCAAGTTTATAGGTGAAATAAATGTCGTTTCATGTTCATGACAGTTATTATACATTACAGAAAGCGAAAAATTCATCTTTGCGTATAATTGGCTCTAGTAATCAAAGAAACAATACATTTTATCGTTTTAAAGTTAGTATTCTATAATAATAATTTTGTAAAAAAATAAACGCACAATTTTTACTACTGTACGGGATGAAATATATAATTTTCGTATAAACTAAGCACTTTAAGTAATAATTTATACATAAGATACATATCTGTTACGAGAGCTTTTGAAGGAAATACGAAACATTTTGCATCATCGACATTAACAAACTCGCATTATCAGTACGATCATTTATCGAGGCCATCTTGAACATTTTTTTTCCGCGAAATAACATATTATTATCGTTAGTGTTATTACTATAATGATCGTCATTATTTTCATCAGGAGTGTTGCTTGGACATTCTCATTATGAGGATCACACAGTTTGCTCCTCGTGATACAGGATTCTGTAGGATAAAGGCCCGGAGAGCCGAGTCCACAAGACCTCAAGCTCATCATTATTCAATAATCTCACGGAATACTATTTTTCACTTTACTATAAATCCAGATATTTCAACAGATTTTTAACGCATACGTTTCTTACTTCCTCACAGGATACGTTAGTAATGTAATAAATAATAAAGTAGTATACGAGAGAGAGAGAGAGAATATATACATATAAAAGAAAATTTATAGCTTGCAAATAATTTAAACAAAGAACGCTGGCAAACATTAAAAGTTGTAATTATATAACAATTTCTCTCTCTCTCTCTCTCTCTCTCTCTCTCTCTCTCTCTCTCTCTCTCTCTCTCTCTGTGTGTGTGTGTCCAATAGGAGATAATTACCCAAAGTCTATGCAAACATAAGACTTTATACTCCAAACCAAGACATAAATATGAGAATGAATGAAATTGGCGGCAATTTGTAATAATGGAGTTTTAAAGAACACTTAATTATGCATATACATCGATTCTATCAATTAGTTTAAGTACAATGCTAACTTTACGAGCGAAAAGTTATGGATATATAAGTGGATTGCGCGCCGAAGAATATTTTTCTCTCGAACCTTTCTTAGTTAGTAAGGGCGAAGAGAAGAGCCACTGTGTTGGCGGTTTGCCCTCTTTCTTTCGTTATGCATTTCTTATTACCTACATCCGTCATCCTCCCATTTCTTGTAGCAATTTCCGCAACCTTGCGCGAACGCAATATATTAAGATACTTATCAATAGCCATTAATTTATAATGCCTTTAATTTAGATTATAATGATAATATCACTCTCCGCGCGGCACACAAGATTCACTAGACATATTTAGAATAAAATATGCCTACGGTATAAGTTCGATAAGTCCGCGCATATTGGAAAGACTTGCTCGAGACCGCATCATTATCCCCGGGGACAAATAATGACCTGTTAGACGCACGAAGAGAACGATGACTATTTCTCTCTAGCCACGATGAAGAAGAGTCACTGTCGGCAGTCTGTCGTTTCTTCCGCTCGCACCACGCACGCTCTTTATTATCCCGGTCTCTCTCTCTACTGCCTCTTCTAGCGCAGTTTCCCGCGATTCTGTGCGAGAGTCCGAGGAGGGGTTTTGGGGAGGTTATCATATTATGTCGAGTCACGAACTCGTTATAACACGGCAAGACAGATCGGCGCTATAAAACCACTCAGTTTTGGTTTAACCAAAGGGTGTACACGGCATAACTGGTTTACATTCCGCCACCTCTCTCTCTCTCTCTCTCTCTCTCTCTCTCTCTCTCTTTCTCTCTTTCTCTCTGCACATTGTGTTTTCCGTAGCACCCAAGATTCGATTCTCTCATACAGATACGCGCGGTAGGTAGGTAGGTAGGTAGAGAGAAGCTTGGCGCAGATAAAACGAAATAAAAAAATGGCCACGGATGGGAGAGGGAAGCACGGGGATTGAAAGGAAGAAGAACCGAGATGCGCGAAAACACAATATAAAAAAGAAGGATTGGCTGTGTGCCGCGAGAAAAAGAAAATATGGAATTGACGGATATAAAAACAAAACGGAGAAGATAATGAGTGTGGGGAAGTGTACAGGATAGAGGATGGGCGTAGGGACAGAGCAGAAGACCGGAGTAAAAACACGAAGAGGATAGAGGAAAGCCTATGGTAGCGTACTTTAAAAGGAAGATGCGAAATACGAAGGCATAATGGAAAAAGAGGAAGATGGCACCCCAAGGGAATTAGGAACTAGATAGAGACACAAAACGAATAATAATAATAATGCGGGGAGGAGCGGAGGGAGAGAGGAGGAAAAATGAACACGTAGAGAGGAACATTGAAGGAACAAAACAGCGGCTTTAATTTTTAAACTGTCCGAGACATATTTCACAAAAGGGAGATTTGCGCGGAGAGAGAGAGAGAGAGAGAGAGAGAGAGAGAGAGAGAGGGAGGGAGGGAGGGAGAGAGAGCAAGAACCACATCAGGAGAGAATCCGCGCCCCAACTCATTCCCTACCGAAACCAGCATTTTGGTTTCACGCAAATTTCAAGTTCTGCCGGTAAATTGGCGTTTAGCTCTGTGTTCAGAGCTCTTTCTCCGCGAGAAGATTTTGGATCGACGGACCTGATATTTCGTCCGAGGTAGGAACCAGTTCGTGACCTTGTTATTATCACAAGTCCGTTGCAAAGTCATCACTCGTCGATCGAAGCACTCGGTTGGATCTCCGAGAGATATGCGTGTCATGGAACGTCCGCATGTCGGGGCGCGTGTACACGTAAACGCCGGACGATCGGAAGAGAGAGAGAGAAAACGTGAGAGATGTAATTTTAGTTTACGGCGAGTAAGTAATGAGCGATCGACAGTCTGAATACCAATTTCGATGCATGATGATGCGGCAGCATAGGGCCACACGGTATCCGCATATTATATGCATACATGTTACATCTCGTTGTACGGACGCGTCGATACGGGAAAT
The DNA here is from genome assembly GCA_949152495.1 of Lasius fuliginosus. Taxonomy (NCBI): domain Eukaryota; kingdom Metazoa; phylum Arthropoda; class Insecta; order Hymenoptera; family Formicidae; genus Lasius; species Lasius fuliginosus. Next base: position 1,276,849 of record OX424453.1, on the reverse strand, counting down.
TACAGGATATGCCGAGGGGGTGGGGGAGAGGAGGGAGAAAGAGAGCTTCCGCGTCATACTTAGATTAGACTCGCCGTGCATCGACACAGAAAATGGGTTGCAAAACGAAACTTGTTTACAAATAAGCACACGTATCATACACGTATGTTTTACTTGCTATCGGACACAAGTGACATTTGAAAAGAGGTACTGTCGAAACTATCATACGTTAATCCGTCGGCGCGTCTAAGCATCGTAAGAGCGAGACATGGTAATATCCGACGAATATGCTCTACTTTAAGAATGAATTTTTCGAACGCGTTAAACAGAGAGAGAGAAAGAGAGAAAGAGAGAGTAGCGGCGAAACATATACGATGGCGTCTACGCTCGAGTTAACGGTGGCAAGGAATAAAAATTCGAGGCGACACGTTGCAACCCCGAGGTGGGTGCGATTTTATCGTGCGCGCGCGTCGTTTTTAATTTTTATCAAACGGAGATAAGGGCGAAAAGAGAAAATTGCTACTTGGAAGATACATCGGCGGGGCCGAGGTAAGGATACCTCTACCGGGGCACTGATTATGCCGCGCACAAGTTTTGCGTGTGGTAGAAGCGCTGAAAGAGGTGTTTCCGAGCCGCGGACCACCCCCTCTACCCCCCTCTACCCCCTATACCCCTCCACCCAAGTTACGTAAGGCACAATTCGCGGGCGACGCTCGCGGGCTCTGCGAGAGGAGAAAGAATTCGTGGCCGAACACAAAAAAGCTGATGAACGGATATACCGAAATTATCACCGGGGCCCCGCCGCGCCCCCCCTCCCCCCCGCGCGATTCCCCGGCTCCGATTTGAATCGCATTTGCGGAACTCGTTTTTTTTGCCGGCTCGCACACTTCTCTCCACTGAGTTTGCGCGTGTGCTGACTGGCCGCGCGATTCTAACTGCACTCGTACATGCTGCACCGTGTGTGCTGTGCCGTAAATCTTCGTAGGCGGAGTGCAATGTATCCGCGTCGATATTTGTCCGAGATCATGTGCGGCTTGGTTCCAATCAACCTCGCTCACGTGACAGATACTCGCGTGTAATATACATCATTCTCTTTTTTGGTCTTGATTGATTAATAATTTGGTAAACAAGCCTCCCCCCTCCTCCTCCCTGAAATCGCATTATTTTTGAGCGTTCAGACGGATGGTAAAAAAAAGAGATGCAATAACGTAAGAGATGGAGTAATTTGCGAAGTGAAACTTCACAATTTCTTCACGAGGCGCACTCTTTGGGGGAAACGTAATATAATTTCACTTCTTCGGATAGAAACTTCAGTCGTTATTATGGCTCTTTTAATGTATATTCTCGACTACTATCTTGTCACCACATAAACGCACAGATGTAATCTAAGCGGTGGACACAATCCGCTGGAAGATAGATTGAATTAACAAATACAGACACATATACACACACAGTTCTCTGTAAGAAACGGGCGATCGATGAGCCATCGACGGCGGATTGAGTTGAACTGGCAGGATCGTAGATAGGTCGAATTCGGATGGAGATCTGAGGTAGGTCTCTAAAGGTAACTGTTACGTTCATTGTCGTCGGTTCCGGCCACTCATTTTATGACTTTCCGTAAAAAAAACCTAACGGTTTCTTCCTATCCGCCGTTATAGAAAGGCACCATTTATTTGTCAGGGAAGCAGTGTGGATGTGTGTGTACTTTGGTAGTATTAGTGGCATTTCGTGCCCGCGCCCTTCTCCTCGTGTCGTGTAAAATGACAGTATTGGAGGACGAACGTGCCGACGTGCCCGTCCCGCCAGTTTTATATTGCTGACCAAGGTATAAATTACACTGTGATATCCGAAATCTTACGTAAAGTTCTCTCTAGCAATTTATGTATTTACTGCAGCAAAAGGAATTTTAGTCCTTAGGCCTAAAATGTAGCCAAATATACGAAGAAAACAAAATCTCTCGCATATATCTTTGTTATACAGGATGATTTATAACGAGTGTAAAAAACTTTGACAGCTCTTGTCCGAGAGGTCGTTTTAAATAAAAAATGTTATATGAATGTTATAAGTCCTCTTTCAATTAGTTGTAGAATTACAAGAGATCGAAGTTTTATTAATGAGATAATAAATAGTAGATTTAATATCTAGTTACAATTCAAAAAACAAAATATTCTATTTATAAATTAACAATTATTATTGAAAAATAACAATCTAGTGTATGAGTTATAACAAGTGCTCAAAATGTGCTCCTTGAGCTGGAATGCAAGCTTGACACTTGCGAAAATAATAATTTAAATAGGACCTGTTCATATAACATTTTTTACTTAAAATGACCTCTCGAACAAGCTGTCAAAGTTCATTACACTCATTGTAGATCATCTGTATATATAATCTATATATTATATTCTTTATTATATATTCCATATTTATATACTTTATTATTTATACACCTATACGAAATATTTGACATATTCTAATATTTGTACATCAATACATTTATTTCTAATTAATATCACATGTCTATCGTTAATTAATTTAATTACAAATTAGTTAAAGACACGTTTCTTGTATAATTTTTTACTTAATAAGCAATATAAAAAAATTTAAATTTATCGATTATTTTTATTAAAAAGCACCCCTGAGATACTTGTTGCGTGTCGGAATGAAGTCCGAAGATAGTTTTAAAAACACGATTGCTCCAGTATAGAATGTACTGTAATTTATAACGTGCAAGACTCGGATACAAGACCACTTTTAACCGGCTTATAAATCAAAAAAACAACTTGGCGCATTCCTAGAGAAAACCTGCTTCGTGAAGTAAAAATCTTGTCGCGCGTGGTTGCTACATCAGCGTCTCTAATGAACAGTTCATAAACCACGCGGGCACCTATTGTATCATCGATATAATGTCTGTACGGTTTAATTCTCATCGAGACGAGATTACGGAAGACCTTACAAATCGATCTCCGCGTTATTTTCCTGAAGAGTGTGTGAGAGAGGTAGCCTCACGAACAATTGTTACAAAACACACGGAGATACGCATCGTCTGTGTATCGTTAGCGTTTCGCTTAACAGTAAAAATAATCTTGGGAATGAATCACGCGTGCAATTTACTGCGACAAAAATAATCTCGCTGCTCATTATATCGTAAAAGGTATCTCACAGAACTAGATATCACGTCGAAGACTGGACAAAGGACAGAAACAACGAGATGCAAAAAGCGCGAAGGCGTGCAAAGGGCAGGAGACAGTGTGCGGTAGCCGTAAATTATCGGAGCTAATGGCGTACAACAAATGTTTGTCCGTACTTAAGCTCGTAATGTTGGTTCACACGTCAGCCTAATATCGTTCGTAGCGTTTAATAAATATGTCGCGATGGCAATACGTCATAACTTTTGCATATGTGTGCGCGCGTGAGCGGGCACATATGCATGACAGTCGAGCAACGTGACGTCGTTGAGTTACATAATGCTCAACTCGAACGCTTAATCGCTACACAATGTTACCGACTAGCTGTATCTCTTTCTCTCTCTCTCTCTCCCTCTCTCCCTCTCTCTCTCTCTCTCTCTCTCTCTCTCTCTCTCTCTCTCTCTCTCTGTCTGTCTCTCTTTCTCTTTAACACGCTCTCTACGCATACTGATAAAATAGGCGCACGTGACGAATACATAATTTCACTACAAACGCTCCGTGCATCGTACATTTTCATTAGCACAAAAAGCACTTCCAGATTAGAATCTCGGTACGTTTTGCAGATTGCTCATTCATCGTTTCATTGATGTGATTGAGTCGACTATAAAGGTTTTCTCTTATCCGATCAGCTGATTCAATTTCTACTACTACGTCACTTTTTTTTTTACAAAATGTTGTCAACGTATCATTAAATTCACTTATTTATTTAAATAGTTTAAAAATTGTTTCATATTACAGACATACAATATCTCTATAGGTTGAATCGGAACTTAGTTTAGGCATTTACCGCACAGCTAGTAAAGGTCGAACACAAATGGTAGGAACGTCAGGCATAATTTATCTGTCTACAACTTCCCAACCTTTCAAAAGACGTTGCTACGCGAAAACTTCTTAATTTTAAAGTCCCTTTGCTTCTTTCTGTCCTACTCGATATAAATGTACGTCTTCAGCTTGAATTCTCGGCACACGAGCAAAATATATTGGAAAAGATTAAATAATCAGACATGTCTCTTATTTTAATACAGCTAAAAATAAATTATATATATGAAACTTTTGTGTAATAAATTTAATAATTGTTCATTACATAATACCAAATTAAAAAGAGAATGGATAATATCCAACAATGATCATCGGAACTCTTGTAAGAATACCGTCAAAGATTATAAAATTCAACAATTTTCATATATTTCTCAATGAAAACTAATTGTCGCAATAAATATAATATATGTCAATTATGCAATATTTTATATAATGTTCTTCGAATAAATATAAAACTTAATATAATGTTCTCATAAATAGTACTGTTATGTATATACATATAATAATAATAATTTATAATATTATAAGAAAAGTAGCACACATAATAATAGCATAAAAATAAAAACAAACATGATTTCAATGTTAATTTTCCTATTATGTAGGTACGTCTATCTAATCTTTCAACTTTTGAATCGTGTCGGTAAGATTGTTGAAGACTGACAATGTTCTCTCAATAATGGAGTAGTAAGGGTATTGTGGTCAGGTCGGGTAGCCACAGAGTGGCAGGTACTGTCCGTAATGGCCGCCCATCGACGCGGACGAGAAGAACGGTGGGCAAGGTTTGTCGGTGCAAAAAGTGCTGTATAAGAGTTATGTGAACGCGGAAGATTATTGGCAGTATCAACGGACCCGATTATATCGTTGTGTATTAATTGAATATTGACGCGCCGAGGTCTGCTTCGCAGATGGCGTTTGTACGTGAGACGAAAGAAGAATAAGAAACAGGCACGGAGAATATTGCTTCGGAAATATTTTTTGTGCTGTCAGCGCGACGACTCGATTACGAGTAGCCTTGCAAGTCGGATGACACCGTCAATATTTCTTCGCTGCTTCGTATCGCGACAATAATATAAAGTTATATTAATTAGAAAAAATTGTGTTTTTTTTTACATAAAGTGTTTAAAAATCTTCTCTACATTTTTATAAAACAGTTCAAGTGTATTTTGCTGGAAGAATAACAAACCTTTTTTTTTTTAATGACGTAAATTGTTAAAATTTTCATCAAGAAAGCCAAAATAAAATTCATCATGATGTTCTTATTTTATTCCATTATCCACTTGGATAAGTGATATATATATATTTTTTTAGTAATATCTATATAAGCGACAATCATGAAAGAAGAATCATGAAAAACGTGCGCATAAGAAGGTTTTTCGATTCAATTATTTTAGCATAATCCATCTTTCCCTGCGGTCACAACTAGACATGGCCTTTGTGTCTGTATAGTCGTTCCGATCGCCGAGCAACTAAACACATTCTTCATACCTACGAAGAGCACGGCCGGTCCAAAGTATGTATTATCTTAGCTTGGAGCACAATATATGTATATAAACAACTCTAGCCTATATATATGTATATACGTATCTATCTCGTCAATGCCAGATTTCCGGTGTACGCTAATCGTTAAATATCCGAAACCATTTCGATAACAAATATTTTTAATTTCACCTCAATCTTTGAAAAAAGAAATTTTGATAAAGACATGAGAAACACGTAGATAAGTGTGCTTAAAAAATATCTTGAAGAATTGTTGCCATACGTCAAATCCCTGAATAAACGTGAGATTTAGTGAATATAATTAAAATTGTACAATTGAAGCGCTGTTTGACAACTGTTCTCGTCAAGAAAAAAGCGCGTACATATTTTTTAACCAACGTTAGAGAAACCTGATCTGATCCTTAATTAACTGATCGAAACGCGAACGCGCTGACGAGGACAGTACGCATACATTCGCGACCGCAAACTATAACTTCTACGGTATAAAATTTGCAAAACGAGACGAGAGATAGCATACGGGCTGTTGTTGGCTGTATATAAAGTCGGGGTTAGCTCACGAATCGTACATGCGAACAGCTCGTTCATCAAATTGAGAACCCTGGTAGAGGCAACCGCTGGCGACGCGACGTACCGATCAGTACCTCAACGCCTCGGCGCGCGTTACGCTTATGCTCATGCATAACCACCTGCTTTTTTCCTCATTATAATTTCTAGACGCGAGGAATCATACGTAACTCCTTACGAAGGTTACGGCTAATGGGATACGTCTCGGCAGACGGCGTTTAGATAAAATTGCAATGAATTAGATAAAACAGTAAAACTAAACCGCATGTATCGAAGAAAACAAAAATAGAGGCTGATTATTCATCTTTGCGATGAGGAATTTACACATTAGTTTTGCTCGAATATTTGCCTGATATCTGTTGAAGTAATGTCGGATCTTCCGACATTGAGAATCGATCAAACAATTTCGGTAATTCACAGTTTCAACTGTGTACGCACTATCTATCTAGAGTTAAAACTGGCATATTTTTACATCGAACACTGTTCAACCTATATTTGATCGCACGGTTTATTCGAATATTTTATAATTATTTTATTACTTAGAAAAAGAGCAAAGGCTGAATAATAATAAGTGAAATCTACATAATAATAACAAGAATAATAATAACAAGCTTACTGAAAGTCCTTCGAGAAGCACCATGCGGGTTAAAATTACTAGTTATGAGAGGAAGAAGCGAGACGTGGGACAAGACGCGAGCGATACGATCGATCAAAGATTATACCTTAAGTCGGCCGCTTCGTATAGAGCGAATTGCGTGATTGGTCGCAGGGCGATGCTTAAATTAAAATGCGAAAGGTACGCGAGAGATGTACATATCGTGTACTTGTATACACACGTCTTGACTGATGGCACCGAGGTTGTACTTTAAAATTAGTCTACCCCGATGAGTACAACATTAATTTCTCGATCGGTCGACCCGCGATGATATTACATTGCAATAATCATGAAAATTATTGCGTTCTCGCTAATCGCTCGTGATGCTGATGTTTTTGCTTTATATTTTTACACGTCCGCTTAATCATACATAATTGTTTAACACTACCAGCGGTTTGGTGAAAAAAAATGGAAAAATTGAACAAGGAGAAACAAAAAAAGTCGAAGAATTATGCACGAATGAATATTATAATGAGTCCAACGATTGTGGCAATAATTGCAGTCCAGCAAAATAAATACATTTCCATCTACGTAAAACAATGATGCGAATATTCTTGATAAAATCAATTAATGATTGCAAAGAAAAGATACACATCCGTACAAACTTTATTTACTATTATTTGGAACTTATACTTAAATTTTTTATTCGTATTTCGTTAATTAATTAATTCCCAAATTTTCAGTGATAAGAATTGCAGATAAGATATATTCAGTATAAGGAAAAATGCATTAGATATAAAATACATGAGTTGAAAAATAATAACTATAAAATAAATATATCTAACGAATCGTTTGTTTTCGACTTTTATATTTTGACACATTTGCATGTTCCAGACATTCATTACTAAATATGAGATGTACGACGATATGTTACAAAAAGATTTTTGCAATGAAAACGCCTCGAGGCTCACTTGCATTTCATTTCTACCTGCTTTGCCCTGCCATCGAAGAATGCACATTGCAACTAAAGAGCGCGCATTTTTAAGAAGACCCCAATGTTTTTCGGTTGAACAGTATCGAAGGAGAGCGGCGGGCGTGGAGAAGGGAAAAAGGGCGTAGTAAGTCATACGGAGAGGCTCGTACGTCATACTTCATCCGGGCCAACGGAGCAACACACACGGAAAGGGCTCTCCCCATATTCGAAGAACGCATTCACTTGGGCTCTTTAGGTCGCGACGCTCGATAGTGTGAGTGTCTATACGTTACGTGTGCCTGAATATTTCGTACACCTCTATACACATGGAGGAGAGATCCCGAACCACTTGATCACCGGTGTGCAACATGCACGCCTATACTCGACGCGTATCCGTCACATAATCCTTTAATAGAGTACGCAAAAATTGATTTTAAAATACATGTTGGTACGCAAAGGCGAGTTTGTATGGATGAACGCCCTTTTTCTATATCGTATTCTCTCCATCATATACATATGTATAATGATTTCCTTTTACATTTTTAATCGCACAGAAGAATAAAAGCAAATCATTTCAATAAAATGTTTCGCGCGATGACAGTGAACTTATAATATCTACCAAATATATTTATAAAAATAAATTATTTATTTATTTTTATAGTCGTTTAAATATATTTATTTCGTAAATATAATGATGTATTAATAGATCGCGTAAGGAAAAAACTTTCTGAATTTATGTAAGACAATACTACGATATGTTTCTGTTCTGCGAAAGGGGAATCCTTACAACGGACGCACACGAAGATCGGAGCTGATCTTCGTCGATGCGGGAGTAGAGCGCTGCATTACCGGCAAGCCTCGTAAACGGCCATAGCGGCAAGCGTGGAGGTTCACGAGAAGGAGGGATAAACGAGTCGAGCCACGATTTCGTTGTCGTAAACGTCAAAGTTACGGTTACAGCGTTGTTCCTAGCTGCTTTATATTGAACGAGGTTGCTCCCCGAGGTACGTAACACCTACTCGCAGCCGTCGTATTGTAGAAAGTAGCGCTACTACTCCTTTCCAACTCCGGGAGCGACGCAACGCGAGCACCACGTGGCTTTTGCGCGGGAATCCGGTGAAGGAATTCAAGGTTCGTTGAGTACCTCTTTGGCCGTATCGCGCGCACAATTGGATAAAGTACTCGAGTGATATCAATTTTCTTTTTGATTCTCACTATCACGGATTTATTACGCTAAAATAAATTGATTAATTATTGTTTTATATTCCTATTTTTTTCTAACGAAGATCATTATACTATTCGTCGAATATAATCGTAAAATTAGATTTTTTTTTAGATATCGTTTTTTAAGCGCATCGGAAATAGAGGATGCAAATTTGAGAAACGGAAGCCACAGAGCTATCGTTAACAGGATGTCCATCGGACATATTTATCTTGATTAATACTCCTGTATCAGGTTATCGCGCGACCCTTAATGTGGCTTTAAAAAGGACCATTTTTCAGATCTGTACCGTAAAAGAGGTTCTCTCTCAATGGGCTTGAATGAAGAGATGCCTAAATAGCACCCCAGCCTCTATCGTCGCGCCCTCTAATTACCCTGTAGACGCAGTCAACCCCTCAATGAGGAGTGATAAATATTGTTCGCGTTTGGGTGTATCCTGAGAAAGTGATTCAGCTCTATAAAGGAAGATATATTTCTCATTGGATATTGGCAAGTTTTGCAGACTAATTTACTCATAGAAAAATATGTTGTTCTCAACTTATAATTTTTCTATAAATTTTTCATCTCTTGTATTGTGCGTAGGCAAGTTTTCTCATTATACAATGCATATAATATTAGATAATATATCTTTCTTAAATAATAGATAATGAAAGAATACACACACAAATTTTATCATATATAAACTAATGGCAAATATAAAAAATAATAAAACGAAATATTTATTTATAGCTGATTCACAGAGTTTCTTCTAATAGCCATTAATAATAATATATATAATAAAAACTATTTATAAATATTGTTAGTGCAGTAAAATTAATTTGTATATATTATACAAGGTATTAAAAAAAATTAATTTAAAGTAATAGATGCAACTAATAATATATGCGCTTAAAGTATCAAAAGATAAAAGTAGATAAATAGAAGTGCTTCATAAGAAATTAATTTCTTATTGTGACAGGAAACAATAGCTTCCTAAATAACTTTTATATAATTTACGAAACATATGTATTATAAAACCAGGATAACGCAACAATATATACGGAAATTATATTTTTGATAAAAAACAACTTGTTGCAAGTGTAGTAAAGGTGTTTCCTTTAATATCAGATAAGATAGAGACACGGGCGCCATGCTTATATATCGCTTTCACATTTATATAAATTAAACATCGCTCGCGCAATCGTTTACAACACACTTGCGATATACACAGATACAATTAAAAGTGCGATAAATTAAGCGACAGATGCAGTATTTCATACTGGCATGCATTCTAGGTATATAATTACCATTGCCAAGGAGAGAGAGAGAGAGAGAGAGAGAGAGAGAGAGAGAGAGAGAGAGAGACAGAGAAAGAGAGAGAGAGAGAGAATATTTGAAGAAGGAACATAGAGAACAATGAGCACAAATGCTTATACATCAATTTTTAGCATTTTGCAATGGCTGTAAACGATAAGACTTATGGTCTATTATTATTGTGTCATATAGTATAATTTATATCAATTTTTAATTTTAATACAGTTACATTCCATATCGTGTATTTGAGAGATATTTTAAAAATGTTAATTAGAGACAATAATAAAATGTACATATACAACGAAAGTGTCGATGTTAGAAATCTCCCATATTCTTGTGTGTGTACATCTTCTAATCTGATTACTTGAAATATACGATATCACGAAAGTCATAGTAAATTTTCTGTAATCGATGTTATAAAAACAACTCGTATTGTATGATAAATGATTGATGTAATTAGCGATAAATATTGACATAAATATTGATGATTCTATATTTAACCTTAATCTATGATGAAATAATTGATCCATAATTGCTGTATCGATAAATTTTTCTACGCGTTCGATTGTACCAACAATACTGAAAAGAACTTGCTAGAAAGTGTGAAATGAGTCAATGACTTTCAATTCGCGATGCATAGAACCTGTTATACGAGTATGCGGCCAATTGCTTTTTCTCATTCCTGCGATTCCTTCTAAGAACTCTGCATTCCATGTATCATCGAGGCAATTTGCAACCCATAATCAATGATCCAAAACACCTAATTGGTTCAAAGATAAATGTGATCGGGAATTGTTTCTTTAAATTTAAATAGATGACACGAGATATACATACATACACACATACACACATAGAGACTCACAATTCGCACATTGTTAATTTACAAAATAAGAGGTAATAACGATATAAAGTTGACAATATAAAATGTGTATGTGTATGTAATTAATTATATTAAAAATTATATTTTTTATAATAAATAATTTGCATTGCATATAGAATTATAGAACTCATTGAATAATATCTAAAAAATGGCTCTCAAAATAATTTCTTCCTTTACACGCATAAAATCTCTTGTATAATCGAAAATGAAGAAAAAAAATGCCTGATCCTTAATCCGGACCGAAGAACGCGGGAAGGAAATTCCTGCCGACAAAAATGAAGCGGCTTGGAGCAAAGAAAAAGGAAAGAGATAGTAATATAAAAAGAACTACTAGCTAGGGATCTAGGATCTCAGCTGAGCTGTGGTAAAGAAAGCATTGTGACCGAAAGTGCGATAGAACTCACGAGGCCTTGATTATATATCTACCAACGGCAAAGCAGAAGGTTATTCGGGAGTGTCTCTCCCCCCCCTCTCTCTCTCTCGTAATGAAAAGGACAAAGACATCGCTAGAAACAGCTGACTACCGGAATTCGGGGTTCCGGTGGGGTGAGTACAGTGGGGAAGGCACTTGAACCCCCAATTGGACGAGGACTTCCCCATTATACCCAGCGTACCCAACGATTTTACACGCACTTGACTCCATTCTACCTATCTACCAGACATAATTTTGCCAAGGTACACGGCCGATTTTCCACGACATAGCGCGCGCGCGTTGACATTGCATACGCGAAAATGAAAAACTCATAAAACTTACGTTTCGTACGAAAAGAGTAAGACTAGCAATTTAAAAGCAATCATATATATAGAATGTGACGGTAACGATCGTACAATTGCGAACGGGGAGCGGTTTCTCAAGCAAAAATAAATCGAAAATGTGGAATAAAATTTTTTTTATACGATTTCGTTTCCGAGAACATCGTTAAAAATGTTTTTTCGATTGCTATATTTAACTATAGAATCGATTTTCTCGGAAACAGAACTTCACGTGAAAAAATTTCATTCTACGCTTTCGATTTATTTTTGCAAGAAGAATTACCACATTCATGGTTACATCATCTTGTCTTGTATATAAATATACATATATTTATTTTATTATTATATTATCATTATGTATGCGATAATATTATTATATATGATAATAATTTATACACTCGACAATTTATACTTAGAAAAATCGTTCGTTTAAAAGTGAATGTTACAATTCATAAATTTCGAATTCATAAATTTCGAAATACATATGTTAATTATATTAATAACAATTCAACGTGGCGCTCTTATTTGTTATCAATTTTTTTGTCTATATATTTATTTTTATTACTATACATCTATTCGATCAAAAGACAATGGCAATGGAATGCTTTTAGTTTGTCAACGATTGTAAATCTGTGATCTCGGGTTTCACGATGGACATGTGTCGTATTTCAAAATGACGTACAAATAGACTTCGCGAAAAATTTCATCGCGTTCGAATGTAGTGGTGCCATGATAAGCTATATTCAACGAGCAGGACATATCTACACCTTCCGCTTTTTTTTCTATACACGAAGGGACGATGAAATAACTCATGTTGTTTACGCGATAGAAAATTTTTCATCCGCTCGAATTTTTCATCCGTTCGCGACGCATACTAAACATTCTATTCTACAATCTCGTTCTACACAACTTCTAGGTAATTTGATCGCATGGAAGAAATTTTAACAATTTAGTCCGGTATAACCAGACGGGTGAGCCTGATCCACCACGCCTTCCCGACCACGTGGCTCCCCACATTTCCCCTAACCATAGCGGCTCCTATATTTCATCGCGGCTGTTATGATAATAGTCGTATAAGAGAGCATTTATGAATGCAAACTCACCTGCTATAGCCATCCAGGGATAGAAGGTATGGTTGGCAGTAGGTTGCTGATGTAGTTGCGTGGCGACCGGTTGACTCGCGGACGAGTTTAAACTGCAGGTGTTCCAGGACGACGTGAGGGATCTTGACGAACTGTTGTTACCGGGACTCGATGCCGGATCACCACCTACGAGGCCACCGTAGCTACTAACTCTTGTACTCTCCGGGGTACACGCGGAAGGACGTACGACCGAATTACTCTGGCTGTTCGCTCCCGAGGTCGCTGACTGCCAGTCCTTGACTGCTGCAGCTGCCATCACCGCGGCATAGCCATTTTGATGTGTTGACGTTTGATCTTGCTGTTTACAGTCTTTCGTCGCCGTTGAATACGAGGACGTGGTGTGACCGGTCGCTTCAGGTGTCGTCGAATAAAGCTTGCAGGCCGTCGCAACGCTCGCGTCATACGGTGAATCTTGAGGTGGTCTCGTGTTGCTTCCACCGCCCGGGTGTATCCCTAACGAAGAGGATGCATGATGATGATGCTGCGCCGAGGCGTAATGCGACATACCTAATCCGAGTGGAAAGCTTCGATACGCCGCAGTAGCTGGATCATGATGTTGACTCGCCGCTCCTGTTTGATGATGGTGACTTCCGTAGAAGCCGCCTGCGGTCTGTTCAAAGTACGAGTTCATTATCCCGGGTATTTTGAATCACTTGCACTAAAACACCCGCACTCAAAAAAAGAGAGAGCGGAAAAGTAAGTCAAGATTCGAGCGGGCTTACATGGAGACCGCGCGCGGATAGTCGAATTTTCACTAGTCCGATTTGATAATCTCGTGTCACACCAATGTCTTCGTATCGTGAATAAAAGTTTCAAAACTCTGATCTTATACCACGTTACCGAGCTACTACTAGATAAAATATAAATGTTTAAAGAAGCGATACGCTGTATTCGACGCGCGAGCGATGACAGGTGACAGCGTTGACAAGGGGGCAAATAAACGCGCGAGGGATATTTAATCGTTTTAAATGGCTATAAAAGTCATCGACAGGTATAGCCGGTTATATACCGAAAGAGTGTCAATGTCAGTAGGCCGTAGGAGTATAATTCAGAATGGCTTTCATGACAGCGGTGGGGACTTTTATGGTCTTGTTATGGTTACCGCTACGCAACGAGCGAAGCATAAAACGGTGGTTTGAACTGTGGAAACTGGCGATGATCGTTAAGCCGTTACGATGTAATAAACTTAGGTAATAAGACGGGCTATAAAATTGCCTGTGGGTTTCTCTACCGCGTGCGCGCCGGACGACGGTTCGGTCAGCCGGCACGCGACAACCCACCCTCGCGGGGCGGCTCTCTCTCTTTTTCTTTCAAAATGTACAATTTGCGCGATCGGTCAGGTCAAGTCAAGGCCTGTCTTGAGTTCAAGCCGGTTAATCTGTCACGAGATGTCAAAGGGTGATGACTTCGCCAGTTCCGCACTGCACTAGCACTACTTGTCGTATTGCGACTTCGCTGATGACTGTGAGAGTCCGAGTCTAGAGTACGATGAGATTGTAACGAATCACGGTATGCCAGTGCGGTGGTCCACGGCACACTACCGCTTTTCTCGCGCCCCGTGTACCGCCACTCTGTACCGTCGTCCGTCTCTTGCTCGCTCGTTCACCTCGTCTCGTCTCTCTTCCTCCTAGTTGACTTCTCTCGCGTTCTCTCTCCAGAGCTTCCTTCTCCGTCCGGCCAACCGTCGTCCCTCCTCGCACTCTCTCGCTCTATCTTTCTCTCGCTCTGTCACGGTCGCTCCTACCCATTCGTGCGGTTATCGCTTCTCACTCGCGCGTACTCTTCCTCCGGAGTACTACGTCCTAACGGAGATCGCAGTGCTATCATTCCTCTTTGTCTCTCGCGTACCATCTCCCTCCTGGTGCGAGCTTTCTCGCTCTGTCTATCGTCGTTGTTGTCCCCCTCTTTCCACCCCCAATGTTTCCCCCCCACAATTGCTTTCTCACCCTCCGATTCTGTCTCGCTCCACCTCTCGACGATATTTATCCTCTCCCTTCCATTCGATCTATCCTCTCCCTCTTTCTCGCAATACGATTCCTCAGCGCCCCCTATCGAGCGTTCCAGTAACTCAACGACGTACCGCCAGATTAAATTCGTACTCGCTCGCCGTGCGCGTCACGTTTGAGGCGCGCGAGCAGATAAGACGGCGTGAAGAAAGGAAGAGGAAAGAAATCGCTGGTCGCGACGCGAAAGAAAGGGAAAAGATGAGATAGGAAATGAGAGAGGGATGAGAACGCGCGCAAAGAGACACAAACGGATAAGAAGGCGGGGAAGAGAGAGAGAGAGAGAGAGAGAGAGAGAGAGAGAGAGAGAGAGGAGGAGGAGGAGGAGGAGGATAAAGAGGAAAGAACGTTATGCGCAATTGTAACAGCTAAGAGCGAGACGAAGCGGAGCGAGCGCCGTCGCGATAGCGGACGAAGAGGGAGAACGCGCCGCTAAGGGAGGAGGTTATACTTAAGGACCAATCAGAATTGAATTCGTCACGAATACCGTTCCGCTACGGCACGAAAGTTCCCTACGCCGTGCGAAAGTAGTTCCAAGTCGGAATGACGCCCATGACCGGCTAGGCGCCGCCCTGCTCATCCCCACCACTACGCGGAGAGCGGGCTACAGCGGGCTACACGCTGCCGTCGTATCTCCCATGCGTAGAAAAGAGACGGAGAGAAACCGCGCGGCACGCGCGGTCACGCAATGCTTCTTGCCGTCTCTTTCTCTCCTCTCTGCTCGTTCGTGGGAATACGTGCACCGCCACCTTTGAGTCCCATAGCGAACTAACCTCGCCAGATCCATTCAGACATTCAAACGACCAACATCAACGAGCTACCTTGTGATTATCGTTATTACGGTAGCGACATCGTAAATTCGCTATGATGTAGGATATCATCTAATCGACAAGTCGTATATAGAGAGGGAAAACGAGTATATACGAGGACGAGGAGAGCGTTTACAAGACACCTTGAAACATATTTCAGAGATCGTATTATAGATGTAACCGGCTTTGATGCCGGGACTGCGAATATCTGACGTGAGCGTAAACGAATAGGAAATGTTATCGTGAACGTGCCTTTTACGAGACGCGCGTTTTACGATTCAATTAGACAACGGTCGCGCAATTAAAATGTCGTAAAATGAGGCTCCGCGAGGCAGTCGAGCAAGCAAAACTCTCTACGGCGCGCGGCACACGCTCTAGAGTATCGGGTGTGTTTATTGGGATGTAAATGTCGCTGGATTATCGTCCCCGCGGTTCGCACCTCGTAAATTATTTCGTAACGAGCCGAGTAATGCCCATCATAAGCTGCTCTCCAGGGCTGACCCTAGTTATTTGCTTACTCGTTCTTGCCACGCTCTCGCCATTATGAATGCTTAGGGTATTAGCCACCTGCTTTGCTGTCGCAAAAATACGAAGAGATAAAAGATATCTTGAATTTCTCTCCTGCTTATCAAATATTTAAATCGAATTTTAATCGATACGAGAGCAAAATACTGCTTGGAGTAATGCATAAGTGAAAAGATATCCACAATATGCTCCAATAATCTGCGAAAGATAAACGGCGCTTCATAAGTGGTCGGATATTTACGAAAAGTCAGTTATATGTGAAAGGTAATTACTATATACTATGTATTATTTTTCATAATTAAATAATGTATCTAATAAATATAAACAAATAAGCATATAGAAGAATGTGCACAACGCAGGAGTTATGTATCCTTATTATATGTATAGATATATATTTATATGTACGCATTATTGATCGCTGTGCTAAAGAGAATTTGTAAATCACATAAAAAAAGATTTATTAAGCTCCCCCTTAATTTGATAGCGCTGTTGATGAAGAGATCTGATGCAGTTTTCGCTTTTGCGAGAATCCGACAGGTGGCAACCCGTTTGCTTGAAAATCATGACGGCAATAAACTTCGGTTTTATGACCACTTGAACAGAATCGTAAAAGTCAGGGCCTTTAAGCTTACAGCGTATAGAAGGGCGCGTGTCGAATATGGTGGGGGCGTGAAGGAGGCCACCATGTGAATGGGGAAGGTGTAACAGGCCGTATAGGGAACCAAAAAATGGGCCTAAATACCATTTTTAAAATGATGCTCGCATAACAGCCGAATAAGGAAAGATACCCGTTGTCACGTTCCGTCATTAGAAAATCAAAAACTTTATGAATTTATCGAGAAAAGTCAGTTTGCTCATTATTCATATACGTTATTACATTTCGTCGATGATTTCTGCTATCACCAGTAGCACACAGATATATTCCAGCTTCAAATTATGTATTATTGTACGCATTGAATACTTCATGTTTATTTGTATGCGGTTTTTCATACGGAGAATTGGAAGTAAACGCTAAAGGATACAAACACACGCGCAGATATCATTAACTATCGATACCAAATCCATAGGGATGATGGACGTTCATTCTATATGGATCTCGAATAAAACCAAAGCAAAGAAACAGAGAAGATTTCGAAGGAGGGGGGGGAAGGATTAGAGGGCGTAACTACAACATCGAGTTGAGAAGATGAACACGAAAGCGAAGAGCGAAGGGGCCATTGCACTCGCGCGCGCGCGCGCGCGAGCCGAGTAAATATGTGCTCTTGCTAAACCAGCATTCATTCTTCATCGCTCTGGTGGTTTTGGCTCCTCTGTTTTTTTCCACATGATTCAACGCACTGTTTGAGCTCTCATTCTGATTGAATCTTCGTTCTTTCTCTCTATCAGTTATTTCGCGCATTTCTATTCATTCCGTTGTGTCTCCTTCGTTCTTTCTTTCTATTAGGAAATCGTGCATAAATATTTTGATCGTAAACGGACGTCGGGACTTTAAGATAAATACTATTCTTCATTGTTATATTCACGCAAATCGAAGCTCGTAGCAACCGAGATATGAAATGCAAGAGACAATGAAAATAGTGAACTAAATGTTTTTTTTCGGAATAGAGGATTGTGCTTCGCATTCCTATCCTTCGCAGCATCTGACTTCGAAGATAGTTTGAGCGAGAAAAAAATATTTATTGTAATATTAACGACACGAAAATTAAAATTTTAACGATATAAAAATTATGTAGATTATTAATATAATTTAATTTTCATTAATAATATTTAACGCATTAAAAAGTATACAATAATTGTAAATGGATCGGTGCTTTTCCGCGATAATAGTTTTTTCAACTAGGCGATATCGTTTTCTGTGTGTATATTGTCTAAAGTTTATAATTTAAAAAAAATCTTGATTAGCACACATTGATCGGCAGCGCATCAGGAGCAAAGATAGGATCACATAGTAAGGATTCGGAAGATGCTTTCTTTGCCATCTGGCGGTCTTCCATAGTACCTGATTGCACAAAGCTTGCATCGAACTTTCTGTAGTTCTTGCAGTCGATAGAAATTTTATAAAAGTGCATCACTCTATTATATGTACATATAAAAATATATTGTCACATTTTGGTTTCGTTATAAATTCAAATGCATGCTATCGCCGATGCCGCTATATAGTAAACAAGGACATCACTATTAATTTTCGATGCATTTGTAAATGTAATAATTACAAGACGATGTGTTTATGATTCATTAATTTTCTTTAATTAAGAGCTAACAAATATAATTTCTGAATGCACTAATGAATAGAAAGTCGTAAACGAATTTCTTGCGAGACGAAAAGCAGCTGGAAAACTATCGAGAACAAAATAAATTCATAATAAAAAGAAAGAAACGCGCGCGAGGACAGCTCCTATAATTCAGTAAAATAATTAACGACTAATTTAGTTTTAATACATTCAAGATTTTTAATAAGCTCAAGCTTTAGAGTGATCTACCTTACCGGTTGGGAACCTCGTCCTACAGGTAGGGCAGGCGTTAAGGGATAGACGTTAGCAGAGACCCTTACATTTGAGGACCGCTGGACATTAGTACGTTGCGACAATACATGTTTCGTTCACAGTTACCGTAGATAACATCGAATAAGATTTCGTAATTGCTACCCGATGCTCATACACACGAATTTAATGGCATAATTGAAATCATTGTGTTCTGATTGAAGATTTGAGTAATCAATCTTCAAGTAATCAATGAATAAAGATTAGTTTATATTAATTATTTTATTTCACCGAGCATTAAAGACTTTATTAAGAAAAAAATTTATTAAGAATCATTTTAAATAAAACTCAAATAATTTATTGTAGAAATCAAAGTGTCTTGACAATCTCTTTTATTTATTTATTTCTAGATGTTTTTTTTTCATTTTAAGTAAACTTTTAAAAATATTTTAAATTTCAGAAAATCATTCATGCTTGCATGTAATTTCGTTAAAAAAATTGATGTAAATACGTATTGATACACATGTGTATAAATAAAGTAAGTAGATTATTTCAGACAGCTATTTACAATGGACGATAAACGATGATTGATCATAAGAAAGATGTAATAAACAATTAAACAATTAATAATAATTACATAAAAAGATAATAATAGTTAATTAAAAGAAATGACCGGTTAGTAACTAAATAATGTTCAAAAACAGACAAATCGCGTCAATGCGAAATTGAAACATAAAATGAACTGAATGAGGCCGTAAATACTTAAAGTTAATGGTAGGGTGCGGATAAGCTATTGTTAGGGGATCGTTAATTATGCTAACATTGTAACGCACTATATCTTTGTAAAAAACGACATTTGACGGTTATGATATATACATTTTTAAAAAAGTTTACTTACTGTATAACGAAATTAATTTAGATGAATTATAAATTTTGCACTTGTGCAATTAACATGGACATTAAATTTTAGTGATACAATACGTGATACATTCGAAAATGATAGAAATATACATAACTAGCTGGCGTTTGTTCCTCGCGCGCTTCTCTCTCTCTCTCTCTCTCTCTCTCTCTCTCTCTCTCTCTCCCCCCCCCCCCCTCTCTCTCTCGCGCCCTCGGTACGCACGTTTTTACTGATATCCATATCTTGAGAACTACTCACGTTAGGAGCAAGAAATTTGGCACGTAAACTTACTTTATAATGAAGATTTAAAATGTAAATTTTTACTTTTCTAACATCTTTGATTTTTGAGATATAGGTATCCTTATAAAAAAACTCCCCCCTTTTTCATCTCCCTTAACCGGATTTTCGGAAAATGGTAAAACACGTGTTTCTTTATTTTTAAAGAAGAATCTAAATACCAATTTTCACGTCTGTAACATCTTCGGTTTTTGAGATATAGGTATCCTCATAAAAAAATTCATCCCCCTTTTCACCTCCTTAGGGACGGAATTTCCAAAAATCCTTATATTTTTTGTTAACGATTAATATCTTACCTTGTCATATTGAAGAGACGGCGCTTTCTATTTTTCCACAAAACAGAAAATTGAAAGAGCATCTCTGATCTGAAAAAGAATATAATTTCTAATATAATGTAAAAAAAAACACGTTAAGTAGAGAGAAAGAGAGAGAGAGAGAGAGAGAGAGAGAGAGAAAAGAAAGAAAAAGAGAAAAAGAGTTTTTAGACTAAAAATTTTTACAATTATAATATTTCAAATTATTACGCACTTTAAAATTATTAAAAGATGTTTCTGAATATTTGTTAATAAAAAGTATTATATATATTCCAAAGCAATTAAAGATTCTATAAACGAATAAAAGTGCGAAGAATACGAGACACTCTAATGTACATATAAATGGGTGTATGAAAGCAGATGGCGTAATATTCTATGAATATGTGGACACTGGACGCGTTTACTTTGTATAAATGCGATCATCGGGGCTTCTGAATTCGCTGTTTGTATCAAATGAATAATGAATGCCTGATTCTGAGCCCTACAATGATATTCTGTTTGATAAGGACACTGATGCTCTTTGTGCTCCGACTAGTGCGACATTAAGATTGGAGAAGATCTCTTGACAGATGACCGTGCAACTATGGTTGCGTCAGATTTCAACTTAATATCACATTTAATTTTCTTTATTAACTCTCTTATGCACTTTCAGAATTAATTTCATTCGTACGTTTTTATTCTCGCAGATTCCGCCAATGAATATCAGGCGGGTCCTGGCGAGATTGTAAATTTAAAGCGGAAAACAAATAAATAAAACGAACCCTTGCACAACGGATGGCGCTTACGGTGAAGGCTGGGTCAATTTTGACCCTCAGCAAAATTTCTTTTACACGTATTTTATATATCTTGCACATATCCTTTTACATACACTAAATTCTTAAGAAGCCCAATAACTTTAATATTATAGGATGTTAAAAACAATGTTATCAATAATCATATATCGTTATTTTTATCATCATTAAGCGAAAATACTATAAATTTAATTATAATTTATACTTTTACATAAATAAATAGATAGATAAATAGATAGATAGATAAATAGATAGATAAATTTTGTGCGAGATATTTTTCTAATATTTTATAATATACATATGAATACAAAGTCAATAGTAAAGTAATAAAATTCATAAATTTTCATTGCTTGGCATACATTACATTAAATAGTGTGCGAAATATGCAGCGTACTTGTAACAACAAGCTTAACCAAAACTTCGCTATGTACACAGCACGATATAATCAACTTAGAAAGTCTCAATCAGCGAATCTAGTAGTTACGGGAAACGTTACGGAACATCGAACGTGTATTAATACTCGTCCCGTTGAAACCGTTGAGGATCGCGTCTACAATAACAGTAATGCATTTCTCTGTAGCTCAGAGCTTTGGTATGCTGTGCCGTACGATTGACTGTACAATCGTGAATTTGCAATTCAAACGTTCATGAGCATAACACGAATAAATTGGTGGAAGAGGATGGAAGAAGAATGGATGGAGGGAAATGCGAAAATGGAGGAACAGGACCGAAAAGGAACATACAGAATATAAGAATTTATCGCACCAACTGCGAGAGAAATATTTCACAAAGCATACGAAATTTTGCGAAACTTGCTGGTCGGGTAATAATTTTATTAAAAA
Source organism: Lasius fuliginosus (assembly GCA_949152495.1). Taxonomy (NCBI): domain Eukaryota; kingdom Metazoa; phylum Arthropoda; class Insecta; order Hymenoptera; family Formicidae; genus Lasius; species Lasius fuliginosus. Next base: position 1,254,985 of record OX424453.1, on the reverse strand, counting down.
AAAAAATAAAATGTACGTGCTACATATTCCATAAATTTTTACACGGTTAGATAAAATTATTGCACGACGAATTTCGGCTTTCATAAAATCATGATTTGTATTAAATGTGATAATATTATTTTCTTTAATGATCAATTAGCCATCGATTTTCTCGCGGCAAGTAAGAATCTTTGTTCTTCGATAAGAACATGATTGTACAATCCGTGGATAATCGCATATCGAAACTACAGAAAATTAATATCTTTTATGTTGGACATTAGTAAAATTTAATGTGTCATAATCCTTTAGATTCCCTGCGAAAGCAATAATGGTGTAAAATCCACAAGTAACGACAACGACTTACAGCCGACGATGCTTTAATATAAAAGCCGAATGAAGAATGTCTTTATTAGAGCGGTTTATATCAAATTTAGGTCAATGTCTTCCATCACGAAAGTCGTTGGTACGTATCTACCATGATGATTTCTTTCACGGAGATCGGTTGAAAAGCAAAGAGGGTACAAAACCGGGCGGATCCTAGGAACGCGAAAGATGCTCTAAAGAAAAGGGGAGTGACTTCAGGTATCTGTACCCTCGGAATCCCTCTCCGGCAACCCCGCCTCCGAAATAGTCTCTGGACTTGCCTAATCTTGCCCAACATTCCTTTTGTAGACATCAAGGTCAAGACTGGATAGGAAAATATGGTATCCTTTGCATCAAAAAAATTGTACACGTTTCTCAACATTCCATTCCGCTTGCAGAGGAACGGACAATCTGTTGTGATCTTGAGATATTAAGCACGGTAACATGACAAGAATAAATTATTTGTTATACACACGACATGTATCTGCGTTGATTAAAATAACGATTTGGTAAAAATTTTTATTTAATTTAATTAATTCTCGACAATCTTACATTATTTCATCAAAATATAATAAAATAAGGAAAAGATATTTTGGATAAGCAAAATATAAACTATTGTTTAGATACGTTAAATGTTAAAAGATAGCAAATAACGTGTAAATCATAAAAGAATAAAATGTGATGTAAATTAATTTTTGCCAAATAAAGGAATAGATCATTCCGTCCCCATTACGTGTATCTCATGTAAAATATATATTTTTTTGTATAGTTAATTAAATCAGAATTGTCCGAGGGGCAATTAAATTGGACTGCCAAGGTACACCACTTTTGCATTAAGATATTACTTCAATTAAAAACGAGATACGCGACTAATTGGACTAAAAACAAGTACAAATTTGCACTGCTGAAGAATATTTATAAAGAGAATATGGACACAGAGAGAGTCCAGAATCAATGAACAAAATTATACCGAAGTCTAGGGAAGAGGGTGATGAATAATGGATGATACGACGTGACCATCTCGCGCCCAGTATGGTCTGTAGGAGTTAGCCGTAATGGTTCGTAAATTGGTAAACCACAGGGACAATGAAATCGCCACGCTTGGTTCTGTAAACGTTCCGTCATTATGCGTTTTCCTGCCTCTATGATTATATCAAGCGCCTCCGACCAAGATCGAATGTAGTTGCAATGAGAAAGGTATCCTTACAAACAAAAGATTATGAACGCTGAACAAGTCATATATCACTAATATATCTATAATAAATTTGCATTTATCAAAATCTAATTAGAATAAGAATGATAAATAATAGCACAATTATTGAATCAATCTAGAAAGTTTATCAGAAATTCGTTAAATAAGTATCGCAAAATATGTGTAAAGTAAAACTTTCACGGATGACGTCCTATTCTAGATCAAGCGATAAAATGGAATTGTTTTGCTCTAATTTATGTCAATCAAAATTTGCATTACGATTGACTTTGAATGACATGAAAATGTTCTTAAACTTCTTTTTAGAAAATTGAATTTGGTGTACTTTTTGCTACATATTAGTGAACAATTGAATTTAGAGAATCTTTTCCGTCTTTACACACACGTTACATATACTAAATCAACTAATTATGGTCATTTCATTTTTATAGCCTATCATTGAGAATCGTAAAAAAACTTTGTGTTTCGATTAATCGTCAAAAATGTTTTATGCTCCAAAGTTTTCGCAATAAAATTATTATAATTTTACAGATGATTTTGATGATAATTTAAAAAAAATTTTTTGCATATACGAAAAATATTCCAATGCTCGATCGTGAGAATAAAGAGGCAGCAATTGTCCCTATAATCGTATATTTAAACAACCACAGCAGGTAGGTTCGCTGTACTGTGAGGCTTAACAGGCATAATGTTCAGAGAAAACTGCCACTAGGAGGTACACCGGCCTAATTTGCCTAATCTGCTTCACAAATAGGTGACATTAGCACTTATTTTGCTATGGTCATTTGAAACGTCGCAATAAAGGATCAATGAGGATTTAACATAGTGAAAGTTTAAATATAAGAACGTATAAGTGTCCAAATTGTAAATGCTATATAGACGCAACATATTTTTTTTTATTTCATTACCATTCTCTCTCACACACCAAATATATTGTATAAATATATAAAAAAAGATATAATATATATTTTAAAAAATATGTGAAGAATATATGTATGACATATATTTCTCACATTCGAAAAAATATTATATTCATAATGTGTTGCATATACTCATATATAGCAGTGAGATTATTGGTAATTATGAAGCATAACTAATGAGCTGCGCTCTTTATGTAATTATGTGTCATTATGTTAATTATTTTAATAATCGCATTCTTCTTTGAAAATAGAATTCTTGGAAAAGTGCTTTGAATACAAATTGCATTTTGTATAAGCACAGTGCAGACATAAATTGGTCATTACAAAAACATAGATTGCTGGCGCAAGGTCCTGCCAATTATTTCACGACTGCTGATTTCTATCTTACTTAAAGCAATGACGGGATATGAGCATAAACGGCATTACACACGATAACCTTAGGCGTTAACAAGTTCAGACCGATGACTGAATGTTTCAGATTAGAGAGATAGGTAGGTACGTAAACGGAGTTTCTGATGTGTGTGTGTGTGTGTGTATGTGTGTGTGTAAATAACGTAAAGCTGCTGAATACAACACGCGGCTCGGAGGGATCATATAAACGGTCGAAGAAAAGATAGCGATCACCCTATATAGCGCTATATCAAGTATATCGGTGAGAAAAATACAATTTCTTCAATCAGAAAATACATACGCACACATATACATACACATGTGGTAGCTTAATCTGTGAATTCCGACACTTACTTTAACCGACTGTGTACACAATGATTACCGCTTGATAGATAACAACATTTAAATCAATTAAAATATGCAACGTGTCAAATGCGATATTAATACTTTGCAGTAACCATGTTTGACAAATGATAAAACGTTTATCAAGAGCATAGGTTACATCAATAAGAATTTCCAACCGTATATTAAACTTTAACACGATCAGTGCGCTAAAATGGCAGCAATAATTATCCAAGAAAGAGCTTTACTAAAATTTTAGGTGATACTCCCATAAACGGATTAAAATCTCTCTCTCTCTCTCTCTCTCTCTCTCTCTCTCTCTCTCTCTCTCTCTCTCTTCATTAAAGAAACGTTTTACATTTTTTAATAGAGAATATGCGTCATCTTCATTTCTCCTATAGTTAAGTTGATTCTTATCACAAACACGGGATTATGGAAACAACAGATTCCGGTAAATAGAAACGGCGGAGTAGATACCATGCATTGCCAAACTGTATTAATAACGGTATATGTATGTACGCATTGTGTGCTGCACATAGGATGCTGCAGATACCTGCATGCAGGTAACTGCATGCATAATTCTAGCTAACACGCAGAACGCGTGCGTAGTATCTTACGTTCACACGGGGCGTTGTGTAAAATCAAAAAGTCGAATATTTATTTTGTTACATAATATCTGGTTAGAGGTGTACAGCTTTTATGGTGAGTTGTATACGATTCTTGCGAATGAGCGTATGTAAGATACAAATGGTATGGAGACAATAGAGGTAGATAAGATCGTGAAACAGAAGTCGTGGATTAGTCCTAGATATCGTGCGCGTAGGCTTGGACAGGGTCACGCGCGGTGTAAGAGCGACTCTACGTGGGCTCCGGTACGCTTTTCATCAAGCGGGTTCATCGGGGCCATGAAGAGAGATCCGGGGGAATGCGCACACTCTAAAGAAGCGCCGGGATGGACCAAGTTGCGAAGAGAACGACGGACTATGCGGGAAACCAATGAGAACGCGATCTCTCTCTCTCGCTTCTTTCTCTCTTTACTCTTTCTCTATCTTTCCCTTTCTTTCATTCCACATAAAGTCTCTTAACTTCATTATTATATCTCCTTTTCCAAATATTTGTCCATATTTTTTTCTATACATATACAAATTATTCTTTACTTTTATATTCGGATAAAAGTTTACCCTTTGTTTTAGATGTTGAAAAAAGCGCATTTTAAGGAGATAGAAGCTTCTCCGTTGCTTTTTTTACAAATGCGATCCTTCTTTCTTTTTCAATTTGCAATGTTTTGTTGTCGACAATCTTTCATCTTTATTTTTATCTTGATGCGATGTACTATCGCAAGTCTCTTTACCATTTTCTCTCCCCCCCCCCCTCTCTCTCTCTCTCATTCTCCTGCTCTCACATTTCTTCTTCTTTTTTTCGTTATACATATATATCCTTCTTTCTTTCTTTCTCCCTCAGAAACACTCGTCACCTGCTATTTTTATCTCAGACTGATAAATGTTCGTCTTTCTTTCTCTACCTTTTGTGTCAGACAATTCCTTCTTTCTTTTCTCGAATTAGTTCTTTCTCTGCACGGTAACTACTTCTCCCTCCAGCTTTGTCTCTCTATCCGTTTTCGTCGAGACACATTTTTCCATGGACTTCGATCCTTCTTTCCCTCGAATATTCCAATTCGAAACTCCTTCTAGTCCCCCTCCTCTTTATGCGTCTCACGATGTCTCTTCTATCTTATTGGTCTTTCACGAAAAGACATCAGGAATAACTTTATGCATTGGCTCAGATTTTCCCATCCTCGTTTACCTCTTTATCAATTTTTATGGATTAATATTCAAATCAACTATAGGGATATTTTTGGATAAGAGACAAAATAATTCTTGATATGCTTCTAATAGAAATCTCGTCTAAGAGGCATATAATTATTATACATATATTTGCAAGAAATTCAATGTGCCTCATGAGTAATCGTTTTAAATTGTTATTTTTAAAATAAATATTTTTTTTTTTAATTTAAAGCATAATGATTGAAATAAATATTTTGCTGTGTTTAAAATATTATTACAAACTTTTTAAATTCTGTGAAATTGTAAGTATGTACTAATTGTAAGTATACTAAATTATAACATGCACTTTGCCAATTCTGAAAAAATAATCTTTCAATAGTATTACAGCATATTTTTTTATCGTATAAATTAAAATTTTTTTCAAATGTGCAAAGTATCACTATTTCGATGCCTCAGTTTTTATCCCAAATCTGTCAAAATTCTTAATTATTATCTAATCGCATTAGATCATAGTAATGCCAGTCAAACAGTAGAAAATTTCGAAATTCATAAATTTGATCTAAGTTTCTCTGACGAGTTTATCAGAAATCTCTGAGAATACTACGCTCGTCTTTCGCTACTTGTAAGCAAATACGGCAGAGAAGCTACGAAAGGAGAGAAAACATTTATCTGATATATACTATGTTTATATAACGTGCACGAAGCCGAAACATACCGTGAAACTCGAGCTAAAGTACTCAGTGTGTTAAGCAATGAAGTGTAAGTGGATACGTTTTGTGATCTGTTAAAATGCGATGATATCAACGCTCTTTTACGATGGAGAACGGCGAAGAACGTGTGTGATCAATTATTCACAAGAGAAACTGTAAATTTTGCATTTGAATATCAAAATGTCAGAGAGCGAGTATTGCTTACAAAAAAATTTACAAGAACATATACGGAAGCTCTATACGGAAGCCAATAAAGCAGATAAACAGTAAAATATTTATTGCAATAAATATTTTTCTATTTCTATGTCAAATTATGTATTCAAAATTCGTTTCCTTTAAAGATTATTGACGATACAATTCCTTTAAAGATTATTGACGATACAGTTCCAGTTCAATAAAGCACAAGCAGATTTTGAAAAAGATTATTTCTTATTATATATTTGGATAATTAATGTTGGACGTTAATAAATTTTACTGCAAACGACCAATTACATTGTTAACATAGCTGTACACTGCCACCGCATCTATAATATAATTTTTATCTAACATATCACACCAATTTTGTGATTAATAATTGTGGCAGAAACTTAAACGATTATATGCATATAACACCTAAGCAAAATAACAATTTTTATAATGTCTACCGGTTTATATTATTTAATTATTTAATGCATGTCGCATATATCATTCAAAAATGGGAAAATTACGAACATGAAAAAATACAAAAAAATGTTCAAAAAAATATCAAAATATGCGCAGAAAATACCTGATGATGTTAATAAAGGTCGGTAAAGCAAGCGTCGGGTTGCTAGGGTTGCTAGGGTTGCATCACTGGCTACCATGATGCACTGCGCTCAGCTGACATTGCAAGATGGCCGCCCGCAGCTTGGGCGTGGTCGCCTTTCGTGTGTCCGACTAAAACTTTTGCCCCCCCGTAAATTCGCAAAATACATCTTGAGGAAACTTCTGAGATCGGGACGGATTTAATATGCAGAAAAGAAGCACCGTAACGCGATTTGCACTTGCACTTCGGGAAGACGCTTGACTTGACGTAGTTGCCGCGGCACGCGATGTGGATGCCGCTGCTTCCGTAGCAGCCATCTTGGTGATACTCCCTCCATCGTGCGCACGCGGTCCTCGTGCCACAGCCTCCGCTCTCTGCTTCTCTTTTATCTCTCTTTCTCACCGCTGCGCGTTGCGTTTTCTTTTCTGTCCGCCTTCCTACATCTTTGAAGCGAGATTCTACTGCGACAATTCTTTTCTACTGATGCGCCATTTAGGAATGTTTTCCCGTAGCTTCGAGCGCACGACACTCCATTGCTTCGAAACGATCGATATTGTCAGATAACTATACACTCGTCGAATTCGAGAGATAATTTATATCTTTCCACTTGACAAAAATTTTTGTCTGCATAGGATGAATATTTGTCAAATATTTATTATACAATATTATATTATTCGTAATGTTTAAAAACATTGATATAATGAATAAAGATTTTGTAGTAAAGATCTTGAGATCTTATATCAGAAATATAGGTAATAAAGTACCGCGCGCAAAAAAAAACATTCTGAAGTCCAGACGTAAATATCCATAATTTTAACGAAAAAGAGCGACACTCTAAGACCCCGACGCGATGCCCCTCTACATATCTCCCCTATTCCGACCCAACTCGCGTCTGTGTCCCCCCATACATCTCTGGGGCTATCCATCTCACAGTACAACGTAGTATTGTAAGCATTCCGAACGAAAGTACAGGGATGCTGCGTGTCGCGAAGAAAATCAACAACGACGACGAGGATGACGGTGACGACAATTTTGAAATTCGCGTCGCGAAGCCGAAAAGTCGTGGCGTGAAGCAGCCATGCCGGGTGAAGGGAAGCGCGGAGGCTGTGGCGGAAGAGGGGGAGGTCAGGCGGCTTTGGAAACATTTGTGGTAAGTGTGGACACGTATGCGTATGATTGTGTGAGTTTGTTCCGTTTGGCGGTACGAAGCTGGTTTTCGTCTTGGCAGGCATTCTGTCCGGAGGACCGAAAAGTGAGGGGAAGAGTGGAGATCCGGCCATCTTGGCCATCCGCTCGTATCGTCCTATCTCCCTTTTTCTCACATATATGCGCGCTTCTCGCTTATTCTCTCTCTCTCTTTCTCTCTGTCTCGCATCCCGCGTCTGCGTATCTCTCGTACAGCGCCACCGGATTTCTTCTCCTTCCTCTTCGGCGCGGCGCGTCGCTCTGTTTTCTTTTCGTTTCCTTTTTCTTCTTCTGCTTCGCCCATCCTTTGACACGTGCCGCCAGCCGATTCTCGCATAAGGGCGATACTAATGGCGCGATCCAAATCTAAAGCACGTTCTGGCTACTTAGCAGCCAGTCTACTTTGAACATTTCTCGATAGAAAATATTCATCTTTGGGAGAATCGCATCTCTTCAAATTTACACCAACATTTACAGATTCTTTGTAATTCTCGACTTCACTGTAACTGGCGGTGCGCTTGATATATAATCCACATGGTATCTTTTTAGAAATTTTCCATTTATCGCAATCATGTAAATTTGTACCATTTAAATTATGGAACAATAATTCAAAATCCCTCTCATTTATGCTTAAGAATGTTCGGTAACAATACGCTATAAATTTCAATACATTACACATGTTCTTTCACAATACAGAATATAAGATCTGCTATAAACTTTTCATATTCAATTCAATTGGAAATATTTCTCAAATTTATTAATGGCTTTGAATAGTGCGCAACGAGTTGAAAAGCTCGTTGGTTAATTACTTTGCATTCACCTACGGCGAGCAGACTAACGTTGTGGATGCATATGTTCGATAATGTGAGCATTTATTATGCCGCTGATAGTATTCCAATGTCGTTAATTTATCTTATTGCGCGGATATAACACGATTACAAATTATATGCGCTTCATTACAAATCGGACTGAGTCAATGTGCGCTTCGGAAAATTAATAAATGATAAAGTAGAATCACACGCATATTAAAACTTGACTGTTACCTCCATGGAGGGCTAAATACTTCTCTATTTCGAGTATCAATTGCTATATACGAATAACATTACTATTTTTTGCAATAAAACTGTTTTATTATTATGCCGTAATCTCCGAAGTTGTTGTTACATTAAAACTCGAATTATTTTTAATTCACCGTTGAAAATTTTGTTGTTTTTGCTGTATATATGTATATATGTATATTGTATATATGTATATGCATATATGTTGCGAAATCGAAATTTATTGGAGCGTGCATCGTGAAAGCGATCCTATCATATTTTGACACGAGCGATAAAAATCGAGATTCTACCTTTTTTTATTCGCATCGTAAAAGTCGAATTAAATTTGATATAATTAAAAATTCCATCGCGCGCTTGCTTCTCCGTGCGAGAAGAAAATAAAATGTTGCTTTATAAATGTTATTGAATCAAGAGCATTTAAACAAATTTAAATATATGCTACAGAGAAAAGAAAATTTAGTAATTTTGTTTGTGATATGTACATATATACCGCTGAATTTCTCTGTAGTCGTACAATTCGTTTCTATATATTCGTGCAACAATTCGTATCATTAGAAGATAGAAAATATTTCGCGTAAGCGTTGTTTATTATTGCGAAGTTTTCAATTTAAGCGTAACGCAGAGATATCGCTAATAAAATATTTCACACCTAGAGCGGGAGCGTTAAAGCTTCTCTCCACAACGCGTCTCCGCCATTAACTCTGAACGCCGTGCTCAGACTTACTGCATATTGATCTCATCAATCCTATCTTCCACTTTCCCCCTTTCCTCTCCCTCCCTCACCCTGCGCTCGTCCCTTCTACCTTCCTTTCTACTCCCTCGTATCACAACTGACGCGGTATTAAATTATGTTTGATCGATATTCCGAGAACGAATTACACAGAATTGGACTACTGCGTTTGACGAATTAATGAAGTAAATTTTTTATGTATGTGTTGTGTAAAAAAAAAACAAAAAATAAGGAAAAACCATTACGATGAAATGATTAAGCATAACAATGGAACATATTAAACTCATATGGTACTCTTCCTTTTTGCAGTTAACTACTTAACAGTGTAATACTTTATGATGCATATTTCGCGATATTATATCTGAAAAATGTTGCTCCACTATCGATAGATCGGAAGGATTAAAAGTTAGAGTAGCTGATCTTTGATTTATGGCTGTCACTTTGCTCAATTAATTCTTATCTAGATTATGTACATATGTATAAAATTTATTGATCTGTTTTAATCGAATGATCGATTGAATGTCGACAATATTACATTTAATAAAATATGTACGTTTTTATTATTTAAGTAATCTACATGAAATATTATCACTATCTTATACAGTATCCGCAATTTTTAATTTATCTTTTATACGAAATTATTACGCTAGACGACAATTTTCAAGAAATTTGTGTTTAATAACAAAACGTTTAAAACACATAATATTCAGATCCACAATTTATTATAATAATAATTAAAATTAAATGTAAATTAAAATTAAAAATATGGAGCATGGATTGTAAATCGAAATATATAAATCTTTACACACAAACAATTACATTTCTATATATGTATATAGAAATAGGTGTTTATCAGAAAAGAGAGAATAGTTAAGTATACACGATTTGTTAAGTATACACGGAAACGAAACCGCAGTCACACACGGATATTTTTCTTCGGAAGGTACTAGCAGATAATTTCAAAACCAACAGGCAGGAGACTCGATTTTGCGGCGCGAAACATCGCGAATAATCCGTGACGTGGTAACGACGAGAACGGCCAATCTGGTTGCACTTTTATGCGCTGTTTGGCACACGAAACGCACGTCGCGCCTATAAAACGCATAAAACGTCAAGTATAAGTGGCCGGCGCGCTCTCTTTCCCAACCGAACCTCTTAAAACGCTCGCGCGCTCCGCTGCCTCGGCCGGAACCAGTAAAAGTTGCCTTTTGTTTGATAGCCGGCTAAATCGGCCCGGCAACCCCCTAATGCGTCATTACTGTCGGACTTTACGGCCGCCTCGTATCATTTCACTTAGGTATATTGATATGGCAACGAGTTCTCTCTCGACCTATCCCAACACCGACGATCTTACCGTACTATCCACCGAGAATGTTAGTCACATACATTTTACATAATTCCCGTTATACATGCGTAACACGGAGCGATTATTTATCCGTCTAGATTATAAAATTTCTCCTTTATTAACTATTACGAAAATTTTGAGTTATATATCGTTGATCTCTCGCGATGCGTACAGATTCGACTTTCTGTTCACTGACAGTGAATGAGCATCGAGAGAATACTTGTGTATTAAATGTCACTTGAAACAGAGATATATATTCTTGTTATTTTATTTTGCAATATAGTTGTTTTTTTTATATTGATTTTAACATTTTCTGGACTTTGCCTCTTTTGCATCCAGAATTATTATCGCAATGAAAAACGCGTTAAAATTTTGTTTAAAGCAATTGTGATATCGAGTCACACGATAAAAGAAATGCAATGTGAAGAGAGAATGAAATGTAAATGAAGTTAAAATATATGTTTTACTTTTTTTTAAGTACGCGTGATGTTTTGCGAAAGAAGTTCGTTGACGTATACGAGACGTCGCCGAGATGAGATTATGCTTATCTTTTTAACCTATATTAAGAACAAAGTCCAAACCTCTATTTTTTTTTCTATCTACGCCATTTATCAGGCAGTCTCTGACTGTCAATCAAAGTTTCAATGACCGTTTAATTTGCTAACATGAGATTTATTATGCTCCTGTTGAAATTGAGCTATATAAAAATGCATGATTTAGGATTATTTTATTAGAAATATCTTTTTGCAATAATATACGTCAGATTAGATTAAAATTCTTTTACATATAACGGAAAGTCCATTTCTGTCATTGATAAATAAAAAGTCATGAAACATAACGCCACTAATTTAATATTACGCGAAAATACTATGATACGGTGTTTTCTACATGTTTATTATCGTATACTCACATCATATATTTATATATGCAAAGTTAATACATATTAATTATAAACTAGATTTAATCAGTTATGGCAATGAACAAACGCGTAATAAAAATAAATATGTAGATATATGCCTCCTAATCATTAATATTTTATAAATTGCCATTAAAATAATATTCGTAAGCTGGCAGACATTTTTGCGTCAACAAAAAAGTTGGAAATGCTTTTTGCATCTGACATTTTTATCGAAATGTTATTGCGAACGTTCCAAAGGCCATTGTCACATACTAATGCACGACAAATAAATCGATTACTCAGTCTCATATATTTCTCATTTAACAGCTGTTTATTTATTTTGAACTAGACATGACAAAAAATATCTATAAATACTTTCAGAATATAAGATATTTTGTGTCGACCTTGCAGCAATTTTTGTAGCAATCTAAGAATTTTTTTTATTATGTAATAAAATCACGATAGCGATTGTGCAGTATCATTTTACTATTGAATAGATATGAATTTGTTTTGATTGCGACGAATCATAACGAACGCAATTTTGCAATATATTCATTAATCTCTGAATATGTCTAATATTATGTATACGCAAAACATTTCGATAAATGTAATATATAATATATATAACATATATAGTATCCATGTTTACACATACACACAGGATGTTCTACTTCTTACGCATTATTTTTTAATGACAAATTCTTTGGCCAATTTGGAATTAATTTTTTTATCGGAAATGTCAAACCAGTTCTTTATTTATCGTAACTTTCTAATTTTTATTATTATATATAACTTTAATCATACATACATAAATTTTATTAAAATATATGTATACATATAAATTTCATCTAAAATATATATGAAAGAATATAGTGTTATTAAATTGTTTTCGTAAAATTTAATTTGCGACAAATCATTCTTATTCGATTCGGTTATAACTTGACAGTTATATTGGTATCTCTCAGCAGTCTTGTTAAAAATCAATTCTAAATTGCAGCATATCAATATTATTTTTTACCTGATTACTGATTCATCGTACATGTACACTTTAACTATCAAACCAAAATAGATAACACAGTCTTTTTGTTCGTTCGAACGAATTACCACTTTCATTATTTTATCACTAATAAAAAAAAGAAATTCCGCGAAAAAATTCCCGAGGAGCACACTTGTAGCGATAGTGTTACATACGCGTAGGTCGAGAGCAAACTGGCACTATGCATGGTTAAGCCAACAATCCTAACTCTTCAGATCCATCGAACGTTATTGACAAAAAACTTTAGGAAAGGCTGAGACCAAGCAAGGAAGGCTACCTAAGGCAAGCAATTGTGAAGTTTACGAGGTACTTTGTACACTGGCCATAGACCTGGCTTCAAGGAATGTTGCCACGGACTGTATCCGACGGACCGAGAGACCGATTCCCGTCGGACGCATTGATCCTACAAAGCTCGAGTCTCATCACTCAGCTGTTGTGTGGCTTTTCCTACAGATAGTACTGTCATAAACATGCCATCAACCAGTTAACGTCATACCGTCCAATAAATTATGTTTTATAATTGTACGGATATTTTTTCGCTAATACAATAGTATTGCAAAATAGATGAATAGTCACTTTTTCAGATAACTTCTATAAATATTAAGATATTGTTTAATCAATAAACTAAAGTTTTTTAGCAACTTTGTAATGCCTTAAATATAACGATTTCAAACATGCTTTGCTATAGAATATCTTCTTGTACTTTGCATTATTTAAAACAATTATTTTATATTTTACGCGTATGATATAACATTATTTAGATAATTCAGAAGTTTTAACGAGAAAAGTAAAATGTATCTTGAAGAGAATATCTGATACTTGAGATGCGCTCGTCAATGGAATTGTAGTAAAGCTGCCATAATTCCGGCTGATCGAAGCACGACCGACGATCTCTCGCAAAGCCATCGTTTTACACCGCCATTTTTAACCATGACTCTGACTATGACCCTTTACGAAGACTCTCTTGCCATAAACTTTCGCTCTGTCGCCCCGTTAAATGCTTTTTTTTAACAACCCTTGAGAGACTCGTGGCCCTTAGCCCTTTTTAAATCCGGCGCAGACCACTGTAAAAAAAGCCGCACTATTGCAGGAAGTGTCGGTGGCCATTCTTTCTCGAGGTTTTAATAGCCAACCTTGGAGTTTCTCGCAGTTCCGTGACTGTGAGGATACCTATTTTTTTAGAGCCTTTTTTTTAGAAAAAAAGCCTTTTTTTGTGGCTATGTTGATGACAGAAAAAATGGCTAAAACGCGACCCTTCGAAGTCCTTGGAAGACAGAGATCTCGCACCCCCTCTTACCCTGCTACAGTGACGTGTCTCGCTCGCTGTAAGATTTGTTTGGCAGGTAAAAAATCGTGACATTAAAGTGACGATGCGCTGTTGACAGTATAGCGACTGACGTGAACTGCGTTGCTTCGTGCATTTGTCGTTTTTTCTGGTGTATTCGCTATTTTACTAGACGCCCTAAGTCATCTGTTTAAATCTTAATATTTCTTAAATCATATTTGTTTAATATTAATATTTTGCCGTAGAAAAAGTGCGAAGAATATAATTATTTTGAACGAATTTGTATCAAGTGTATCTATACAAAGTGTCTCTAAACATTCGTCGTGTGAATATCTGCATTAACGTGGATAAACTACTCTCTCACAGGTATGATACTTTAATTAAAAATCTAGGAGCAGCACAAAGAATCTGATATCGCAACCGCGGAAAAAGATTGTTATAGCTAATTCAAAAGATATAATTTTCGAAAAGTAATATCTTGAGTGTTTGTACTTATTAGTTAATAAAAATAATAAACATAAATTTTAAGAAATATGAAAATAATATATTATATAATTTCCCTTATATAATTTTTAAAAATGAAAAAAATATTACATCTCTTTCAATAAAAAATAAGTTTTTTGATCATTGTAGTCTTCATTCAAGAGAGTAATATAAGACATGGATTAATTTGTATTTATAAACACAATTACTAAAATTATATATAAATTCTATTATTGTTGTCGCACGAGAGTGAGACGCATAATGTTACCTTTGTCTTTATAAACATCATAATAAATTACTCAAGAGTTTTACGTTATCGGATTAAGACATCTGCACACAGAACTGAGAGACATACGAGAAAGATCATATAAAAGCCGAGGAACGTGACAGGAATTATCGGTGGCTAGAGTCACCGTATAAAGGTTTAAATAAGGCAATGATCGCTTAAGATTACCGCACTTGTATAGCGGGATATAGTTTCTTCTGAAATGTTCCTGTTTCGTTGCAAAAATTGCTTCCACTGTAACGAACAAAGAATAATTTCGTCTATCTTACAATTATTTAATTTACAAAGATTTGGCACATATTTACTGGATTATCCAAGAGAACAATTTCCTCTCTGAAATCGTCCATTCATATATCACGCTAATATATATAAAAATGATATGTAAATATCAATAATATTAGGTAAAGTTATTGTGAACGTATGAACCCAGACAGCACAAAAAGTCCAAAAGACATCTTAAAGATATCAAAAGGACGATAAGACATCTTTAAGTCATTTTTTAGACATCTTTTAGGAAAATGTGCTGTCTGGGAAGTCATGCTGTTTCGTATTAATTTCGTTACATCACGACAATCACTAATTCATTTTTAACAATTTATCAAGTTTCTGATTACATCCGTTCGAATGCAAAAATTGGCAGCATCGATCCCGACTCTTCTCTCATTTCGGTCAGCTGATTTTCATTCATTTTAATCCGACAGATTTTTGACAGATGCTTTTATCTCGCGTTTTACTTCCGTTTATCCCTGCGGGGAACATTTGTCTAGGGAAATAGGAATCGTCGCTCCTGCGCGAACAGGTAAATAGGTATCGATAGATGCATAGAGCCGTTGGCAAAGAGATGCTGCGCCATTCGCGTATACCCCGTCGCTAGGGTGGAGCTTTCCGCGGAGAGAGAAGGATAGGCGGGCGAGGAAGGGCGAGAGCGATAGGGCAAATGAGGAGGAAAGAGAGAGAAGGGCAGAGAGAGAGAGAGAGAGAGAGAGAGAGAGAGAGAGAGAGAGAGAGCGGCGCGGTGGTCCATAACGCGGTGGCAGTAACTAACCGGATTCCGGTGGGCTATGCGCGGCAGCACCATCGCCCCATACGGCGTAGAATATGGGGAATCTATGGGCTCATATCCACGACCCAAACTGTACACTAGCCAAATGGACGCGGCAATAACGGCCCGTTAACGCTAATTCGCGGAATTCTGATTGACGACGACTGCAGGGAGAGAACGGTGCGCCCTCAATTTCTGCCTCTATGTCCGCCTATCTGTTCTCCGGTTGTGCGTTATCTATCTCTCTATCTTCTCTCTCTCTCTCTCTCTCTCTCTCTCTCTCTCTCTCTCTCTCTCTCTCTCTCTCTCTCTTTCTTCCTCTTGCTTCATTCTCTAAGTTACATGAACTCCCGGCCTGTCATCTCATTGGCGCCAGTGGCGTTAATAATAATTTGCGCAAAATATATGCGACATGTGTATAAGAAAGAATCTACAGTTTTAAATATGAGTTAATATTAAAGGTAATTTTTATAAATAAATCCCCCTTAACACACGTCTGCCATAAAAGCTTTACTACCTATCAGAATGTTTTTTTCACACAAGAAAGTTAAAATATTATACATATATAAAATTCTTGCACATCGTATGGAAAAATGTGTCTCGTGTTACAGGAGACTGCTAACTTTCTTTTATTGATCGAAGAAATAGAAGCGATTTCATCAATAATTGGTTCGACGCCACTGCATTCTACCCTTTCCTCTCGTGATATTCCCTTGGGTTCTCTCTGTCCTCTATGGATTTTCTCTCTTTATCTCGTGTGCACGTTTGATCCGCGTTTGCCTCCCCGGCCGTCATGAGTTTGTAATACGAGCTCAAACACCAACCGACTCTCGCAAATGTCATCCCCGAAGTGTAAGCATACGCGTATGTGGGCGTGCATGCAACAAATGTGACGAGACGCAAACCTATTGACATGTAGAGAGTAGCTTGTACATCAGAACGTGACCTCTGCTATAGGATGGCGCTCGGAATAGTCGGACACAATGTGTATCCTTCTCTGCTCCTTTTTATTTTACTATGCCAACTAATGTAGAATTATTATTATATCACCTTTTCCTTCTCTCCCTTCTTTTGGCACGTTCTCGTTCGAAATTCTTTCATTATTAACAGAGACATCGATCCACCGAAGCTTCTTAAATTTAATTCCGTGAAGAATTGACTTTGTCGGAATCGCATAATGAATGAGAGAAAGGTTTTCAACGCACTATATATTTTTGCAGCAATTATTTATTTTCAGAGATTCGCGCAATTGATGTATACTCGCCGCTCCTTTCAAACACAACACAGACAACGCGTTCTTTTTTTTCTTATTCGACGAGAACGTCATTCTAATTGCATTCCTGAGAATAAAACCTATCGTAACGAACGTTGCATGTGGATCCAGACCTTCCAATTAAAGCCGCGCGTTTGCCGCATTTCATCGTTTTATTTATAGACGCACAGTTATAGCATGCACGCGCTTTTGCCGTCGGATGCTCACCCTCGTAAACGTGTCGACGTTTCGGAAAATACATGGCCGCCAGAATTTGCTAAGAGCATAAAATTACGTTTGCACTCCTTTCATTTTGCCACTCGGCACTCTAAGGGTGATGCATCTGTCTAAAATTAATACGAAGGTAGCGGCGTTAGATCAATGTCAATTAAATGTTGGTTCAACACGATCCCTCAACGTTCGGAAACGGTATAAGATAGTATCTACAGAAAGCACATGCATAAGCAATAAATTGTCTTGGATAACATCAAATAATTGCGAATTGAGGAAATGAGATTTAAAATAAAAGAGACGGGAGAAAAGAGAGAGAGAGAGAATTATCTCATTCTATTCGTTCGCTTATGCCAAGCGAAGAAAAAAAAATAGAAATGACGCAATAAAAAAGATTCCTAGATTTATATCACGATCAACTTAAAAATACTATTTATTAAATTCTATTTATTTAATACTATTTAATTCTATTTATTTAATACTATTTAATACTATTAATTAAATACTATTTATTTAATTTTATATATAAGAGTGAGTATATAAATATTTATCTCATCTTCTACTTTAATCTTATTAATTTCCAAAAGTTACACAAACAGGTATAATATTTATGTCACACATGGGTGCAACATAAATACCTCTCATCCATGTGTAATTTTTATAAGCCTAAAGAGAGATAAAAAGATTCATGAATTAAATGAGTCACAGTACAGCGAGATTCTCTCCTGCCATCTCCTATCGAACTAATAATTTTGCGATTGCCCCCGGCTATAGATTAGAACACCCATTTTGGTAGAGTAGCGCCAGTCTATATTTCCCAAGAATATCGCAGGATAAGAGACTGGACCGAATTAAATGGCTAATAACAAGAATTGTCCAACCTCAATCTATCTGCTTCCCCCCCCCCCCTCTCTCTCTCTCTCTCTCTCTCTCTCTCTCTTCGGCAATTTTAAGCGCGCGACATTTATTCATATACACAAACGACAATAATATTTCATCCGCTAAAACTGTTAAACGTGCTTTGCGCGTCAAATATTTAATTCTTTCATCATTTTGAATATATACGCGAAGCGTTTAAAATAATATAATAAAAACGTGTTCAGTGTTTAACTGTTTTCTATATTTTTATTTCCGCTTGCTATGATTAACACGACATGGAAATCATATTTTACATAATATACCGTCGGTTTATACGAGCATTTGATTCGTGAAGAAAGTGTTACTGAACGTCAAACACGTATAAATCGTTCGATAATCAAGCTTCTTCGCTTCCACAGCTTGTAAGAATACTTGAGATTCCACTTGTAGGCTAACGTAACGAGATAACTGGATATATTTTTACATTGATATATTTGTATTTATTTTTATTCGTACACACCACGTTATTTCTCTTTAAATGTAATATCTCTAAATTAATTCTGTCTGAACTTATTGCTCTCACACATGTATATATATATATCTACGTATGTATACGAGGGTGGTCTGAAAAGTTTCCGACCTAACAAAGATACAACACATTTTTTCTGAAATTTTTTTTTTATTTTTCAACATAGTCTCCTTGTAACTCTACACACTTCTCCCAGCGATGCTCCCATCTCTGTAACCCGTCAAAATAGTACTCGGCATTTTTCTCTGCAAAATAATTGTTCACGAAGGTGATTGCCTCTTCATTTGACGAAAATCTTTGTCCTCCGAGCGCAATTTTTAGATGAGGGAACAAAAAGAAGTCGCTTGGGGCTAGATCTGGTGAGTAAGGCGGATGGTCAAGCAGTTCAAACGATAATTCGTGGATTTTCGCCATGGCAACCGCTGAGGTGTGAGACGGTGCGTTGTCTTGGTGAAACAGGATTTTCTTTTTCTGCAAATGTGGCCGTTTTTCCGCAAGTTCTGCCTTCAGCTTGTCAAGTAATGATGCGTAGTATGCTCCTGTAATGGTTTTTCCTTTTTGAAGATAATCGATTAAAATAACTCCATGACTATCCCAAAAAACAGTCGCCATCACTTTCCCAGCCGAAAAAACAGTTTTTGCTTTTTTTGGAGCCGGTTCCCCCTTTGCAGTCCACTGTTTGGATTGTATTTTTGTTTCGGGCGTATAATGGTGTATCCAAGTTTCATCTACAGTAATTAATCGGCGCCAAAACTCGGATTTATTGCGCCTAAACTGCGTCAAAAGAGCGTTGGAAATGTTCATTCGAACACGTTTTTGGTCTAACGTGAGCAAACGCGGCACCCAACGCGCGGACAGCTTTCTCATGCCTAAATGTTGATCTAATATGTGACAAACACGTTCTTTTGACATGTTCATAACCTCTGCTATCTCTCTCACTTTAATTCGGCGGTCGTCTAGCACCATTTGGTGAACTTTGGCGATGTTTTCGTCGGTAGTTGCAGTTTTTGGACGTCCCGAACGTTCATCGTCTCCCAAGCTCTTACGGCCACGTTTAAATTCAGCTGCCCAAAATTTCACTGTGGTAAATGATGGTGCAGAGTCCCCATACACAGAATCCAACTCATCTTTGATTTGCGTAGGCGTATTGCCTTTCAAAAACAAATATTTAATGACAGCTCGATACTCGATTTTGTCCATTTTCACAAAAAAACTCACACCAACTCACTCAAACGACTGTTACATAAAAACTGCGCGTCCAAAATGGCTGAAACTTTAGATGAGTAACTGTCAACAGATGAACAACGAAATTCAGTAGCTTTTATTTACGAGTGTTATCATCTTCACGTTGAGGTCGGAAACTTTTCAGACCACCCTCGTATGTATATCATATGTATTTATTCTGTTGTCATAAAATCTCTTTTACTCCCATTCCTCATACTTGTACGCAATTAAGTATGATAAATCTCTTAATTAGGATAGAATTTTATCCGCAGAATTATAATAATGCATCGATTACGAACTCGCAGAGATTACGACGTTATACATGTAAATATCCGGTAGCGGTGTGCACAAAGAACGTTTCACAGTAGCTTAAGGCAGGCACGGATACAAATGGTTTTCATTAACGTTTCTTACCTGCTGCTGTTAACGTAGTGGATATCAAGTTATGTATTTTATGAACTTCGAAACGGCCTATAATAGCTGTATAAATGTCACTCGATGACTATCTCAAGCGAATGTGTATGGTCTTTTGACCTACACCCAGGCCTCTCTTTCTGTCCTATTCCCGTGTATGTGTGACATCGAAATATTATATGTCCTTTAAGCTTGCATAGCATTAAGGTTCCTCTACAAGTGTAATAAAATAATCGTCTTCATTTTCTCGCAGTTAAGCTGATAATGATGAGGATGACAGATAATATTCGGTGCTTTATTCTGCCTCATTAAATACATGTGTCACGATAAAAATTAGCGGCTGATGCATCAGCACCTTTTTTTAGCATTTTTTACATTTATCTATCTACAGCATCGTCCAATCTTGGATTGCTGTGTGATTGATTAATTTTTCTCTCATCATTGGAAGAAACATTCCAGATATATGCGAAAGAAATGCGAAAGATAATTACGCCAGCTGATGTTAATACGAGCGAAATATTTTAGCAGTTGCAAGCGATAAATTAGTCGGAACATTAGCTTCCAAGTAGACTAAAGTGCTTTGTGGTTTAGTACAGTTGACAAATGACGCCGTCAATTCTATTTGAAGTCGTTTACTTCAGGGTTCGCATCGGGCGATCTTCAAGAGAGCCCTTCAACAGCGTCGCGTAATAGTGCCACGAAATCAGATATCTATGCAAAACTTTGTACAATCACGCATACACACACACACACACATTGCACATATATCATAACACACACGCATATGCGCACCTGGAAGTACGAGTGAGATTTCTGCTGGATAAAAGGAAGAAAATCAGCTGTACACGTGCAGGCAACCTAAAGGCACTCCGTGTCTCGTACTTCTGGTCGTGCGTCGGTCCACGTTGCTCGAATACATTAATCACTTCGATGGCGATGCATGTATTGCGTCTCCGCTGCCTTTTACCTCACCGAGCTCTCTTCTCTCTCTCTCTCTCTCTCTCTCTCTCTCTCTCTCTCTCTCTCTCTCTCTCTCTCTCTCTCTCTCTCTCTCTCTCTCTCTCTCTCTCTCTCTCTCTCTCTCTCTGTGCGATACAGTCACGCGCAGCACGAAGATATAAATCTCCTAAGGGAATAAACGGCGAAAACTGGTTGAAACAAATTACCGGCACGAGCTGATTTAGCCTATCGCAAGTTTTTTTCACGAATAAGCGAACAATAATATCAACAGACGATATATTATATCTGCGCTTCTCTCTCTCTCTCTCTCTCTCTCTCTCTCTCTCTCTCTCTCTCTCTCTCTCTCTAATGGCCCCCAGAAAATCGAAAATAACGATCGGCAACCAACTTGCAATGTGAATGAGACTGGCGGATATCTTCAAGCGAGTGGAGGAACCAATTATCACGCCGCTGCTTATCTACCGTGAATTTAATTGCTGGCATTATGCGAAACAACAGAGCGTCTTGCGGTTGGTGTGATGCCAGGCCCTTGACACAGCACTGGCGACAAAACGCACAACGGCTCCGGAATGAATAATTCAAGCCATGGCGGCGAGTAACGCGCCGAGAGAGAGCTCTACTCTCGCGCGAGAGAACATCGAGCATTCCTGCACGCATTCGCTCCGCGCGATTATAAATCTCGAGACTGCGGGATTATTGCGAGAGAGCGTTATGCACCAATGAGGACGGGGGATGAGATACCGCGACCTTGCTTTATTATATTGGCTTTGTCGCCGCGCCAGTCGTTTACTCACACTCCATTTTTATATTCTGCTGTAAAAAGCGCGGTGAACGCGACCGAGAAAAAATTATTTTTGTATTTGCGCGCGAACGCGTGACGCTCTCTCGACAAATTTTCTAAACAAATATTTCACTCTCTCGTCTTTGTTTCTAGGAAAACTCTGCGCGAATCTCGCTACCGTGGAAAGAGACGCGCTCGTTGATGCGATATAAAGTGTAATTTAATGTTATTTCCAGTATAGTTCAATACGCGACTTATTTCGTTAACGAGTTTTTGCTCGCCGGTGGAATTTTTCGGAACCTAAGTGTTTCTTTCGTGCATTTCATTCTTAAAACCGTGCACCGTTTATTGATGCCGATAATGGCGCGCGCGCGCACATAATTTTATGTGGAAAAGATCAATAGCTTGTATGAGAATTATGATTCTTATCGAACGATGATATAGCTTCCGTAATTTATTATAGAGCTCAAGGCACATTCACATCATGATATTCATTTAGTATATTGCCGCATATATCTTTACGCATATTCATCTCATATTCGCACGCACACACACACACACACACACACACACACACACACACACACACACACACACTCATAAAATATGAAATTAATTACCCAATTAAATTTGCAATAAAATAACGTCCGTTTTAACTATTCAAAGCTCATATTTCATTAAATACGTCTAAAAATTAAGCTTAGCCTTCCCATGAATGCTGCATACTTATTTGGGGGTTACACCGTGTTTCTATATCTTAATTAAATATATGCGATTTCCATATTGATTTGATAGTGTGGATGCGAGTAATCGAAAGTCATAGCTTATTCGTACTTTGCATTTCTGTTTCATGGAGTGCAATCTTATCATTCCATTCGTGAGTGATACTCCGATCGTCTGTACTGCAGAATATATGTATTAAAAAAACTTGCAAATGAAAGAATAATAATTTAAATCAATATATGCATAGACCAAGCATTTGTATTCTGCGTTTGAAGCCAGAAACTGGCACGAGAAGTAGTTTATTTGACGCCGTCAATTGCATTACTTGCATATAAAATGTATAAAAATTGATTGGCAAATGTATGTGTATCTCATTCAATTGCGTTTGAATAAAATATTGATGAGATGACAAACAAATTTTAATAAAATTTGTGCACCACTCTTTCGCATTAAATATCTCACATAATAAAATTGAATCTACACGACGTTGCATTGACAGTAATAAGATGACGTCTCTCGTTACTGTTGCACGGAGTGAGAAAGATATATTAAAACGAAAACGAGCTATTTCTCTTGCGAATTTTCGGCTTCACTTCGCGGATGGAATGCTCGTTCTATATATGTATATATGCCGTTGATCGAAATTCAAGTCTAGAGTAGCGCGTAGCGCGTATCCAGGGGCGCGCAGTGAACGTCTGAGTATATCAAGAGGCCTGAAGTAATTCTCCCTTAATAAATAATCGCGTTGCAATGGTCTCAAGGATAAATCGAGCGGGGCAGGCTCATCCGTCTGCGATGGGCGAACACGAGAAAACTTATAGAGGCGTTAGCTACATACATACAGCAAGGAGGTCGACGCTGTTTATGGTG
Organism: Lasius fuliginosus; assembly: GCA_949152495.1. Classification (NCBI taxonomy): domain Eukaryota; kingdom Metazoa; phylum Arthropoda; class Insecta; order Hymenoptera; family Formicidae; genus Lasius; species Lasius fuliginosus. The sequence goes on along the minus strand of OX424453.1, from coordinate 1,231,313 downwards.
GTTCGTTATACACTGACGAGATGCGCGCGAGGTTATATTAAGGTGGTGGATACGCGAAGAGAGACTGGAGACGATATCTAAGAGGGGCAGTAGCCGTCGTAATTCACGAGGGACCAGTTCGCGCCTTTCGCGCCCGTTCTTGGCGAGGTGACACCGCTGTTGGTTGCTCGTACCTGGTGTTCGCGTTGGCCGAAGGTAAGCCCGGATCATATTCTTAACAAGAGTGCTTTATGATCCGAAGGCCCTTTATCTACGGTGGTGTTGTTGGCGTTATCCACAACCGAAAGAAAGTGAGAAAGGCGGGGTGGGAGAAGAGAGACGGAGGAGAGAGAGAGAGAGAGAGAGAGAGAGACAGAGAGAGAGAGAGAGAGAGAGAGAGAGAGAGAGAGAGAGAGAGAGAGAGAGAGAGAGAGAGAGAGAGAGACAGAGACAGACAGAGAGACAGAGAGACAGAGAGACAGAGAGAGAGAGAGAGAGAGAGAGGCCCCGGTAAGGTGGCCGTGATGTATCTCGCACTTAGCTGTCCCGTCATGCCTTGGTCGGTTAGGTCCGACTATTTACGCTTTGTCACGGCATCACGCGGATCGTGTACACGCGGCCGGTTTGTTCGAGATCTCGTTCGTTAATAATTGTCATTGTTGCCTGTCGTACATGTATGAGAGAACGAGGGAGCGGACTCACGGTATCGGTGTTCTTAATGGTGTTTGCGAAAGGATAGGTCGATCCGATAGAGGAAAATAAGACGCGTCTCTGCAACAGCGTATTCCGAATTAGTTGGAAATAAAAGCAAACACGTGGATAAAGTACGAGTCAGCTGGAAGCTTGGATTGAAAACGCGCGAAATGATATATCTAATTTTAAGAGAACTTGGAATATTTTTATGCATCTTTGATCTAATGATAATGAACGCTTCTTCCAAGAGAGTAAGGATTTTCGCAATAAGATGATAACTTCTTTCCAAATTTCTCGGAAATATTCGGCTCAATGACTTGACTATCAATCTGATAGTCGTTTAATTCAATTGCACTTCGTAAGAACAGTCACTTTAGTGTCATTGACACATAATATTTTCTCATATAGTATATAGTTCATACAGTGAACACATTGTTCTGGAAATTGAACTCGTAAGAGACAGCGGCTTATGATACGATGCTATCATTTTCTTTCTTTCTCTATATAGTTTCAATTACTAGATTCATTTTGCTTGCGTAATTTTTGCTTATATGTATATATTGTTTATATTAATCTGATTAACACAACTTACAAGTATACATTATATTTACTTTTAATGAGCATGTTAAATGTACAGTGTTTAATTACGATTTAGTTGTATTAAAATGTTGTATATCATTGAGATCATGTGCATTCAATAATTGTGAGACACGTTAATATCGTTATCTTTACGCATACTGTGTGCTTTTATCAGCTTATCAATTTGTCTCGCTCGGCCGCTTATTCAAATAAGAAGTTCGCTCGGAATACGATACGAAAAGATAATTCAATACACGTACAAGTACGTCATTATTATAATTATACGTAAATGAGACGATTACGTGTTCGGTCATGCAAAAGACAATCAAAAACGCATTGGGAGGGACAGTCTTTCGTCAGTATTCACTTACTGCGCCTACCCTCGTACGTGTCATATTGCAAAGGGACAGCCGCGAGAGAGAGAGAGCCGTTAATATTTTTCTCGTAAATATCTACATTTGCATCTCGAGAAACGTTGAGTTATTCGCGAATGAGTTTCTCGTAAATTAAAGTGCGGCCAACAACGACAAAATCTAGAAAATTTGAATTTCTTCTCCTTTTACGCACGCGTGTGCACGAGGTAACTTGGGAAGATCATTCACCTTGTACACGTGTGCATGCGGATAAGATCCCATGAATACATACCTAATATTAGCTAATTTGCATACACGAGAAAGAAATCTATCTATCTATATATATATACACACATACACACACACACACACACACACACACACACACACACGGTGTTCTGTGTCCGTAATCTTAATTTAAATGATATGTTTCTGAAATCAACTAGATATAACTAGAGTCTCAATTGAAAATAAAAATCTTAATATCTAATATTGAGATTATATAATAATTCTTAAATACGAACCGTGTGTGTATATGTGTGTGTGTGTGTGTGTGTGTGCGCACGCGCGCGTGCACTGTGATGCATTATATAGTAGCAAAAATGCTTTTATATTATAAGCATTCCAGAGTTGCAGAATCCTATATATATATATATATATATATATATATATATATATATACATACTAGCTGGCGTTTGTTCCTCGCGCGCTCGGTACGCACGTTTTTACTGATATTTATATCTTGAGAACTACTGACATTAGGAGCAAGAAATTTCGCACGTAAACTTACTTTATAATGAAGATTTAAAATGTAAATTTTTACTTTTTTAACATCTTCGATTTTTGAGATATAGGTATCCTTATAAAAAAATTCACCCCCTTTTTCATCTCCCTTAACTGGATTTTCGGAAAATGGTAAAACACGTGTTTCTTTATTTTTAAAGAAGAATTTAAATACCAATTTTCACGTCTGTAACATCTTCGGTTTTTGAGATATAGGTATCATAAAAAAATTTACCCCTCCTTTCACCTCCTTAGGGACGGAATTTCCAAAAATCCTTCCTTAGTGAGTGCCTACGTCATAAAAACAATGTACCTTCCAAATTTCACGTTCCTAGGTAAACGGTTTGAGCTGGGCGTTGATGAGTCAGTCAGTCAGTCAGTCAGGAGTTCTTCTTTTATATATATAAAATAATACATAAATTTAATATAATATAGGATATTTTATTCTTTCATTCACGTGTTTTTTACATTTTTAATATTATAATTTTAATTTTTTGACAAATAATCTATGTTAATCACTCTTTCTCTTTCACACATTTACACATAAAATATTAATGCATTCGTTACATAAATGACGAAATTATATCGATTTGTATATTTCAACTTGAATTCTCGCTTTAATCTATCAATATTTTAATAATTAAACGTAAGGGCAATAAAATGTCGATTCTTTCGCTTAGCTACGCTTTGTAAGGAACCGTGCAATAATTACGCGATGCTTTCTATTGTATTGGAGTATTTTCGGAACACCCTGTACGTATGTGTGCACTCTCGAAGCGGCCTACGTGCAAGCAATGGACCGACAGAACATCGCTCACGGCCCTCCCTTCGTCCTAAAGCGTTATGTTGCAGGAGTTGGGGGGCACTTACTTCGTTCTCGTGCTCTTGTACCTTCGTTATCCACTCCCCATTTATCCTTCATGTGATCCGCGCGTACGTGTGTACGCTATCCTCCTCTTTCTCTATGTAATCGGAGAGCTGCGAGCGTCATTACGTCGGAACAGTTGAAAACCGAGTTGGCGAATTCTGCGGGCCCTGAGATAGTCCGCCGTAAGAGCGGGTATCACTCTCTCTCCCTCTCCCTCTCTCTCTCTCTCTCTCTCTCTCTCTCTCTCTCTCTCTCTCTCTCTCTCTCTCTCTCTCTGTCTTTTATATATGGCGAACAATTCTCCGGTTTTATGAAAATTCAAAGAGACGGACCTGTTGAATACGCGAAAAGTTCGGTCATCAAATTCTACAAACTGTGTGTACCCCTACAAACTTTCATAGAGCTAATCGCGAATAGACGGCCTTTCCCTTCGCTAGTTCTGGAAAAGCCCTAATGTGCATTTACTATAAAGCTGCTAGTAGAATAAACGAAAGAGCGAGCGAGAGAGAGGGGGGGGGGGGAGAGAGAGAGAGAGAGAAAGAGAAATATATATACAGGGTGTCCGGTAATTGACGGATCACCCGTCGTGTGCAGGTAGAGCGAGTTAAACCGAGTAGAAAAGTCCTGTACCATTTTGCAATCTTTGCAATAATTAATGAGAAATGAATTAAACAAGATCGGTCAATCCGCGCGAGTTCAAGCGCGCGGCGAGAAGAGACTTCCCACTGTTATGTGATACTACGCGCGCGGCGAAAACAAATAGCTTAATGTTTACGCGGTTGCTCGGCGCACGACAAAGCGGGGAGGAGCACTTTACAAAGGACAATGGCTATGTACGAGCGACGAAAAAAGCTGGACCCCCGCGTGGGCTGTCTCTTCTCGCCGCGTGCTTGAACTCGCACGGATTGGCTGATCTTTAATTCATTTCTCATTAATTATTGCAAAGATTGCAAAATGGTACAGGACTTTTCTATTCGGTTTAACTCGCTCTACCTGCACACGACGGGTGATCCTTCAATTACCGGACACCCTGTATATGTATATGCGCTAATGCAAGAACTTTAACGCAGCTGACATGCGTTTTGCGAAATACGAGTTGCTTCTTTCAAAAAAATCTCGAGTGCACAATAGCGGATAATTTCATTTATTTCTCAAGACGTATCCAGTAGCCGCCGTCACATTGCTTAGGTGCCAACAGGAGATGCAGTATACTTTTACGGCGGGATAGCAACATATCAATGACGAACAAAACCACACACACATTCGGATTTACTTTCTAATGCTGACTACCGGTTCGTTGGTTTACGAGGTAATAAAATTCACGTCACAATACTCTGAAAGCCGTCTTGTGCGACAGCTTGATATGTTACCGATGGTAACGCCACCACTTTATATGATGGATTCACGCAAGTCGTAAAATTAAAGGCCCGAACAAATTTACGAGCATTTCGAATGCCGCAAAATTTAGGATTCAACGCTTTGACTTCCTGGCCACTTATAGCGCGCCTAGCTCGTTATAGCATCTGAGAGATAATTTAATGCCATTGAAGTGGCATTATCACCATTTTATGCATTTTTCCGGATAATAATGCAACGTATATATACAATATTATTATTAATTATTTTAAATACTTTGCCTAATTAGAGAATATTTCATTATAAAATATTATAAACGAGAGAAACGTTATATATTATTTTATCGACAAGCTGTGTCACACGGAACATCTAAGAATCTTCACATATTAATTAAATCTAGAATGTATTAAAAATTGCAATGTAAGCAATGTTTTTAGATTCACAATCTGGAAATTATTGAAAATTATTCTAGTTTTAGCATAATTTGACAACGATGAGACTTAACGACAACGAGATGTCGCACGCAGGATTAGAACTGTGAATTACCGCGTCTTATTAAGACTTAAATTAAATAGAGTCGGAGAGGGAGAGAATTAGAAGAAGAGAGATAATGTAAGCGATTGAGATCGAGAAAGCACAGGGATGGTGGTGCATTCAGGCATTATGGCCGCCGCTCCTCGAGTTTGGAGGGTCCGCGATGAACGGCTAGCAAGGATGTAGAAGGTTCCTGGGCGCAGATGGAGGGGAGTTGCGGATCGAGAACATCCATCTTCCCCCGCTACTCGATCCCTCTCTTATCCTCCATGCTCTGCCCTCTGCAACGTACAGGGTTCACCGTACCGACATACATCTCCTGTCCTGGAGAGAGAGAGGGGGGGAGGGGAAGAGGGAAGGAAGAAAGACTCCCTTCGTCTTCTCCTCTCTCTTAAGTTAACTTTATACTCCTTCCATATCTCTCTCTCTCTCTCTCTCTCTCTCTCTCTCTCTCTCTCTCTCTTTCACGGTTCTTCCGTCGGACCCCCTTTCTTCTTACGATACTTTCTTGCTTTAAGAATGAGAGGCAAGCTACGAAACAAGCATCGTCGAAGAAAACACAAACTTAATCCTACACGTGATTCATCTGAGCGACCATAGATCTGGATTATCTCCCGTCATCTGCATATTTATGAGCATCTGCCCTGTTCTGATTGCGCGTGCTTCACGCGTACGTATTCCAGCGTAAGAAATAACACTATCGAGACGATAAAGCGGCAAAAGCGGGGCATCGTATGGCGTTATTTTCGAATTGCGTATATAAGACGAGGAGCTCCGTCACCAGCTCTGTCACTCGACATTGTGTCTCCGGTAAACATCCTTCCAGTATAATGGAAAAATATCTATCGAATATTCTTAGCAGTGATATTATGAAAAAATGACTCTTTGAGAAGATCTCTCCCCCCCCCCCTCTCTCTCTCTTTCTCTTTCCATTCCTTGATTCTACCACCAATCGCTCGTGGTTCTTCGAACACAGTCTCCATCCTGCAGCGAGGCTAAATATCGTTCAAAGCTCGATTCTCTCACCTGCCGCAATGATGATCGCTGATTAATTCGCGATCGGTCTTTGTGAGTTATACGTCGGTCGACTATCCGCAAATTACCTATTCATCACGTAATAGCAGCGACGTGCTTCGAGACATACTAAGTGGCCCGTGTTCTCTCCTCTCCATCCTCGTCCATCACGAGGCTTTTCTCATTTCCTTGTCGATAATATATCTTCCCAGCTCCCTTTTCATTCATTTATCCGCCTCTTATCCACGGTTCTTCTATCCTCTCTTCAGTCCAAAAATTAATTTTTAATATTTTTAATCTTCTATCGAATATTTTTCATCAAATGTTACTGAACATTTAATTGAAAACTAATTGTAAGTGATCTCTTTTTTATTTGTATTTCTTCACTGATCGATTTAGTTATAGTTTTATATACGAAAAGAAAAGAAATCTAAAAAACGAAGGTGTCGCGAAAACATAATCAGAAAATAAATTATTATTATATAGTGTTTACAAATTTTGAATAAAAGTTTTATATATCAGTACAGATAAAAATATACGTCTAAAATAAATGTGAAATAAAAGCTGACCTTCCCTTTTGTACGATGAGAAAAAAAGTTTCCAATTTCTCAATCTAAAGTTTTTCTTTTTATACTCTTTAAATGTTCTTTTTCATAAAAGTTACATAACATAAATACGAGTTCTGGGTGTCTTTAATATATTTTATTGTCAACGAGAAATAATGTTCCAAACTGTTGTTGAAATATAATGTTTATTTAGCACGTGTTTTGTATACTTTTATTTTAGTCAATGTATGTTTTTCGAGGAGAATTAATACACTAGTTTTAAACATATCTTAAAAACGTTAAGTAATTTATAATTAATTTAAAACATATTTATAACATTTTACGATAAATTTAATTTAAATATAATAATTCAAGAAAATATTACAGAATTTGGAAAACGTGCCTAAAAAATTCTATGTATATGTATATATTATAGCATATATTATATGTATATAATATATTACTGATATTATATATGATTAATATTCGTCACACACACAAAGTGTTACTATTTTCCAGTTGGTTTTCCACTTGCAATGGGTGCTGTTTAGTCAACATTCGGAAGTCATACCATTTTATCACGCCCATTCAAGCCCCATTAGCCGTGCAGTAGAGATACCGCACATGTCTATACAATATATGTATATGTGTGTGTATACATATATATATATATACATATATATGTGTGTGTGTGTGTGTGTGTGTGTGTTATATGTATACATGTCTAGTCTGCATCCAGTGTTTCTATCGGGTGGTCAAATAAGTAATTTATAATAAAATAAAATAAGTTTATATGTGAGGAAGATTAGTTTAACTGGACTGTACAATTAATTTTAGCGCTATTTAATTTTCTATTACAATCGTATATAATATCTATAATACATATATTGTATATATATGCGCCAAGAAATTTCTTTTACCACATATATATTTATATATTATATAAGTTCCAAAAATAATATTAACTGCACAGAAGTGGTCGGCGAAGAAACTTTAGCATTAGCCATGATACTATGGGAGATGGTAATGGGGAGTCCAAGCAGGAGTGGGGTTGACTGCTCAAGGCCGACTTGTTGGTTGCCTAAAGCAGACCCCAAATAGGGTCTCCACCCAGAGTACTGATTCCACATGTCTCTTCTTCTCTCTTTCTTTCTCGGAAATTATGAGAGAGGCCGACACGCACTGAGAGCTGGTTATGTTGTGGTTATCATTACAAGGAATATATTGTGTCCACACACACACACACACACACACACACACACACACACACACACACACACACACACACACACACACACACATTAATTGTCAATGCAACAGCGGCTCGCTGAATAGAATTGTTCTAATAATAATTATTAGACACACATATATTACTATCTACTCTCAGTTTAATATGTTTTCAAATGTCAATATATTTTTTTAATAAATATGTATGTAAAATTTAAAGCAGAATTATTAGAATGTAGAGAGAATGAAAAACACATGAGAAATTATTAATTTCCTTATCACGTCAATATTTGATATAATGGATATATTTTATATGTATATAGAAAAAGAGAAAAAAAGAGAGAGAAAGAAAGAGAAAGTAAGAAAGGGAGAGAAATATCTTATATCTATAATTGCAGATAAGACGATAATATAAAAAGAAAGTATGCATGCTATTATATGCATGACATTATAAAGTAATAGTAATATTAATGCATCTAATAATGCACACTCCATTGCACATTGACGAAACTTGTATTCGCGAGATAATGGTGTAATTTTAGCGTTGCTTTCTCACTTGGCGCAGATATTCAGCAGAATCTCGTCCCGCGATTGTTTCGAGAGCTCAACGATTGTGGTTTAGGAAATAGTGTAGGATCGTAAGGAGAATTAGACGTCTGAAATAGCAAGGCACGTAGCTCCTTAACGATCTCTCGAAAGGTTCGTGATTTTACCGAACTGCCGAAACAATCAATGAAAAAGGCAGAAAGAAAGCTAATCTTTACTTTATATTACACACACGATATACATATAATATTAATGCGATATAGTAAAAGAACATCTCTTCGTAAAGACCAATATAAGCGAGAAAACCTTACAAATTTAATTACAAATTTTAATTAAATCAGTATTCTCTTAACTCCTGGTTTGTAATTCTTAATAATTAATACGACTATACTTGTACCTTTATCTGCTCATTTTATGCTCGATTGTAACCAATGTGACTATCCGATGTGACCGATGTGACTATCAAAAATAGCTATCATTTATGTAATAAATATGAATTTTCGAAGCCGCACACAAAGTTTTAGAATGAAAGCGATATAATAAATTTATATATTAAAAATATTTCTTTTATAATCTTAAACTCGAGAATTAATTTAATAAAAATATATATTTCTTTTATTTCTCATGAACACAGAGACAAAAGACTATTCTTCTGCCTTGTCTGTAGATGTTGTAGGGAGTTTCCTTCCGGTATATCTGCTAAGCCATTAATTCAATACCAAGCCCATACTTGTCAGATCAATCCGACGAGGGATTGAAACGCTTCGACTATCACTCGTCGTGTCTAAGATCGTGCGAGGGAGAGAGGAAAGCCATTTCTCCCGCCGGAAGCTAGACACCCCGAGTTCTCCATTTCTACCGACATGCGACGACGTGCCACGTCAGCGCGGATCATCCACCCTTCTCTGGTTTTTCGTCAGTTCGAGCGCCCGTCTCTGATATTTATTTTCATCGTCGGTGCTGTGTATCAACGCTATCTCAACACACACATGGGCGTCCTAGTATCTACAAGACACTTGGAACCGATCAAACATATAGATCTATCGACCGACCAATATTTAAAGCAGCTTCTGTGTCTGTAGCCGACAAAATATTTTGAGTACTAACTAATATATTCACAGATGATGATAGCAAAGATGATTATGAAACGTCGTTAAGTGTCTCGTTTATCTGTCTTTCTATTCGATACGAAAAGAACTTATGATTTAATTATGCGCAAAATAAATTTATAATTATATGAAAATATATACACACACACACACACACACGTGTGTGTTTGTATATATAATTGTTATATAGGTAATACAATTTGACAGTTAAATATAATTTTACAGTCAAATGGAAAATTAAATAATTATGCAAAAACCAATCGTCATGAAAAGAAAGGAAACGTGTCTCGAAATTATTGGACAGTTCCTGTGAGATGATTAAAATCTTTAGCGAGACGCGTTAAAATCAAGTTTGAAGCAAGAAGACCTATTCATATTTAAAATGGGCGTGTCGCGGAGCGGACACACCAGAGAAAGGTTCATTGCACCATTTGCCGGCGTGATCGCCATTTACCACGAAATTATAGACCTAACGATCCAAAGTCAATCGAGCGCGTTGATTAACATCACAGGGTTATCTTTAGGACGAAAATCGTGCTTGGCAATCAACAGGCGGGCATAATGATTTTCTCAATTATTCTCAAAAATATAGTTGACAATCTTTATCATTTCGCAATGTCTTTAATCTCTAATCGCGATTTAATTTTAAACTCTCTCATTTAAAAAAATATTTGATACATTATCAAATTATTTTAATTATGTTCCAAATTATTGCCTCTAAATAATATCTTGTCCGGATAATTTCGAGCTAATAATAATATATTTTAATAGTAAAATGTTTTTTATGCATTTCTTTCTCATTTTTATTATATTTACTTTATTAATTTAATGGACTCTTATTCTTTATTTATTTCCATGTAAAATTCAACAATGTCTTCTTTGCAATGCTAATAATGCTCTTTACTTCTCAATAACTTAAAATTAATATACTATTTAAATAGAAATGTACTTGAAACGCCCACTTGAAAAAGCTTTGCCGCTCGTATCTTATTCAGTATACAAGTCTAACGTGCACAAATAGAACACCGTTTTCTATGGAACATTAAACACATTACGGGATCATATTTTGCACAGATTAAAGCATACACACAGACGTATACGGATGTCGGGAAAATCTCAAACCACGCGAGTGTTTCGAAAATTTTCTTCGGGCCATCAGTCTCGCGTATAAAAGAGCGCCCGTGCTTCGACGAGAGGGTGGGTGGCGGCGGAAGGTGGTATTTGCGCGGGCCAAACGACCTAAATAGAGAACAAACAGCGAGGGTGCACACATAGAGAGAGAGAGAGAGAGAGAGAGAGAGAGAGAGAGAGAGAGAGAGAGAGAGAGAGAGAGAGAGAGAGAGAGAGAGAGAGAGAATAACGTGAGGGAAAAAGGGAGGAGAGGGCATTGGGAATGGGGGAGGGTGGAAAGCGAGAGAAAAGGGAGGAAATGGCGCGCGTTACGGAGAAATGGCGCGGAAACTGGGGATAGTGATGGGCAATGGGCGACGGTCGACTCCTCTAACCGAACGAAAACTTGAACCGGAGGAGATCGTGGGAGGACACGACCATTTCCCGCGCGATCTCTGCAAGCCGTACCCGCCGGTACCATGGAAGGAGGAATACAAAGGAGGAAACGAACCAGGAACGGGGAACCCCGCGCACCACGGGAATTCGCGAAAGGGAACGAAAGGAAAGGCCAGGAGGGAACCATGCGAACGCGCCGTCGAGAAGGAAGAGACCGTCGGTCTTTTACTCTCGATCCGGTCCCCCTTTTTCTTTATCTTTCTTTTCTCTTTCTTCGCTTCTTCAACTGCGCGCGGAAACTGTTCGCGGGATTAAACTAACTTCGTCGACCTGCTGACGGTTCCCCCCCCCCCCTCCGGAATTCCTATCGCGGAGACCAGGACCTTCTGCTCTTAATGGACCGCAAGTAATGTCGCTGGCAATTTGACCTTGAGATTAATACAGTTGCTTCTCGTTAACTCGCCCGATCTTAACCGCTCGCGTTTTCGACGTGAATTTTTTTACATAAGTTTTATATATAATTTTTCTTTTATACTGATACAACTCGCAGTCGCTGATTTAAATTAGAAATAGAAAGTTCACGTGCTAAAAGAATTTTATGTGATAATTTAATAGCTTTAAAATTTCTAACTAGCAAGGTAACAATTAAAATCGCGCTAAAATGAATAAACCGAAGAGACGGCAATAAAATACCTAATCGGATTCGAATAATAGCATTGGATTTCTTTGAATCATGGTCAGGTACCATATGGTAACTGTGCCGGCATCTAGCGGTAATCACGATAACTTGTCAGTATTATTTCTATTCACGATCAAAAACGCAATTTATGAAAGAAAAAAATAATATTCTATAAAATATATCGATGAAATATTTGTACGTTAAACAGCAATCTATATAAATAATTACACAGTACGAATATATAATTTTATCGGTGCAGATGCTCAGGTGTAGTCAACGATATATGTATACCTCATCTGTATCATATAACATATTCAGAGATATAGATAAAGTTTAAAATTTGTGGTAACAACGTTATGATATATACGTATAATAAATTCTCGCGTAGTAGAGTTAGTAATTTATAAAATATAAATTTTTATTCGTTCTCCTCTCTCGGAGGATTGATTATATTTAATATATGAGTACGAGAAGCACTCTTTATTCATATTTTTAAAATACGTCAATTTCGATATTTTCGATTTTTCGATAAAGTACAGTATATGACAGAAAAATAGAATATCAATTGGATAAGCTTCATTAATCCTACTAGGAGAAATCAATTTAGATGTTCGCATTTTCGATTATTTTGTAAACTTTTCTAATCTCTGAAACAAAATTTCTATGGAAGAATAATGCAGAAATGGATGCATCATTGTAAATTCAAATTTCTATCTTTCTTTCTATTTCTTTCTATTTCATATCTACAACATTGAAAAAAATGTTTTGCTGATGTAGGTAGATTTCTAGGTAGTGTTACGACAAAAATTTATCGCTATTTTTTGTATCTGCTAGAATATCGTTTGTCACATATAGAATTTATAGCAGCAACATTTTAGTAATATCTTCTAAAAAATTTAGGTCCCATTGCCAAATGTTAATCACTGCATTGGATAAATATGATAAATAATGGTAATAATGAGACGTAAGGAACCAGCGCAGAACATATAGCACAAAAAAGAACTTTATTCAGTAAACATTAAGATATATCTAGAAGGTATTAGCGGACGTTTCGATTCCTTTCTTTGGACCCTCTTCAGCGCAAATAAACATAAATAAATTTCACATTAGATGTTAACTGTAATACAATAATCAAATTCAAAACGCTCAGAAGTTAAAAATTTAAAATAATTCGCTGTCATTATTGTCAAAGAATATATAAAAAAAAGAAAATAAATTTAATAACATAAAAACAATAAAGATTTAAAAGATTATAAAAGGCGATGGTCAAAAAATAAAATTGGGTAAATATGAATTTCGATATTATAGCTAGAACGATCTTTGTGAGAAATATAGCTGCCGATTATAACTACAACATCGAGATAATATAACAATGCGTAACAAAGAGTTAAACGGATTGAACGCGTTATACAAACTATGTTAGGTGTGAGGATCATATATTCATTTGTCTCTCGCCGCTAATCTTTTCTGTGTACCACAGTCAAACTTTATAACAAGTATGATTGGCCTTAACATGGATAAGCGCCACAGAAAAACTTTCTACATTTCACTAACAGTTCAGATATAAATTCTGTCTTTGTCATTTAGATTGATTAAGTGCAAAATACAGGGTGTCCCAGACTTACCGTATCACCCGTTAATGAAAGATTCCTGAGGTTATTTGGAGACGATTTTTCCTCAACGAAAATGTCGAGGCACCAATAATTTTCGAGTATGTGATTGAAGATGAAGGGCTTTTTGCTAACTAAGCTTTATGGAATTAAAATATTAACAAAACTACATTCTTTAGTTAATTTCAGGTCGAGTTTAATTTAATAGAATTTTAATTTAAGGCTTAGTTACAAAGATATATGATGGCAAAAATTTGGGAGCTTGCAAAAAATGATGACCTCCCTCGACCCAATATATGCGATATCACAGTATTTGCTAATTATTTATCAATCTCAATTAATTTTTTGCACCCAGAAAATATTTGCTGTAGTTGCAAGACCATTTTTTGAGTGTAATATAATATCCACAAATTTATTTCAATTTTATTTCAAGATTCAGATAAGAACTTCACTCACCTTATGGTGCGACGGTGGAGTTGTAAAACACAACGTTGTATCTGCAAAATACAAATATATCAAATTAGAAAAAGCATTGTCAAAATAATTATAGTATTTTAAAAAATAATTATTAAGCGCAATTAAATTTTTATTTGTCTCTTCAAACAAATATTTAATAAAAGAAATTACAGAATATCCGAAAAAATTTGTTTCAGATATAAGCTTGTGTATGTGTATATGTAAACAATGTTAAAATATTTTGTATATCTATATAAAATTATTGATGATAAATTTTTTATTAAATATTTTAGAAATTTTAAAACAAGAGATCTCTCTACAACATTTTTTTATGCATCATATATTATACAATGATGTAAATTGTGCAACATGGAGATAAGCGAGCAATTTTATAAATTACAAACGATAAATTACCAAAATTATAAGCTCGCTTTAGCACAGTTGCTCGGCCGTGGATATTTTCCCGAGTCCTTCTCTTTCTCCTTTCTTGTTTGTCTTTTACTGCCTGTCTTCTTCATGACACACATACGACAGTTATTTGCGAAACACGATTAGTTACAATCGCGCCAATCACTAAAAGGCGAAGATCGCCCCGGCACTTTACATAGCATTCCCAACGCATTTTTTAACCGCACGCAACACGCGCTTTATTTTATACCGCAACGGGGAAAACACGAAAATTACAATTTTACGTAAATATAGCACTGGAAAATTGCCCGGCCGAATTCACAGGCTATCTCTAATGAATAGTATATACGTACACATTTCACAGCATTTTACTCTATCTCTTATTATTAATAATTAATTTGAGTAATATAAAGAATATAGAATATTTCGCGAGAATTTATTTTGTAGTACGTTAAATATTTCGTGGTGTATGTTAAATATTTCGTTTTTCAACAATTCTTTATTCTCTGTCACACGACACTCACCTTTGTACGTGGCATTGTTTATACTATACGATCGTTTTATTGTCATTCTTGCAAGGTGAGAAGGGGAAATATAGTGCCGCGCATCGCTCCGTGTCTTATCATTATCTCTCGAAGGACGATCGCGGCAAATACTAATTGTAAGAAGTGTCAAACGATCATTCTCGACGAATATATAATAAAATACTTAAAGATTATCGACTAGAGAGAGAGAGAGAGAGTGCGAGTTATTTTTCGCGTCTTAACTAACTCGATATAAAATAAAGTGCGTATCGGGTGTGATTAAAATGTGCGTCCAAAGTATGTGTAAAGTGCCGCGCGATTGTCGAATTCCTGTGATTGATCGCGCGCGCGATCGTAATGAATCGTATTTTCTCGAGTGAGTATAGTATGAGTGCCATGAAGGAGCAGCAAAGGATAAACGAGAGAGGAGAGAAGCGTCGAGCGACGGCAAACAACCATGCTGGGGTGAATGATTTTGTTGATTTATTATTTCTTATTTGTAAAATTAATTGTGCTCGCGCTTATCTTCCCGGTAGTAATTTATTGTTAGTTTACTTCATTGTATAATACGTAATGCATAAACTAAAATATTGTAGATTTCTCTTTAAAATACCTAAAATATTTAAACAAATATTTACAATTAATAATTACATATATATATATATATATATATATATATATATATACATAATATTTGAGCGAATTTTATTAAAACGAATTTTTTCGGAGATTTTGTAAAATACAAATATATCCAAATTACATAAAATTATCCAAAGTAAATAATATTCTTAAAAATAATTATATATTATTCACAAGTAAATTTTTATTTATTCCTTTAATAATGTTAAGTCAGTATCCCCATCTTTAATATTAATTTTTTATTAATTGGTGCACTTATACTAAGTTCGGGATAAGATCCAATTAATGGTTGTGACAAGAGTAATCTGCACACGCCATTGCATATGCTTATCAACGAGTTATTTATGTGCCGAATTTTTTATTTCCATCACGCGTGATGACTTGAAATTATTATTATTATATCGTGAATTGCGGATACGTGCCTTGACTACGGTGTTGCGAAATAAGGCTGCGCGACATACGATGAAGGTCTTTAAGCGGTGCAGATCGTAACGAAGCGTCGCACAAATGGCGATAGATTAAATTAAGATTACGAAATGAGCCAATTATAAATTAATTGCACCCAGTAGCGCTACGGTAGCGCGATATGGGCTTTAATATCCGATTAAGTCTTAACAATGTATCGAAGATACGTATCTCTCGTCGTTCTTCGATATGATTAACATCCCGCGAACAGAGAAATGCCAATCAATGAGTTTTCTTTTTTTTCACGATCGAAGATAATATTCGCCGCCATAAAGATAAATCTAAATATGAAACATAGCTTTTCTTGGCGTAATTGTTTCGAAAATCACTTAATGTTTTATCAATTATATATTCCTATATATTCTTATATATTTATATGAGATTTATATAAAAATGATTAATTTAAAAAATTAATGGCATTTGTACACGCTTCCTCAAGAACAGCACATTTAAATTAATATATGTGCAGTATGTTAGATATATAAATTTGACAAAAGTAATATCTTATACATATAATATCTTAATTTAATCGGATAATACCATACTTTTCACACATAGAAGTGTCGCGATATTTAGTCACAAGACGGGAGGATCCTATGGTACTCTACCAAAACATTGTTCGTGCATTATGTTTCCCCTTGAATCTTCTTGTTCATAACATTATCATGTACGTGTCCTACCCATAAGTGCAAACTCCCCATACAGAGGGACTGAAAGGTTTTTGTGGTGCAAACTAGCACCGCGCAAAAGTAACGTAGAGTTTCTGAGGTAATAATTACTTGTTAGCCGACGACAAGAGTCTGCAGTTACAGCGAACTATAATAATTACAAGATGGCACTATTATTTCCGTCTCCTTTTTTTAGTCGCAATATTTTTGTGGATAATGATCATTATATAAACAAGCTCGCGTTTGTATTCGCCAATGATGCGTGTACGTTTGTGTGTGTGTTTGAAATAAAAAATTTATTTATTTAACTTAAAAGTATAAAGGGTATCGCGCGAGCAGAAGCGACAGTACGCGCAGGAAAACGAATGTACAGATCTTGAGGCAAACATAAAAATTTCTGATATTTGTTATAAATAGTTGCATTGTCATTTGTCAGAGTGTGAAACTTGAGCGATTAATTTCTTATCCAGCGCGAGGACAAATTAATCGTTGTGGTGCATAATTTACGTCAGAATTTCGTTGGGCGTGAAACGCTGATAACCGTTTAACATTTTCACGCTATCTTGTCATGAAAATAATACCTTTTATCGTGCAAAGACTGTGGTGAATAATGCGTTGATATCCGGAATATTCATAAACATTCGCTGATCTTTTTTCGTCTTGTGTGTACTAAAAGTTTTCCATTAAATGATTAATTACAAAAAAATTCTTCTTGCCTAATCTCGAAAAAGGCCGCAAAATCTTTCGTTTTAGTATCTCAAGGGCACAAAAAATAGCGCGCAATTATATAATTTCTCATTAACTTTTTTAATGTCAATTCATGTGTGTCCTGTTACATAAAATATAGAATGTCTTTTTTTTATGTAAGCCATTCTTTCTCTTAATCCCCCCCCCCCCGCCCCCTCGACTTTAGGCAATCTATAATTCGCGAAAAATTCCAAGACGGAATTCCATTTATAATTTTATATGTCACATGTCTTAATGCATATGTGTATATAAATATATATATTGTATGTATTTTACCTACCTATTCAAATGTTTCCATTACACGACACGTGAAAATAGAAATATTCCGTCCCGAATTTTGTCGCAAATTATAGTAGCCTTTAGACGATGGTATAAAAAATGGCAGGCTATTATCTAGAAGAAGTTTGTATACTTAAACGCGTATATACTTTTTAGCTACAAACACACGTTCCCTCCTTATAGGAGAGTATAGTGGTGCAGACGGCGCTAATGTTCGCTGTTACTCACGATTCTCATTTGCAAGATTGCCTATACATCTCGCGGCATCCTATCACGACCTATCACGTTCTTCTATACAGGTTGATTCGTGTATAGGTAGATATAACGGGTGTACCAAAATTTCGATGTCTGTACTTGCAACGTCTGTCAGATATAATGTTGGAATATTTCTATACATAAAACTGTAGCAAATTATTTACACACGAATACAGTAATGAAATGTATTATAATTATATTTATAATTTTTATAATTTTGATTGAAACTTCTATCACTACGTGTTTCTGATTTTTGTATTTATTCATTTATATCGAGCAAAAGGATATAAACGTAAAAAAATTGTTTAAAAATTACAAGTACAGAATTTGTGTCGTTTTTTTATCGTAAATACATAATGCAGCTCTAACGTGAATGCGATCACCTTCGTTACGAAAGTAAATTCAAAGGTGAGCAACAGGCAAGAAAATACATTTTCACGGCAATATTAATCAGAGAGGATGTCTGACCTTGCGTATACTAGGCAATTTACTTCATCCGTCTAATAAGTTTTTCGGTGAGTGGTACAATACATGGTCATAAAAACATCGTTGTAAAAAAAGTCAACAGCACCCGCTCAAATTGCCGTAAAAAAAAGAAGAGGCGGATACCTACGTCGGAGTGATTATAAAAAGACCGTTCAAAGGACAACAATGCAAGTAGAAAACGCTCTTTACGTAATAGCGTAGCCCTTCTGTGGAATTTTTTAACCTTCGCTTGCAGGAACAATGACTTCTTGATTCTTTAAGTCTATAATAACTCTTGTCGTAATTTTTTCGAATCCGGGAATCGTATTTTTACTTTTCAACCTTCGATTTTCGACTCTTTTGTAAAAGCTAAATTATGATATTATTGTACCTGTGTTCCGCTAAGCAATATAAAGTAAGAAAGTTTATTAGTTATTTTGTCAGGAATATTTTTAAGTTTAAGAAAATATTTTAATCATTAATCTGTTAAATTATTTCTTAATCTATAATCTTACAAAAATCCACAATCTTACAGAAAATGTAGAACTTTGTGAAATTATAGTTATATTTATACACACATATATAAAAGAATTAATTAACATATAGAATATTTCTGATTAACGATAATACAATCATTCAGTTACTTCAAATAAAAATAAATAAACTATAAAAAATAAGAATTGAATATACATTACTGTTGTAATACATTTTTTGTAAGATTATAGATTAAGAAATAAAATTTTTAAAAACCTTTTAATAGTATTTGTTTGATCTATGAATATATTTGATTGCAAAACACGTTTTCTTTGTTTAAAACAAGAACATTCCGATAAATGTGATTTCCATTCCTCTTTTTTTTTTTAAACCGAAACGATGCGACGGTAAAAACAATACTGCGATAAACCATGTGTATAGGAGAATATCTGCCAGTTATAGCGATTGTCTCATAATTAGTCCGTTGTCTCGTAATGTAAAGGTAGAGTTTCTTGCAAAATGGTTGTGCTAAATCAGTGATAACAAGAGAGCTGGCACTGCCTAGCCAATAATAAAGTCTAGTAAACATATACTTTTGGAAAATAACGTACTAGTACAAGGGAGATACAAGATTCCTCTCGCCGACGTAGTTAACGTTACGTAACTGATTAGTAACCCGGCTTATTTTAACGAGTAATTGCCTAGGAGTCTGCGGAAGAGTCAGATACCCGCGAGTACAATCATCGATTTGCGAAAGTGCTCATTAGCTACGATAAATTACCGTACGAATGATTTCGGCGTTATTTAAAATTTGCATGTACCGACATTAAAGCTTACACAGACGAGCGCACGCGCAATAAATAAATATCGCGAGTGCTGAAAATATTGAATGCATCCACTCGATATACATATATACGCATGTTAAGCACGTATACGCTACTGTTCCGTATGTGTGCGAGTTATTTAAATGCTAAAGTTTCGAACGGCCACGATGTAAATGAGGGATGGAATCCTTGTGCATAATCTTCCTGCCGATTACAGTTAAGTTTAATGTTTTGCACGTTATGAATTTATGTACACACTGTGCAACGTTTGAATTATTCAGAGCTTATTTTACTTTTAAACTGCTGCGTCGAGAAAAGTCAACTTGCGAAGCACAAAACTCGTATCCCTTTATCGCACATATTATAATAAATACGATTGCTCCATTCTCAGTCTATATGTGCATTAGTGCAATTTTCTAAACTCAAACTTCGGCAATTATATCCGTGAGATTTATACCAACGTAGATACGCTTCAAGGAATGTAGATATCGTAAATTAAAATAATAATAAATCGAAAAGGCTCCGATATACAAATAACAAATCAGGTATAATAAGAACCGAGCGTAGATGTTGGGCGCAACAATCTTGTTTTTAAAATATATCGTAAATTAAAATCGTGGCCTTGAGAGGTCGCGGGAATATCGCGATTTCTTCTCAGGATTTCGAAAATCAGCTCGAACAAAAGGAGAATTTCCGAGGATGAAACTTAGCCGAGAGATGTTCGAGTACTGCCCAAGGCAAAAACGGAAACAGGTCACCGGTTGGTAAATCGGTAGGCGAGATCTGCATCATTTATGAATCACGTGGCTAAGTAGAAGAGATTTTAGCTGCGTTTAACGCAGAGAGAAGCATTTATCGCCTCAGGATAGAGGCACGCTCCCCAGAGCGCGCGCACGGAACTTCTCTCTCCTGAGAGAGAAACCCCGAAGGGTTACCTCTAAGATAAAACCTAACCATATCGCGCGCCATACGATCGTCCTCCCGCGTATACGTACTTGTACACTCTTTCGCCGTGTCCGCGAGCTATATGTATATGTATGTATGTACACAGACACTCGCTCGCCATACTTCGGCAGAGTTGCATTGCCCATTGGTTGCTGCAGCTATGGCCTATTTCGCTCGAGAGTACGACCCATTCGCCGTGAAAGGGTCGTCCGTTTCGACCTCTCCTCCTAGCGGGGGCTAAGCATTCTTTCCCGTGCTCCCTGCAACACGAGGATTTCCGCAACAGAGCTATTTACCAGAGATGATCCGTAAAACGCGATCTATTCGCATCGCGCGAGGCAAAAATGATAAAGCTTTCACTCTCTCATCAACGATCGGTGCGCGAGTAAGATTTATGCTAATAAAGCCCCTCTCGGAGTGGTGCGTTTTTTTTTTCATCTTCTGAAAGGGGCGCGTATTTTGTCTAATTAGGGGGAGGGGAGAGGAGATCCGTTTTATTAATTGCGGCGCAACACACGTTACGTGGCGCGCAAAGTACATGGTACACGAACATTACATTATACCGCGATAGATAACATTGTAAGAAAAACGTAAAAATGTGATCCCCGTAAAATATATAGTGTTCGCGAGATAATTTGCCTTCCGGCGAATATGTAAGTAGCTCCGCTGACCGCTGATTACAAGCATCTTTTAATTATACGCTAATTGGAACGTACAGATGACTGCATTATGCAAATTGTATGCTCTGAAAAATTTACATGCGATGTAAATTATACAGAACAGGCACACTACACTTAATTTGTACCGCGGATGAAGCGGCTCGCTATTAATACAAGATTATAAAACTACATCATTGCTGTCGTTAATGCTGAGAGATCAGATAGGCTAATGCGTCGAAGCGCCATTACATTGAAATTTTGTCAACGCTACCTTTTTTCTGGAGAGTGTAAAATAAATATCATACTCTAAATGATACATATTAAATTTCACAGATAGCCTATTCTCATACGAGAATGTTTGCAAGTATCCTTCTTTAGTTTTGATGAATTTGGAATATGTAGAATATTTTAAAATAAGAGATATGCATTTTTTCTAAATTAAAAAAATATTAAAAAATTGAAACAGCCTTACAGCTAAACATATTTGATTAAATAAATATCATCGTAACTGTGGGATATACGTAAAACTGTTTTAAAGTAACTGCTCTATGAGTATTACATCACGACATGAAATACAGCCTTTGTTTAGGACGTTTCTTTTTACATATCACAATTTAGGTAAAATTCTTAGAACCAGATATATTTGATTTTAGAAAAGTCGTCTTAGTTAGTTTCTCTTGTACAAAATATCGAGCTTGCAAAAATTACACGTTTCTTAATTCTCGAATCATTCTACAACACATATTCGAAGACAATGAAAGTCCGAAATAGTGGACACACTTCCAAACGGTTTTTTGTTTCAGCATAGACCGTGATGAGCGTATAACGAGGTTGCAAATACATCGAAACGCTACGCTTTATTTTCAAGCGTATACGCCCACGTTGTCGTACGTGTGACTCGCCACAGTTTATGTGAAACATTATCCCGACATTACCTGCCTGTGCGCCCGCAGCATCCGCAGCAACCCGCGCTGCAACCGGGAAAACCTACGAACCGTCGCAGAATTGCTCTGTTTACCAGGATAATGGAACATGATCGATCATCTTGATATAACCTGCTCTCGCGATGTCAGTTAATTAATCAGATATCCGTGAAATTAAACCGCGGAACGCTTCAATCAACCGTAAAGGGCGACGGAGAATCGCGGATCTTCTGTATACTGGTCTAAACATCCTGAAATTTACAACTGTTTGCATACCTTTTTGAAAAATTTACTCGCAATGAGAAGTATATTTTACATAAATTTTATCTAAAAGTATACGCTGGCTCGCATAATCTTTTTTTGCAAAACAAGGGTGAAACTAAAAGAAAAAACTTTTTTTTATATTATATTTTTATTGTAACGTGTGCGCGTGTACTTTTTCATAAATCGCGCGGCAATGACATTTCTCGTAGCGTAAATCGCGAATTTTTTCCGATTTCATATTCCACATTATTTTAGCTGACAAGAGAAAAACATTTTTTTGCAGCAAATTTAAATATATACATGTAGATCCCTCTCTTATTTTCGAATTTAAATACATGTACATATAATTCTCTCTCCATTCGTCATTGATACTTTGCATCGCGCTTGAATAAATTCGAGACGATTGAACCAATTTCAATGTAAATTAGTAGGGTTTCGATATATTCATGCCGAATTCAAGCATGATCGATATTCGAGAGCGTGGACGAATATCTACAGGAGAGAGAGAGAAACAGTTTGCCGACATAAATCTTCCATCTGGCGTAGTTTGAAAATTGTATAGCTTAAAAATATTCGCGTTTTTGCACTACATTACCTGAAAATGTAAGAAATAATGAAAGGAGATTATATGTTCCGAGACACCCAGTACACAGAGCGTGCTCGTTGTATAGTTTTAGCCGTAGTTTCAAAAAGGATGGATACATCAAGAAGGAAGGGGGAGGCAGGGAAGGAGAGATGGAAGTTGGCGCGATTCAAAGTCGTAGGTTGAGGGGAAAGAACGAAATCCATAGCAGTGGCGAAAGGGATTCCGGTGCACGTTGGTGGCGCGGGGCGATGAAAGAGGAAGTGAGAGAGAGAGAGAGAGAGAGAGAGAGAGAGAGCAAGGTACAGAGTAAAATATGAGAGTGAGAGAGAGAGAGGGGTGGGTTGAAACGGCGGTGAAGTTGTTGGTCGGAGAGAGGGGAAAGCAAAGGGGTGGGAGATGGCAGCGGACGGCAGTAGCGACGGCATTTGAGGCGCATGAGCACCACTTTTATTGATTTCGTAACTGCCGCCATGACTGCCGTGGCGCTTCGTTGGAGGGTTGGGGGGAGTTGGCTGGGACTGGGGTGGGTCGGTTTGTGCCGGTAGCGGAATGATGGTGAGGGGAACCAGGGGGGATGCGATGGGGCGGCGGGGGCTCCGAGGGTGAGGCTGATGGGGTGGAAACTCTACGGAGATAAAAAGGAAAGAGGGTTGGTGCCGTGCCGGAACCGTGGCGGCGGTAGCGATGGAAAGGGGTGGAAAAGAAGGGTTTAGACGGGAGGAATATCAATATATCTTATTGCGTACAAACATACAGCCGAAGTGGGAATAAACTTGAGATTCTTCGCGATACTTGCGTAAAATAAAGACGACGGCGCGATATGTATGCTTGTATGTACATTACATATTTGATTCGCATAAACTTTTCAAATAGAATTGTAAGATGACGCAATATTTTTATAACGTGGTAGTATCGATATCATAGAAGATAAAAAATATAGATACGCATGTTTTTAGATCCTTACGCGAAAAATAAAAAAATATATTGTAACTTCAAAAAAACTTGTTAAAAAATTGAGTTATAATACCTTTCATCATATTTTTCGCCAGATTATTTAACGCAACATAAATATCGGAATTGTGAGAAAGATTAAAACCAGTTAATAAAGTTCGTATGTTCTATTAAAGACATATTTATATTGAAAAAAACTTTAAAAACCTTGTATAAAATCAGGATGCATTATAGTATGTAGTTGTGTGCAATACATGCATACATATTTTTCTTTATGTATACTAATTCGGTTTTATAACAATAAATCCTACTTTATGTACCGAGGAGTCGACGTTCGCGGATTGGCTGGAAGAGGGACCAGCTTCCGGACGAATGCGGGTGTAGGACGCCGATTAGAAGGGGTAGGCAGCGATGCGTGGAGATAATTAAGCCGCCTGATCTATGGCCGTTTCACGAATTCGCTCGTTATCTCCTCGGTACCTCGGTGTCCCCTCGGTGTATTTAGTTCAGTTTCGGATATGTACGCTGGATATGTAAGCCAGAACCGATGGCATTTCGCGTCCCTCCTGCCCGGTAGCGGCCATATACCGGGAAAACGCGCCAGAATCCAGAGGTCGACGTTCAACAGTCCACGGCTTTCCGTCTCCATCCCTGATCCTTTTTTGGCAGTCTCTGTCCCTCTCAGACGTCCTCTCCTCCCCGTTTCTCGCCCATTCTCCTGACCCTTCCTCTGTCCCATCCTTCTATTCCTCCTCTTCCTCTCGCGTCCAACTTCCCTCTTTCGACTGCTTTATTGTCTGGAGTCGCTCCATCGAGGGTGCATCCCATTCCCGTTTTTAATTGAGACATAAATAAGGTTTGTTTGGCTTTGCCATTCGACCAGTTAGCTATCCCTGGGAATTGGGATTGAGACTCTGCCAATATAACTCGTTCTGCATAATGGCCGCGTTAAATTTTGCCTCCATGAAGATATGTCGGGAGCATTTTTTGTACCGGACAAGACACACAGGTACACGTTTAATTAAATCAGCGAGCGTCAAATGAAATTCATTCAATCGCGTTTTTTTCACGTAAATTCCGTTAAAGGTTTATAATTAATTAATCAAACACGCATTATATATATAATGCATAGATACACGCGCGTCAAATTATTTTTAATATATTATAAATTAAATATACAAAAAATATATACGTTATCACAAAAGTTATATCTATATACATATATAAAAATTTAATTTAATTTACCATTAAATATATATATGTACATGTATATATGTGTGTGATAGATAAATAAGATAACGAAGGCAAAAGTAATAACATAAAAAAGAACAAACTATGCTATATTATTTTATATTCTCTAGTCAGACAAGTGTGAGGCTCTTATTTTAGGCACGATTTCATATCTACGTATTCACAAGAAGGATATTCTGTTGCTTCTCGAATCTACGGAATCGTTTTTACTGAGATATCGAGGAGAGCAGATAGAGTTATTGCCACGCGCATCCTGAACAAAGTAAAAGATGCGGCTGTGAACCAATCCGGTTCGCTCGACGATCTGGTAGGCGAGAGGGCAGCAGCAAGACGCCGAGGAAAACTAATGTGCTCGTGCCGTAGAATCCTTCGCTACTAAGATCGTAATTCTCGTTGCCAGGTATTCTCGAGAAACTTACGAGGAGCCTTTGTACGCGGGCGGCGGACGCCCCTACACGGTACAAGTTAATCCCACACGAGCCGACATGTATATGAATACCCTCCAGCCCGGCGATAATTCCTCCATGTAGCTGTGATCCACTCGCGCGATGCGAGCAGCTAGTTTTAACTCACATGTATCGAAAGTCCTATACGTTACTCCTCCATTTTGCCTTCGACTCCTTTTCTTCCCATTAACTTTGTTGCAATCTTTATTAATAGAGCCATACGCTGATAGATTTAACACGCTAGTTTGTTGATTTGAGAATCGGCATATTATTTTTATAAGATTATATATTATATATAATTATTATTTTATTATATATATATATATATATATATAATTACTATTTTTTATTTTTATAATACCGCTCTTGCCCTTTCTACAGATAATTCTGTCTTCTGTCATTTAACCATTGGGCTTGCTGATTCCCTTCTCCACTCCTCTTTTCGTATATTGCATCGCCATTGTACATACATATTCGACCCTATCTATTGTTCCAACAGCTTCACATGTTTCCTCTTCCCCTCCTTCCCTCCCCAAAACCTTTCTTCCGTGGGTAGAGGTACGTAGGTAGAGCGGGGCTTGAAAAAAACAGCGAGTTGAAAAAATGGTAGCGGTTGGCCGTGTGTAAAGCAACACATACCATACATCACCCCCGGTTTAATCTTGCCTCTCATTTATGCTACTGCGAAACGGCCGAACCCGACGGTCATGGAACCCTGTGAATGCCGACCACTGTGGGCTCGTGGCGATTTCGCTGACGTATCTCGGCCATCCGCTCCCCCTTTTGTCTCGTCGGTTCGCGAGGATGTAAATGTCATTGGCGCCATAGTGTCGCGCGAGGATCCGAAAGCTCGGATTAAAGTCGCTCGAATATACGACTGCGAAAATATTCGAAGCTATAGAATGAAATGATCTATTATCGATGATTGAGAGGTTTAATTTTCACGCATTACTACGAAATAAATTACATGCCGCGTGAAATAATAATCGTACAAATTATGGAACGGCACATTCTCATATCCTGCGAACTTAACGGTTGACTAAGTAATACGAACTCATCGAAGTGATTAGCCGTAAGTGCTTTGGTTAATTATGAGCTAGCTTTTGGCGAGAAAATCTACGTCAAAGTAAGTGGCATATAATTGCTTGATTGTGCAAGCGAGAATTGATGAATATTAACATTTCCTTTTCATCTTGTATCCAATTTAAATATTACGAAATGTTTTGATACATAAATACAACGGAGGTTAAAGTCGTATTGAAAATTATTCGCGCCATAATTTTCCAACGACTTTAATCGAGACCTCGAAATATCGTCTGAATAAGGGGGGAAGTGCGGTTCCAATGATAAATTACATTTCGCGTTACATTTCCGAAGAAGGACACACTCATCTCGTTGAAGACGTGAGTTATTATCCGATGTGTGCCAATGTTGCCAACCATGCACACAGGATTCTAATCTCGCGCTTTCCCGCCTCCTTCTTCCAGTTCGAAGCCAGGCAAACTGCTTCGCTCTCTGCCCCGCCATCTCCGCGGGGAGCATCTTCCGCTAATGAAACGCCGGTGAGCTACCGCCGCCTCGTGCCGCCAGCTTTTGCCATAGAGCCCGGCTGGAATCACCCTCGCGACTTACTAATACCAGTCTTCTAAATCCCTCGGTTCTGCGGAGAGAAAGAGAGAGAGAGAGAGAGAGACAGAGAGAGAGAGAGAGAGAACGGCGGGCTATATTGAAACTCCTTCAATTTGACTCTCGAAATTTTAAATAACGGCCCCTCCATATCGATGATATACGAATTACATGACGTTTGCTTGTATATATATATTTTTTATAGGGAGAATAAATGTCGTCGTACTGGCGGAATTTTCTGACATTCGCACATATGTTTAATTCGACTGAAACCATCTGTACGTCACAAATACATATACGTGTAAAAAGATATTACCAAATGTCACATGCGTTCTTATATTCGATGCATGCGAATGCGTTATAAAAATCTAATTTTAAAGAAAAAAAACAACAATAATATGACTAATATCTCTAAACAGATTGCATTAATGAAATCTGTGTGTGACTAATAATGCGTGCCGTATCTCACGTGGTATTTTCTTGAAAAAGCGTGCTGAGAGAAACGGAGAAGTACGGAACGCGTAATGGCGAGCGAGAACGAGAGAGCGGTAAAGGAAACACAGTTTGTGGAAGCACGGAGACAGTAAATATATACGGAATAGCTCGGGGGTAGCTATATGCAGGACGGTAACGCGGTAAGATGGGCCTCTGCATTGCCGGCATGATTGCCTCTATGGCACATCGAGGCAATCCCCGCGGCTACGTGCCCGACATACATTCGCTTCCATCTTACTTTCTTTTTGCCTTTTTTTCCCTTCCCCTCTCCTCCTCTCCGGCATCTTCTATTCCGTGGTTTTTGCCCCGTGGAGGGTCTTAGATATGCAGACAGCGCCTATGCAGCCAGACATTTGCTTATTTAAATGACAGATTAAATGTCTCGCTTATATACTACATCACGCTTAATTCGGAGAACGCGTGCCAGAGTGATGCTGTACAGAAGATAAAAGATTTATCTCATCGTCAGATGGAGAAATGTCGAATTGAATTCTTGATTATGAAAATCGTATAAAAATTTAAAAAAAAACAATTTGTTTATATTGGACTGACGCCTTTCTCTCTACTGTAGTTTAATAATTTGTTATATGTAAAATAATATTATATCGCGTAAAAAATAGCTCTAAAGAAGATAGCTAAATATCAGTAGACGATAATGTGCGAAATTTCAGTTTACAATCGAATAACTCATCTCTCGCGAAAACCATTTTCCACCATCCACATCGCTGATGCGCGCTGGAAAAGCTGGCGGAATTCGCTTCCCCTCGTAATGAAGATCTAGTTGCGTATTTAGGTACGAGTAAAGCTTTCTTAGTCGTAACCCTGATATACAACCGTCTTCGGCCGTTCTCCCTCATTGTGCCCTCGACAAGAAAATGCAGGTACGCGCCATTATGCAGGAAGTCATTATTCTTGCCATTAATCTTCATACCGTGTATCTTAGGGTATCGTTTCGGCGACCCAAAATTAATCGAGTACCGTGGAGAATCTTTGGGAAAATGCGTTAATCAAGAAGGACAATCGACGAATTGGCAATGTATACCGCACGATGAAAGGGATGTAGTGTCATAGTAGCGTATTATAACGCAAGTGTTGATGAGAGGCAGGTACATTCGTGACCGAGGCTAGGATGTACCACCTCGGTAGTCCCTCAGTGGCTCGTTAAGGCATTTGCATTTCATTTCGACCCTCTCTCTCTCTTACCTTCGAGATCTCATCCTCTCGTTCCTCCGCGCAACAGCCCCTCTTTTCGCGTATAAATATTAATGCAACATCCTGCTCTCTCGGGAGGTTTTTGTTCCTCTTCTGCCCTGAAGAGCCGCGCCCTCCTTCTCCAACGAGTACTTTGAATGCTGATGCGCCACGAAGGCTCCGCGCTCGTATCCGCATCTCTCAGTCTCTTTCGCTTATTTCTTCCTCTCTCTCTCTCCCTCTCTCTCTCTTTCTCTTTCTTTCTTTCTCTCTCTTCCCACGAGCAACTGCGCGTGTACATTTACGTTCCGCAATGAAATACGATTTATGAATGTTTCCCGACATATAGAACTCGCGCGATTCCGGAGAAAAGATGAAGACGGACGCTTTCCGCTTTGCCAGCATTCCGCAACAACATCAAGACTAAGCGGCTCTTACAAACAGAGAACGTGATTTGGAGAGACAAGCTTTCTTATTTCACTGTTTATAAAAAGTATAAAGCTAATATTTAAATCGCGCGCTGAGATTTAGGAGACGTCAACGATTTTGATTTGTTCTATTAGGTATAATTTGTTTTATTTAATTGTGCATTTTTTTGACAGTCTTAAATTTATTAAAGATTTTTTTATTTATATCTTTTTTTTATATTATTTTAATGAATGAAATTGTCCTCTACAAGTTTCATAGACGTTATCAAAAAAGTATTGATAAAATCTCGCAAATCGCATATCTGTCTCTCGCATGTGAGGTTCTATTAATTATATTTCTAATAATATTAATAAGAATCGAAATTTTTATCTCAACACGTAGTTCTCAAAGAAATTTTTCTATTATTAATAACAAGAAAAAAGCAATAATATTTCCTTCTTTCGACTCTATATAACCATGTATCATGTTAGAAAGTAATTACCTTAATCAATTTCCCGTTTTAGATTTCGCGTGCGTGCCAAGCGATCACATCGACCACGTAAAGTCTCATTAAACTGACCTCTATCCTCCAGGACTAATTAAGATGTAGTTGTATTACACGCAGTTGCAGATACACAACGATTGCCTGCTACAAATTTATATCTGATATTTAAACGATACATACACACACATTATTTAAAGCTCCTGTGCTCATTACGCGTCATTGGGATGTAAAGGAGTAAAATGCGATAGATAAACGTTTGTTATCTGCAATTTCACCCGTGGGATGATGCCGTGGATGAAGGAGGATCGAGACAAGAGAGATGGGAAGCTTTTAACACGACTATTATACAGATCACGTGGTGATTGGGTCGGTTGTTGCGCTATACCATTTCACTCGGTTGCGCCCATCATCTAAAACTTAACCGGTCGATTCTTTGAATTGCCTCTCCTGCCAAGCTGGCAAAGTTAGGCGAGCCTAATCTAAGTCCGACTCTGCAGCTTTCATTATAAATTCACCTCCGCACGCTGCTGACTCCTCGCTACCAACGTACGTAGAATCCCCCTCGACCCTCGAATTTTCCTCTTGTATTAATGAGAACCATTATATCATTCGGCATTCTCAAGAGATCCGGGCTGCAGAGTGGCTAAAGGTAGGAGAA
Organism: Lasius fuliginosus; assembly: GCA_949152495.1. Lineage (NCBI taxonomy): Eukaryota > Metazoa > Arthropoda > Insecta > Hymenoptera > Formicidae > Lasius > Lasius fuliginosus. The sequence goes on along the minus strand of OX424453.1, from coordinate 1,200,819 downwards.
TGAAGAAAATATATCTAATGTATTTTTCAATTTGGATCAACGCCAGAGAGTATAAAAAGACTATATGCAAATTTGGAATTTCTTTTTTATGTTTTCACGGTCTCACTTGAATAAGATCGTTTTCATTTCATTGATGAACGCGTGATATGTCTTATTTCAATGTGTAAAAATACAAATTTCCGAAAGCCGAATTTTAAAAAAATATTATTTCTTAAATATAGAATTATTATATCAATTAAAATTGGAATAAATTCCAAAACGCGAGCATATATATAAGTATTATTGGCATACAAACTTGTAATTTTTCAAACAAGTGCATAATTTTAATTCAACACTGAATCCCCGATATAATTATACCAAATGCCTGAAAAGAGAAGCGAATTCTACTAATATATTACGTTAAAACGTAGAATCGAGTAATCAGCGCAGCGCGTTGAATTAAAGGCCGAAAACTAATTTAGTCCGTGCTTTCTACGCTTTTCCAAATTGAAACGGCTCAAAATCATCTAATCCGGCAGATCGTTCCAAGCGGAAGTGCTCTCTCGCAGATTGTTCGATGAATCAATGGAAACTCGCGGTAACGTTTACCGGGATTGGATTACTTCACCGTAATACATATTCCTCCGTAAGTTGCGAGTCTTGAGTCAGGTCCGCCGAGTTAAGGAAACTTTGCATCTGCGCTTTTCAATTTGGTGCGTTGCCAGGAAGAAGATGGGTCGGGCGCGGAATAAATGAGAATCCGCATTGTAAGGCACTTTAATATCTCGGTAGAAATGATTTAGACGTTTTTACAGGGTATCCTCTCGCAGTCACTTATATATAAGGAAGATGGAATACTCTCTTTCTCCCTTTCTATCTCTCTCTCCCCCTCTCTCTCTTTCGGCGAGGGTGTCGAAACTCGTGAGTTCGAATTCGAATTCGGTAGTGGCGCCGGATGTGCATAACGACGTCTTACATACTCTCCGCGTGCCCCGCGCTTGTTATTTTTCTACCACCCAGTAGTAGTAGTAGTAGTAGTAGTAGTAGTAGTAGTAGTAGTAGTAGTAGTAGTAGTAGTAGTAGTAGTTCAACGATGTGAAGTCCGCCCTGAGCATCGAACACGTGTTCCACCTCCACTAATCTACCCCGACCATACCATCCAAAAGCGTTGGAGATGTGGTCCCAGATGCTCTTACACAGCCGTCGGTCGATCTCGCCTTGTCTTCCAGACACTGACGCAAAGTTAGCGCGAACCAGCGGCAGATGAAAGTTACGTAATATGTATAATTTACACATATCATTACGTACGTTAGCGCACGATGATACAATCGTATGACGTCCACAGCATGCGATTCGCACATATCACGTGTCCCCCTCCATTTTCGATACAACGATAACTGCTTGCGATTTTACGTCGACGTGTTCATCGAACGCGTTTTGATTTGCCTTCAAACGTGCAAAGTGCAACGGTAAAAGTGTAACGGTCATTGCGTTGAATTAGTTCTTCATGTATGCGAATGCTCGTCAAGTGATATGATGCCACGAGTCCTGATATTACGGAATATTACTTTAATCTTGCGATGCATCTTGCGGATGGCCAATTGCCCGACGGCCAGATTTTCTAGGTTGCTTTATTTGATATTACTTCACGCCCCGACCACGGGACAAAGGCGAATAGATGTCGATTATATCGCACCACTAAAAACAAATGGGACATTTGATTTCAGCAGCGATATCTCTCTCATGAGGGATCTGCGTGCAATCTGTCCCAGGAGATAATATGCAAAATGTCTTAAAAATATGCGTGTATTTTAAAGTGCGCAAATGCGTAAAATGTCTTTTAAGAATTATTTATTATAAGACAAAAATGTATCATATTAAAAAATTTCACGTGATAAGAATTGAAAGAAGTTTTAGTTTTAATAACTTCTGAGAGATAGTTGAGTTTGCTATTATGCGTGAGACGCATGTACTAATTTGTAAATCTCTCCAAGCTGTTACACATTGCTATAAGTAATCGCAATCAAATTCCCTATACGAGTAAATGTCTTCATTTAGATGAAGCTGCTCGATAGGTGACCGAGCTTACGCTCATAGGCTGTATATTGGTGCGAGAAATGCTTTCCAGTGGAGTAGCGCGGTGTTTATCGGACCGTATCCCCAACCACATCCTCCACCTGATTCGCTTGCTTAGATCCAGAGGTTACTCGTAATCTCTCGAGCTAGTTCGACCATCACGGTCGTTCGCTCCAATACACTCGCATCTCCATGGAAATTTTATCGAATGACTCTTTGTCTCGCAACATATTCCGATTTAATTTATGCTAAGCGATATTCGTGACGTTTCAGTATACTTCCCAACTGCGATTTGCCACTCGGAATTGCATATTCATCACCGATTGAATCAGTTATCACGAACTTACTTCCATAAAATGACTCGTAAAATGACAATTTTAAAACACTTTTTTAACGGCGCGAGAAATTTTATTATCGTGAAATTAAAATTACTACCGCTGACAATTTTATTTGCAGAACATTTAATTAAGAGACATATTTCAACCATGATAAAAATAGCCTTTATTTAATTATTTAAATCCGTTCTATATAAGGTGTACATTGCAAGTTTTATTTTTAAAACTCTCCTTGAACATTAATATAAAAAATATTATAAATAAAGGCCTATTTTAAATATGCAAACAATTACAGTGAGAAAAATTTCGAAATTTCTTTTTTTAATTAAAAAGTAAAGATTATCTTAAAGTATTTCCATCTAATTCTTATACATACGTGTATATATTTACTTTTTTATTATTCTCTCTTTTTTCTTTTCTCTTATATTTTAACTTATTTATATTTTATATGCAGAATTATTAGAAGAATTAACTTATAGAAAAAAATTATAGTTCTATTTAAGAACTTAAGCTGATTTTGTATATGTATGATTTTTCAATGAAAAAGGAGTTTTCTATATTTTTGCCGTTTTAATTTGTTACACATTTAGTAAAATTTTACAACATTTTGTTTATTACATACTTCGTTATTGATATTATGATTAGAGATTATTACGATGCATAATTCTGTATAATCTGTAGCTGGAAACTTCAATTTGTACATCGTAAGATTTTGCGGATACCAGCAAATCCAGATAAAAGACGCCACTACCAGGCGTTTTAAATAATCCGGATAATTAATTGGCTTCGTTTTTTTCGAATAGAGTAAAGGCTATAAAATCAGCTTCATTAGGATACACGTTGAATACCGATCGACTGAGCTCATTAAATTCCTACTGGAATTCAACGAAATTTTTCAATACAAGAAAACGTGGCGCGTTTTGATATTAATTTAATAAAATTAAAATGCCGTTATATATACATGCATTTAAAAAAAAATACATGTTCAAAAACATGAAATCTACATAATACATTCTTATGTATTATCGATCATATTATTCATGAAATTAAAAGTTTTTACGAAAACTGTTTCACAAATAGCTTTCATTTCCTCGAAAACTTTTTATTTAAAAATAATTATTCAGACAGTATTAAAATAAATTTTGCAAAGATACAAATAAACAATGAATTACGATATTGTATATTCTGGAGATAAAAATATATTATATAAATAAATCATAATTGCTATTATACATACATATATATATATATATATATATATATATATATATATAGAAAATATTATACACGATAATTATTAAACAAAATGCCAAATGTACTAGTGAGAAAAATTAAGAGTCGTAGCAGCACGTGATTCTATATCATGAAATCCGCGATGTGCTTCGACGGTTTTGCAATCAAGAACGAGATAATGATCGGCCACATTATTTGCATATATACCAGACAAAATGGCTTCCGTTCTCTAGATTATTATAGTCGGAAGCTCATCACGGCAATAGGGAAGCGATTCCTTCTAGAAAAAATGAGGGGTCGGATCATAAACGACGCAAAAGACTCCCCTGAGACTTCTTTAGGGAACTTCCGTTTTTTGAGAAAGTCAGTTTTTCTTACTGAACTCTATCGTACTTTTTACACGCGTTTAATACGTCAATTTAATCGACCAAATTTCCGTATATTCGTGATACTCCAAAATTCACCGCAAATACAGCCATTGTATGCGCGTTTTTATACGTCCTAGACGTTTAGGGGAAGCTCCGATGATAGGTGCCGCATGATTACGAAAGGTATGTAAACAAGGGATCGAACCCAGACGGGAAATAGTACGCCAGCATTGGAGCGAATTCCCATGCGGTAGTAAGATATTGGTTTTCATCCTGCTCGTTTCGGTGCTCGTAACGTTTGATAAAAATGCGTGTTACGCGTTCCAGGCCAGACCCGCCTCGGACTGAAAGGGCGCCCGGGGAGCCATACACGAAGAGATCACGAAAATTTTCCCTCCGCCTAGTCTCGCACCAGGTATTTGCGCATAAGAGGATGACGACCAGACCTATACCTATAAATACCTATACGCAATGATATCGTCTCCCCCGCCGGCAGATTTTTCAGATACTCCGCGAACTGATAAAATCCAAGTATTTTTACGATTACCACGTCGTTTAGAACCCTTTCTAATCGCTCTACACGCGGAAAATATTTGGAAAATGAAACTTACATTTAAATTTTATATGAAAATGTTTAGATAGAAAATATTAATGTCATTACTTCCTCATTCGTTAAATTATCTTTATGCGACTTGTAAACATCCTCTAACAAACAGCAATGGAAAAGTGAGTTTTCCACTGCAGATACATAACATTTCCAACGTAGTTGCACGTAAGCCCGCACCAATGCCGGGATTTAAACTCAAGCGTGGAAAGCTTATACAAAGCTCCAAATTTATTGGATGGAAATCCTCTCGGCATGAGCGTGCAAGTTCCCTACAGCAAAGTTGCTCGGTAGGATTAACACTTTCCTATCTCCTCCTCAATGCGCCGCTATTCCCGGTAAACTCTTCTGTTTCTACGGCCTTTCGTTGTTTCACTATATAACTGTTAATAATCATATATGTATATGAATATACATATTTTCGCGGAAAGCGTCACTTTCTAAACTTATATAATTTTAACTAGGTTTTTTATTTAAAAATCAATCATCCACATCATAATGAAAGATTCCCTCACGTTATGATCTAAAAAAATTTCTACGAATACAGAAGAGATAAGGATCCGAGAAAACTTTGAAACGCAGCGGCGACAGCGCGTTTTACTCTTTTGATTTATTTATTATTATTTTTTTTAATATTTAACATTTTTGTCAATATACATTTTCCAGCTTTCAAAACTAATAATAAAAATTTCTTTTCATTCTTTTTTGGTTCATGCTTTTTCTCAGAATAAGCTCCTCGTCATACGGTTTTTAAGCTTACCTTTTATAGGCGGGGAGAGGACAAGATCACGGAATTCTAGGGATGGTGTCGGAGCAAGGGCAGGTCAATATCGCCTATCGTAGTGCGAATGAGCGCAGCTCGATAGACTGATGCGTTATCGTGGTGCAACCATCATGTGTCCAAGCGAAGAGCTAGATCTCAATTTCTTCAGCTTCGCTATCAGCTGAGACAGGCAGCGTTCGATGTAGCTCTTAACAGTGTACTCCTTGTCACTGTCCCTCTTGACAGTTTATTGCTCTTTTAGCGCTACAATCTTGGTCAATTTTTTCATGCAAGAATTTCAAAATATCTCAAAATTATTTTAAAATACTACGTATATCGAAACTTCTATTTGTGGCATAATTATAAAAGAGCATTCGACTTGCAGGATTAATGTACATATCTTTTTTGCAATGCCAATATCATTCACTGTGTATATTGCATAAAGTTGCACCGATTACCTTGCATTTTGCTCTATATTTGTGTCTCGATTCGTCAAAGTTTGCGATCATAATGCATAGTGAAAGAATAAATAAGATGTATAATGCCTGGTACTCGGCAGATACAATTATCGTTATAATCATATTTTTCGAAAAGCTTGCACAACCAGCACGTACTGTAGACTACCTCCCCCCTGCCTCGCTTTCTGCTTCAACATCCATTCAAACACACAGTCGGCGAAAACTTTCCTGGCAGGATTTGGGAAGCGAGGCGAAAACGCGAGCTTTTCTGCCAAGGAAATACGGTTCTGAGGGGGTTCCCAGGGCAACGCCAACGGCAGCATCTCCCAGAGGATATCAGACGAAAGGCGAAAGAGATATTTCGCGCGAGGAATATTTCTCTGAGAATGTTTCAGAAAAGATTTCGCGACATCTCACGTAAAGTTGCACACATTATAATCATTTCTGGAAAATAAAGGCCGTATATTTTATAGAGACTTTGCGATAGCAAGAAAAAGATTATGAAATTCGCCGTTCCCTCGAAAAGGATAAGTTCAGAAGTGAAAGATCCTAAGGAAAGAGCTAGGAGGATCTAGAAGGCCCGGAGGGATAACTGGATGGTTGGAGATAATGGGAATTTTGAAATTGGATTATCAATCTTCGGGCTTCTTGACCTCGGGCTTTTAGAATTGCCTCTTTTCATATCCGGTATTAAGATTCAGGATGAGCTTCCTTCGGCTATACATTACGTACTTTTCTACATTTAAAAAATGCAAGTAAAAAAGAAAAACAATTGCCAATTTTTTTCTTCTCAGCTCAATTTCTTGAATATAAAAAATAATCTTAAAAGCATCGATGCCACATTTCAGTCGCAAAACAAAGTTACCACAAAAAAGCTAATATAATGAGCCTCTGAATGACTCAGCGTTTACCCGAGACGGTTAATTCCCGCGAATAATATCTTCTATCAGCCATAAGCGAGATTGTATATCAGACCACCTACCTGCCCTCTCCTTTTCCGAAGAAAAAAGGAACGGCGTGACATTTATGGAGTTAACATTTCTAAAACCCCGTCCTCATACGATGGTAGAGAAAGAGAAAAAGAGAGAGAAAGAAAGGGAGAGAAAGAGGAGAGAGACGAAGAGGCGGAGAAGTGGGCAAGAGAAACGCAGAAGCAAAAAAGATAGAAGCGCCGGAGCGAGTCGGGTGGACGGGGATAATGGCAGTCTTGGAATTGCATTATCAATCTTCAGTCCCCTTGGCCCCTCGGCACTACCGCTTCGCCCTACGGGCACTACGCTCGACTCCATTCCATTCCATTCCACCCCTTTTCCACCCCTGGACTCTACCCTGGAAACTCTCGCGGTACCGTACCCCTCTTCTAGCGCCGGGGAAAACCCCCCCGTCAAACACGGGCGCTTCCCGAGCTACCGTTTGCCGCGCAAGCCCTGTCCCCACTTTCTTGGTGCATGACGCTCCATTCCCTTGGATGTATATGCATGGTATCCTCCCTTCCAGACTACCACCTTCTCTCCTCCACCCCCCCAGATTCACCTCTCGGCGAACATTTGTATTGCATTTTGTATAATATGCATGCGTTCTCATGCCGAAAGAAATTATTTTGATGAGCAGCAAGACTCCAGTTTAACGTACTATGATGTAGACATTTAGAAACTTTTTTTAAAGAACGTCTCGCGTATTATCAAATGCCAAAAAAATGCATTTTACACTTAAGACTTACTCGTAGCAGAGAGATGCATGGTAATCTCCTGTCTAAACTACTATCTTCTAAATTTGCGAATATTTAGCTATAAATTTTTTCTTACATATCAGACATTCTTTTTATAACTTCTATTGCATTATTATCGGATTTCCGTGAATTTTTTACATGCCAATATAAAATATATCTAAGTGGATTTTATTTTATAATATATTCAAGATCTCGGGATGCATATATTATATTTCGTGATCAAAATCGAAAGTCTCACAATCCGAATATTGAATGGGGGTTTACGAATTGAGAGATCAGTTCAGGATGCGCGATTTGATCGAAGAGAGCGCGAGGCTAGATAAGATCTCTTTTTTTCTAGGAACGGTAGCAGCCTTATTGGCACCTTCATCCGAGGATGAAGACGAAATGAGGACGAGCGAAAGGATGGACGAACGGCAAGGGGGAAAGAGCGCCTTCCCTTATCCGTTCACAAAATGCCGCGGCCGAGCTACGAAGTCGATAGCGTATCGCTTTCCACGGACCCAAAGGTTACCGAATCGTTCTGAGACTATCTTAATGGCAGGATAGATCGTTTGATACTATGGCCGAGTCGTAAAGGCTATTGCTCTGCCCTCCACATCCCTTCTTCCTCCATTCGTCCCCGCCGTCTCCTTCCGTAGCTGAGAAAGCTGGCTTAGCGCCACCCGGATGCTTCTACCCCTCGTGCCTCTATACGCACCTCGTTCGTAACCCTCAGAAATGTCGACATAGAGCACCGGTATACTCGATCCAATACCATTCAGCGGGGCATAATTAATTACTATATCGATATCCCGGATTATTCCCCAAATCCGATCGAGTAATATGCATGACGCATATTAAGGTGTAACTTAAGGAAACACTATTTTATTATTTTATATATACAATCTATATATTATTTCCTGTCACGTGATGTAAGATGCATTACATTTCTTATGACAAAAAATTACTGCATAATTTACAACATTAACAAACGATCTCTTTATGTACCATTTTCCGGAGTAAATTATGTAAAATCTATATAATATATAAATTATTATATATAACAATCATAAAAGTTTGACAAGGAGAGAAAACTATTATATTGAAATTATTTAATGCTCCCTTTCTACCTTCCGCTCTGAAATTTATATGTATATTCGGAACAATGCGACCAGCATGTAACTTAATTAAGGTAACGACGCAAACCCGACCACGGGTTTGTGGCTACCGTTTCTCTATATCCGGCTCGCGTAATATTATCTAGTCTGTTCTCTTGTTCCCTTCGCAACTCGTAAAACGCCGCAATGCTAGCTCGAAATTGTTGTCTGTTACGTACGTTTACTGCGTCTTTTGCTAGATCCGTTCCGGTCAAAAAGTGCGGAAAGCAGCTCACATTTATATACCAAATCAATCATTTCTTGGTTTGAGAAAGATGATCACTCGAAATTTTAATGTGTTTTTTTTACTATCTAATAAATTAAATATTAAAATTTAAAAAATCCGCAGTATTGTATATATTTTCGAATATGAACTTTTCGAATGTTTTTTCATAAAGCGTTTTATATTTAGAAATTTGTATTTATAAAATCCTAAAATAATAGAGAACTTTTTTGATATTTTTGTAAAGAAAATCTTAATAAAATTTTATAAAGAATATAGAAATGCAGATATAATTACATATAATTATTCCCATCTTAAGCATCAATAATTGAAAACATAATATATATTACGTATAAATTGAATTTTACAAATTTAATATCTGCGAATATATAAATCGTACATTTTGTGCATATAATTAATAAAAAATTTAAAATACACGATTGTAAACACATTAAAAAATTAAGAGCACTTATTGGCAATATATTATAACATATCAAAGCTTATATGAAAAACCCGTTATTATATTCTTATCATTTCTTTACTTATAAGAACGGTTTCGCATTGAACAGCAAACACACGATAGGAGATATTAAAGTGTCAAAAGAGGTGATAGGTGGTTCGTAGAATAGGCATAACTGTCTATTTAGAATAACGATTCGCACGTAAACAGAATTTATGGACAATCATCGTGCTATTTAGTCGATGTCCTTTTTTTTACAAATCGGAAAAAGAGAACGTGAATGTTGAAGAGCGCCGACGACGGCATTCTCTCTCTCTCTCTTATCCCGCCCCTGTCATTCAAAAAGGTGTCAACGGCAATAGCTTTTACGAGATACTTATTAATTGTTACTGCGCTTTTACGACGACATAAAAGCACAGGCTACGACCATTTGAGTGGGCATAGTGCTGTAAGGGGGAATCCTCCGATGGATTATTACCTCCGACGAGACTGTACGGTATATAGTTACACATATACTCACGCGCGTGCCGATACTTCATCGATTCGACGACAGGTTAAGACGAAGACTCATAAAAATAAACGCATGAACAGTAAATAAAATCGTCAATTATGTTGTATATGGTACTTATTAAAATTACAGATTATATGGCATCCTCTTATTATGCATTTCAAAAATATATATTTGACAGTTTCTCCTTTTTAAAATGTAAATAAATTAGTGGTGAGCTTTTTGTATTTTTCATGGAAAAATATGTCACGTTATCTGAAGGAAAAATTATTAAAAAAAAAAAAATACAAATAGATATTTTTGAAATGTATATATCTTACATACTACTATACGTATTTATCTAAATAAATTGTTCAATTTCCATTATTGTCCAGTATGATTTAACATTTTTTAGAGCATATATTTTATACATAACTCGCATATATATTTGTAATTGTAAATTTCTTGAATTTTATGCATCATGGGTCTCACACAAGCATCTGGCCTTGCGCTATAGTACGTCGTGCTGCATCCTATTCAGGGGTCAGTGAACAGTCTATCGAAGCTGTGTGGCACGTTCTTGACGTTGCAGGCTAAGTATGTGCTTTGCACATAAATCATATAGCGTATAATTAAATTCTGAAATAATTTCAGAAAAGCTTTAGACCTTCGAGAAATGTATCTTCTAATTAAAAAAATTATATAACTTTTTACAGAAAGATTCTTGCAAAGCTATACAAATATGTGCGAAATCCTTCAATGTGATCAAACAACTACTCATGGACTACAATGTTATATCCATGAATTGCAATGTCTTCTAAAATCAACGATTAAATTTACTATTGACATTAATACATTACTTCCTGTCAGTGTAATATTATTATTGCATTGTTATGTTCTCCAATTATTCTCGTTGTCATCACTGTTTACTATAATCGAATATAAATACATATATACGCGTATCTGTTAGACTATTAACACACAATTTATTATATCCAGAATATAAGGAAGAAACTAAATCGTGTTATTCGTTGAGCTTCAACGCAAACGGTAACGACTTACATTTTCATCGAATCATTTCAGGACGGAAAGCGTTCCGTGGGAAATGCACAAAGCCGCGCGCAGTAAAGAAGAAAAGAATGAGCAAACGGAAGTGTGCATAGCGACTTAAATGATGCGAATGTTAGGAGTTGGATTCTTGAAGACCGCGCGAGAGTCCCCTGGTAACGTCGTCGGATATTGGTGTTGGTGGGTGGTGACGTAGTCTAGGCTCCGGAGCTTTGGATAACGATTACAGAAAGACGACGAAGCAATGCGCAAATAAAAGAGAGTTTTTCTTTTCCCCGAGCTCCCCCCCCCTCACCCTTCCCCCTCGCTGCCACGGCTTATCTCCGCACTAAATCCAGCGATTTTAATACGCGTTTCTCTCGGCAATTTCCGCGCTACACATTCCGCACCGCCGACTTAGCACCCCTCCGTCCACGATCCGGGACCCCGGAGGTCCTGGAGGTGTGTGTTCATCCTTCTTCCTTCCGTTTTGCTTCCCACCGTCGCTCGGGGTTCCCCCTTCTTTAAACGAACTTTATTTTTACGGTGCTATTTAAAGCAATTTCTGATTTCCCTTAATTCATTACGGCGCCGTTCCCTACAGTCCTCTTAATACGCGCGAGCATTGCTAGCATTTCTCATCCACCTCCGCACGGTGTGTACGAAATTGCTAGGTTGAGATTTTTTACGATTCGATTCTTCATGCCGCTGGTATTATCAGGAATTGTATATCTCAATTACTCGGTCGCGTTGCATACTTTCGGGCAACGTTAAGAGTCTCAGACTGTTCTATAAATGTCGAAACGTAACATATAATTTGCGAATTTCTAGATTGCACACTGAGAGAATTTTTCGTTATATTTTACCGCAAAATTCACTACAAATTTGGGACAACTTGGTAACCTGTCAAATATTATCGATAACGATAGGAATTTTTGAAATATACAAAAGAAATTTTACAAACGTAATAAAAATTACCATGCAGATTGTAAAATTAATCAAACATATTTTATATTTTATTGTGGTAGATATTAATATTTTTTATTGTGGTAGATATTAATCAGAGAAACTCATAAAATTCTTCAAATACCCTGTTGTACCACGACTACCATGATTTTCAGGATAAATTCTAAGAGAAAATTCTCTCTGTGCATTTTCGCACGTCGTCATATACTGTTCAACACGAGATCGTGTTGCGATGAATTCGAAAAGTCAATAAATCCGCCGTCAGTTGTGTATCTGCATCATCTGCGCAAACTTTCTTCCCGCAAAATTGAGTCAGATATTTGAGTTATTGAATGGCGTTCGTCCCTTGGGAAGAAATGGCCCTGGTTTAACAGAACCTCTGCTCTCCTACGTCTATTCCACACACCCTCCTTGTAACACATTTATTGCTATTACATAGGAAACAGGGGAGGGCAACTTATAAATAAGAAGCAGTAACAGTGAGACTTAATGATCGATTGTGGTTTACTGAGCATCACTTTTAATTTGAACAAGAAAGATAGTAACAATATATCGATTATTATTTCAAAGCTTTTTTTCGCCATCGCGCTATTTTGTACGTAAACATAAAAATGTTCTACGTCTCTTTACTTCACTAAATATATCCGTAGCTTTAAGTAAATTCTCAAAATTTATATAATAGAGTTATTAATTGAATTTATCTGGAAGATGCCACAATTTAAGTTTATTTTTATGAAACTTGTTCCTATCTTTTTATCTTGCTAAAAGTGCGATGAGATAAAATCAAAATTATATTTCGGCGATATATGATCTCACGATGTATAAAGCAGATATCTGTCTACTATAATATTCTTATGTTACCGCAGAACCCTTGACAAATCACGTAAAACCCACTCATTATATATTCATATTTATTTCACTACGCTAATCGAAATCACGTGTCTCTTCCATATGAATTTACATGACAATTATTCGTGCAAGCCATAATTAATGGGTAGCTCGAGATCAAAAATGAAAACGAATATCTGTCGGTCGGCCATAAAGGTGAAAGAGGAACGATACACAGGTAGACAACGCGATAAATATGATTTTTGTGTGAAACCGACTGGAAGATTCGGGATTTGATCATCAAGGGTGGTCCCCGTCCTCGTACATCACGCAAGGAGAGTTCTCTGCCAGTCGTTTGGCTCCTCCCTCGAGCTGGAAAGACCCACGAGGAGGTCAGCGATACCCATGGACAGTCAAAGACATTCAAAATCCCATGATGTCGTTCGTCACTTCAACCTAAAAGGGGACCGACTCTCCTTTCGTCTCTTTGTCCAATCTCTCGGCTCTTTTTCTTTCCGATGCATCTTAATCTAGATGTACCCGGCCCCTGACCGTCGTGCCATCTAACAACTAGTCCTATCTTGCTCGAACCTTCCACATCTCTTCCACCCTTCTTCTAACACTTTCCCCTTTCCTACTGTCTCTCACGTCCTCATGTAGCCCGGCAAGTTTCTACGATGTGTGCTCGTTATTTTACCGTTATGCGTGAGCCGACTTTTTCTCTTTCTTTATTTCGCCATTCTATTTATGGATGGCAAACAAGCGGACAAAGCGCGAACTGAGTAATCTCCGTGACTATCGCTGATATAGTTGCTTGTTCGACCGTTCTTAACGACTTCGACTGGCCATCGAGGTCCATTTATCCAATTTGCCATTTGTCTGCCTACAACAGCGCTCAACTCTTAATGAATATCCTTTTAAATGCAGAATAGCGCCGCATATATAGATATATACATGATACGAGCTCTCTTTTAGAGCTGCATAAAATTCCAACATATGATTATATATAAATCATCTTTATACGTTATTCTACAATAAATTAAATTTCTATTACTGCAATATAAAAATGCATATACACATTATATGTATGTACACTATGATCAAAAAGTTCCGGGAATTGGTAAATAAAACAGATTTTTTGTTAATTTTCGGGTACATTTATTTTATCGCCTTCAAAGTAGCATCTATCTGAAGCGATGCACATATGCCAACGCTTAACCCATTCATCCATACACTTTTCATAGTCCGATGAAGGAATGGCTTTCAATTCCCTCGTCGCATTTTCTTTTATTTCATCTATGCTCGAAAATCTTTTTCCACGAAGCGGTAATTTAAGTTTTGAGAACAGGAAAAAGTCGCAGGGTGCCATATCCGGAGAATACGGTGCTTGTTGGATGGTATTTACTGCGTGTTTGGTCAAATAGTCGGCCACAATGCGTGCTTTGTGAGAGGGAGCGTTATCATGGTGCAAAATCCAAGAATTGTTTTTCCATAATTCCGGTCGTTTTCTACGCACAGCATCTCTCAAACGCCTCATTATGCCCAGATAATACTCCTTATTGATTGTTTGACCCGTTGGCAGGTACTCATAATGAACAACGCCTCGATAATCAAAGAAAACAAATTCCCGGAACTTTTTGATCATAGTGTATATAAAATTATCTTTACTTGTATTTATATACAGGGTGTCCGGTAATTGAAGGATCACCCGTCGTGTGCAGGTAGAGCGAGTTAAACCGAGTAGAAAAGTCCTGTACCATTTTGCAATCTTTGCAATAATTAATGAGAAATGAATTAAACAAGATCGGCCAATCCGCGCGAGTTCAAGCGCGCGGCGAGAAGAGACTTCCCACTGTTATGTGATACTACGCGCGCGGCGAAAACAAATAGCTTAATGTTTACGCGGTTGCTCGGCACACGACAAAGCGGGGAGGAGCACTTTACAAAGGACAGTGGCTATGTACGAGCGACGAAAAAAGCTGGACCCCCGCGTGGGCTGTTTAATTCATTTCTCATTAATTATTGCAAAGATTGCAAAATGGTACAGGACTTTTCTACTCAGTTTAACTCGCTCTACCTGCACACGACGGGTGATCCTTCAATTACCGGACACCCTGTATATATATACATTTTTGAAAATTATTTAATCATTTATAATGAGTCAACGAGTTTTAATTGGTTCGAAAATAGGAAATCAATAATGTATACAAATATTGTTATAAATTTCAAAAGTTTGTATTATCCATTGTCCCTCCTCTCGGTCGCTACAGCGATAACACCACCGAGATTCGTCCAGATTTACGAATCAAGTATAAACATTGAGGAGATTACGGGATAGCTCGTTTTAAGTTTTAACGAGATCCCCTCAGCGCGGTGTCGGCGGCATTATCAAATAATTGAGAGATGTAACTCAGCGCTATCTCGCTATTCCCTGTTCTTCTCGTTCCTCTTCCAATCTCTCTCCTTTCTCCCTTATTCGCCGACTAGACTAAGACTACATCGATTCTACGATATTATCTATTTGTTAATTACACATTCATCTAGCAAGATGAAAGAAGATTGCAACGATATATTATTGCCATATAAGGAAAAAATTATATTTCAATAAGTTGCATGCAATTAAAGATATTTTATGTGCACCAACTCTCACATTTTATCTATAGATAATCTTATATTTATATACGTATATATCATAAATATAATATATAAAATTCAACTTTTGTTTCGATAAAAATTCCTATTAAATATATTTGCTCATAGTTTGAAATTAATTATTTTTTCATGAATTATTTTCCAGGGGCAGTACACATCTTCCCTAGAAGAGAAAATGGCGTCGAGTAATCTTTATCTTTCAGGTAATGTATAAGTGCCCGAAAAGAGAACAATGAATATTACTGAGATATGATATCATGAATAGTCTGAATCCAGCGTAACGAAGGCATCGCATCTTCGTGGTGTGATCCAACGAAATATAAACAAGCCCGGCGGGCGGTAATGCGTCTCGTACGTCACGTAGAAAGATTAAACAGTTAATAAGAATAAGAGTCTCTTCGTCTCGGACTCTCCTCCTTTATTTCTCGAACGGGGTTCCTTTCGTAGGTCGCGGTACGATAGCGGAGGAGGAAGCGAGAGAGTAAATGATAGGAAGGGGAAGACTTCCACGGGTGGTTGGAGGGAAATGGCGGCCATCTTTCCCGCGGGCTCTTCTCGAGAACCAATCGCCTCTCTCCTACGGACATTAAGGCGGCAACTTCGACTGAAGAATTGCCTTTGCCACGTTAGACACATTTTTCTCGCTTTTCCTTTATTCTCTCCTCCGGCTCCAGAAGTCCCGGGACTCTTTCCTCCCTTCCTTCTCTCTCCCTCAGACACACACACACACACACACACACACACACTCTCTCTCTCTCTCTCTCTCTCTCTCTCTCTCTCTCTTTCTCCTTCGCGTCGAAAGAAAGCTGCTCTTCCACTATTTTTCTTGTCCTCCGCCATCCACGACGCGCCGTTTCGCATCTCTTATTTTCTTTGTTCAGTCGGACCAAACCCCGTTGCACCCCTAAAGTTTTTTCTTATATATAGGTATGGGAGGGGTGTAATAGTGTTCATCCCTGAAGTGAGCTTCATCGAGCGGCAGGTGGCTGACCTTAATAACGCGCCAGGAAACGTTCCACAAGATCCTTCGATAAAAAAAAAAGAAAAAGAAGAACGCCGCACAGGTACTATATTTGAAACGTCAGTTGCGAGATTTACGCACGAAACTTTCGTCGCGGTTCGTCGCGATAGATAGACCGAAAGCGGGAGAGAAAGAAAGACTTTCGAACTCTCTTCTGTGGGAAAGTTCGAACAATCGATACATTTCACCGGAGATCGTAATAGACATGAGTATGAGTATTTAGGTCAAAAGTGAATGGTAGAGCATCTATAAAATGCATCCCTACACCAGTTTAGTACAGAAGGTTCGAATTCGTCACGTCTCTTGAGCATATAGAATTTTGATGCAGTTTAATAGCTCCATTCTTCTGCTTTATTATATTTTGACAGGGAATTGAGATTACATAATACCTTTAAAAGCTATAAAAGCTACAAAGAGAGACAGAAAAGCAGATGCTGGATATAATATCGTCTCTCGTAATGTAATTTTAACTTTTCATCATATGATTTATTTCTTATCGATGCACCATAGAATTCGTATGGGACACATTGTATTAAATTGAGTTCGATATTGTTGTTTTAAGCGATGAAATTTAGAGATATTATTGTATTTAATGAAATAAAAGTTATGCAAATGTAGAATATACATATATAGAAAAAATTAAAAAATTCTCTGTTACTATACTAAGGCTATTCTCGAACCGCAAATATAAACAATATAGATCATTGCCATCACAGTCACTATAATCGTACGATGCTTTATCGATATAGAGCGGTTTACTCGTTGTGTAGGTTGTTTTGTCGTCACATCGTGGGATATTTCCAATTCATGAACGACCTAGCTGAACTCGCAACGAATACTCGCTTATTTCGAGTACCTAAAGTCCCTTACTTCGTGGAACATGAATAAAGCACCGCATCGCGAAAACAATGTTTTATTCATTTAAACAACGACCGATCTCTGCGGGATATAAGTCTCAAATAAAAAATTTTAGAATGCAACATACAGTTTGTACCCGCAATACCCATATATTTAATGTCTCTAATAAATAAATAAAGATGTATTTTTCTTCTTCAGATATTTTAATAAATATCTGAACGCAATGTGACATTTTTTTTCTTTAAGAGCAAAGAAATATTGAGAATATATTTTCATTAATATTATTCATTATTATAAAAATAAATTTAGCGTGATTGTTGTACGATCGTTGTATTATATGGATATTAACTGAACCAAAAATTTTACTAACTACTATAAAAGTGTTGCATCATATACCTACATATAATAGCAGTGTACAAATGAATTATTCGTATTGTGAGTATTAGGGATAACGACTAAGGATTATTGACAAGTAGATAAATAAATGCCAAGCCCTTTTCTGTCACGGTTAAGGGTATATAGAGGGAAAAACCTCTCTTTCTTAACTTTATGGCAACTCGCTCGTGCTGTACCGGCAGCACTCCGGCAAAGTCGTCAAAGACTTTTACGAGCGGGCAAACGGGATTTAAAGTGACGATGATGCAACCTCAAGGTGCTCACTTTATCCTTCACAGCCTCATAAATGTAACTGATGACATTGCCAGATACGTTTGACTTCGCATCTTGTCTCTTCAATTCCGCCACCCGCAGCGAGCGTGGATTTATCGATAGAAGTGCCATGAAACATCTTCTGGTGATGTTAGTAGTCATAAAAATTTAAGGACCCATTTATCTGGGCTAATTCTTCAGTTCGTTTGCTGCTTGTTTCATTGAGTCATTATTGTTTTGTGTTTAATTCATTATTTGAATTTTCCAAGTATACAATTCAATAGCAAATGTTATCCAATAATCATTTGCAAAATAAAAGTAATTTAACATTATATTCAAAATACACTAAATGTGAAGAATAATCGCTTAATGAAAAATGTTATAGTTTAAATTACGATATTTTAATTGAAAGCAATTTTTTACATTTTTGCATGTCTTTATTGCTTGATCTAAAGGGAAAAAATCGTTAACTGTTCTCTTGTAAGTTTATATTTGATATTATATGGCAAGATATAAGATATTCATATCACGTATCACGGCGATTTATATAATGAAACGATATAAATTTTAATTTTATATACATATATACATATACATATGATATGGATATATAGTGGCGCCATCTCACAACAGAAATCTTCAACATTACATCTTACGTAGAAAGTAAGCGGTTGTAAGTAAGTAAAACAGCGATCCTAAAACAGTTTTCGATATTGACTATACATGATAATATGAGTAAGAAAGCTATTGTTATATGTAAGAAAAAATAAAACTTACACATATAGATATGATTAAATTATTAAAAGTATATGCTTGAATAATTTTAGATTTATTTGATTACGTAAACATGAATTATTATTAATTCAGGGAACAATAAAACACTTCTCAAATTTAAGTTCTAACATTGCCCAGAGATAGTAAAAGTAGTCATGTTGTCGTCAAATTACATCAAAATACGTCAAAATGACTACTTTGGTACCTGGAAGATCTCTTGTCAAAATATAAAAGTATATAATAAAATAAAAGATGCCGAAATAATCTAAAATTATATATAAAAAAATGACTATAAAATATTTACTTGAAAAAAAAGGATGTTAAATCGATACTCGAATGTATCAAAGTTCTTTCGAAAGTCTCGAAGTTTATTATTGCTTCTTTTCCGTGATTAGTTCTTTTACTGTGAGCAGTTGTCATTATCAAGATCACGTAATTTGACAACAAGTTAATGACAATGTAAATAATTTTATTCATTTAATACATACATATTATTTTTAAAGAACAAAGAAAATTGTAATGCACCCTTCTTGAGTTTACAATAATATGTGGAAAAACTGTCATTGCAAATATTACGTATTTCAAAAGTTCAGGGTTGATCAAGGGCTTACAATTAGCACTGAATAATTTTACACGCGCGCTTTGTAATATTTTGCTCGTTACTGGCTCCATCTATGATCTTTCAAGATTAACAACTAGCGAGAAACTGATACAGTGAAACAGAGGTTTACATGAGAAAACATTTCATTCGTGTGACGACAGAGGGCTCGATCTTTCGTGTCGTGCCCCTATGATCGTATTTAAAGTGATATGCAAATGTCTTTTTCGCTGATTTATGATTGAATTAAAACTGACAATTATCGTTATTGTAACATCATATAAGGAAGTAGCAGATAATAAATTTGACCATAAAACACTTTGAGCTAGTGCGGTTACGTTCTGTAAGGCTGGTTTAGTGCTGAGTCGCGTGTAACAGCGCTCGTTAAAACAGCCATAAACCACGTAACCGTCCGCGGAGCTTGTACGGACATCCATGTTTCACAGTCTTACGCGTTCGAATCAAATATATAGAATTTTTATATGCTACTTACTATTTGCTTAGCTTAGAATTTATAATACATATTTTTATTTGACATGCACGCGCATATTTGATGATGGTATGCAGTCATCAATTATTTTTATATTTATATCATTGTTTTTAATTAAGTTTTATGTAAAACAGTTTAAATATTAATTATAAATTCTTCTTGAAAATTGCGATACTGCAATGCCTAATACCTGTGAGATTATTACTCATTAAAGTTATTAATCTGCTTCTAATAACAATGTATCATATGTTGATGTAGAGAAAACTGTTTAAATGTCTTTTTTGACAATTGGCTATTTGTTAACTTTCCACTGGTGATAAGTCGCAACCTAAGACTCTGCAGGCATTGCAGGAATTATCCTTCAAGTAATCCAATATCGAAGCAGTTTAAGACTTGGCCGTAAGAGTGACATTGTTACTGATTCTATGAAAACTGCTAGAAATTTTTGCTCTTTTTATTTCTGACTTTACTTTGATTATTACATTTGAATGTGATAAATATTTCAATTTAAAGTAATATAAATTATTTCAAAATTTAATTATTAATAATATATTTTCTTAAATTGTGGAATAAATTCCAAATTAAAGATAATGTCGAATAAAAGGAAAAATCAAAGTTTCTATCATATTATATCTTCATTATATCACATTCATTATTATGGCATCATATTGAAAATATTCTGTTATATGAATTTAGAATATTTTTAAAAAATATACTACAATATTTTTAGCATCGTTTTTGCAAAATATAAAAAATTATAAAATATAATCGTTACAGAAGCGTATACATTCTATGAATAAAAATTGTTTGAAAATGTAGGAAGAGAAATATAAATATGGAATATCATACACGTGAAGATTTTTGACTTTGTATTGTAGATGTTATGCTTTAGAAAGAATCTTTGTGAATTACAATTGTTTAATTCTTTCTCTTTTTGGCAGCTGTTTTCCTGTTTCCGATGGTAAAATTCTTAATGATACGTACTATATTGAATAATTTTCATTTAATGTTTCGAAATTTATGTAACTCCTTTTGGAAAATATCAAGCTTAAGTAATAACAAATACAAAATATATAATTATCAGTTTGCAATTTTTTCTTGTATTTAGAAATTTTTAAGTAGTATTCCATATATTTAAATGTATATCAAGTTTGAAAAAAATGAGAAATATAAAATATTAATGTGACTATAAATTAAATAATATCTGATGTTTGCTTAATGAAATATATGGATGAAATAAAAAAAAACAAGATGATATTCCATATTTTGTATCTTCCCTTTTACATATTTAAAATAATGAAATAATGGACAGATAATTCCATTCCAAATATTAGAAAGTCTTTTTATAAAGAGCACAAATTCACATAACTCACGACATGAGGCATGTGACATGTAAAAGAGAAAAAGAATATTTTTATCAATAATTTATAAAAGAGAAACGCTTTTTTCTCTCTTTTCTTACCCCATTCGCGTCTCCTCTCTCGATTAAGCCAATATAGATTTACCGCCGAAAACAAGCTCGCGTCCGAAACAGGCATTAACACTACAAGCCGATCACTCTTGGTACTGTTCAATAATCAATCCCGATTTATGCGGACCTCTCGTCACGATTTCGCGGCTGGGCGAAAAAAATCCATATTTAAAGCATCATCTGATCCGCGTTGTGCCGCGATTCTGGCCAATCGTGAGCGTATAATGGCCACCATGGAGCCACGTAACTTCATCCGACTGACACTAGATGTCGGTGGCGTGGTTGATCGTAAATCGTAGCAAGATTCCCGCCCATCGCATACCGGTAGGCGGTGCCACGGCATTTCGTGACGTCATCGCGCATCCCTTCCACGTAAGCAGCTCACTCTCCCCTCTCCCTACGCGCCGTTCTCAACGACGCCGAGTCCCCCTTTTTTTTCTCCGCCACACTCCCGACCGTCGTACGGAGAACTCTCGGGTGGGCCACCATCCCCGGTCATCTTCATAAATGCGAGATGGCCGTTTGAAATGGTATTGAGGCTAATTTGAGCAGCGCTTATGTGATACAGTGTTTGTTTATTGCTTACTAAAGCGGCCCGGATTAAATATAAAACAGTTGACAGAGAGTAGACGTCGAGCTAGACGGAGTGGCGCTTCGTCGCGAGCGAACGTCGGCGGCGTCGTCCGACGGACGTGTTTGTACTCTCCGAAAAGCATATGCAACCTTATGAGCCTTTCCTTAGCGCTGTTTATTTTTTTCTCCCCCTCGCGCCGCCTCCCTCTAACCTTCTAACGATCCGCCGCGTTTGCAAGTCGTTTTCGTTCTATTGTAAGTTCCACGCTCTTGCAACGCCGGCAACTTTAAAGCACTACTCTGTGATATACGCGACTTTACGCAGTTCTAGCATCTTTACGAAACACTGGAATGGATCAGTCGCGGATCGCTCATCATCGCTTGAGCTGAACTAATCGGAGGTGCCTTATCGCATTATAGTGCCAACAGCGTTAAATATTTTACGATAATTTGGACGTCTCTCTCTCCTTGGACGTAAAATTTCAACGCGAAGGGAAAATCTCACTTCGACTCTAAAACGGTATAAGGCACACACATTCGCCACCCCTAATCTGAAAATATGTTTCATCTCGGCACGTTCGTTACCTCCAACAACGGGAGATCGGATGTACCGACACTTTAACCTTCCTCCCTTTCGACATTGTGCATTTATACATATATTCGCAGCACGATATTCCTGGCAAATTGTGTTTATAGGAATAGTGAAACATATTTGTCCCAGAGGAAATATAGACCTTTAGTCTCCGCGTCGAAGAGGTAGGGGAGCGGCAGGAGGGGGGAGGGGGGAGTTGGATTGTCTCTGTGGAGACGCTATGTCACTAAAAAGATCAATACGCCATCGCTGCTCGGCGTTCGCCGGAATCTAGATGGTGCAAGTGTTCGTACCTACCTATTTACACGCCAAGTGCCACGTATCTAAGCACATCTCCGTGTGTCCTGTATCTTTCAATACGCACATTCCAAAATATTACAAGCGTCTCGAACGACGACTATTAACGACTGCGCCGGATAAGAAAAACGTAGACGGCAATTTCGTTATTTTATTTTACGAACGCCCGTATACATTATATTTACAATGCAGAGTCTCGAAACAAAACAGAGCGAAATAAATCGTATACGTCATAAGATGAATTCCAATTCTATCTGTGCGCGGCGAGGAATCGAATTCGAGCGACGATATTTTTCCATAGTTCGGGGCATATTTATGTGTTTACCATGCGTGTGGCATTTTTTTCAGAGCTCGCGTTTATATTACTTTAATGGGAAAGAAGTATGTTTGTATACGTTTTCAGTTATATGCAAATCAGTATGATTTATATTTATTCAATGCTGCAATTTTACCTCGACATCATATATTTATTTGTAAAAATAAAATGATTTATATATAGGAATTACGACAAAGAAATAAGTTATACCTCTGTCTCTCTCTCTCTTTTTTTAACAGATATCACGGAATGTGATTGAAAAGTTACTACCGCTTTTATAAATACTTATATTTGTATTCGGCTTAAATATTATTTATATGCAGGAATAACAACGTTTACGTCAGTCTGTAAAAATTAGATATACTATAATTAGAATAACGAAGCATAGCTGTGAAAATTGTCTAAATTACTTTAATAATTTTTCGTAAGCGTTAGGTCAAAAAAAAAACAATGATATATTTTTTCGAAGGGATGCAAAAACGTGTTTGTGCAGTTTTTAAATCCGCGTGCGTGCATACACGATATTAAACGTTAAAACATAGTTACTCGTGCGTGCTAGTACGGCATCGATGTGTGACCGTTTTACACGTGTAACACCATACAATGGCCGTAAATGGTATCAACAAGTGGATGCTTAAGTGCCATTATGAAACGTTGATTATGGACATAAACCATATTATGTATTCGTGAGTATATCAAGATACCGTAAGCGCGTTTCTTCCTACGCCAGATTATCGCTAGTGCTTATTGTATATAATCGGATAAAGCGCCTGTGAAAAAGCGCTCTCCTTCTTCTCTCTCTCTCTCTCTCCAAACGCAAAATCGTCAACGCGATATTAATTCGCAGAATTAATTTGTATAAATTGCCGCATCGAATACTTTAATACCGTATGTGCATCGGCGAGCGTGTAAGTCGCGACATACATAAACAACTGTGCTCAAATCGATCGATTAATACCGGCAATAAATGTTTATGAAACGTGAATCATTCGATTGGGTTTATATAGCTCGAACGTTTTCTTCTTTTTATAGCCCCTATCGCGCGTATTTGATATATAAAGACGTCTTCAAGACGTTCGGGAAGTAAATAGAATTTCGGCAGTACATTACTTAATAGCATCTACGTCATATTTCATTCGTATGTAGTTCCATATCCTGATACACGGGGGTTAATATCGTGAAAAAGGCTAATTCCGTTGATTACCACTTCTATCTGCATTTACTTTCGTAATATGGGTTCCCTAATTAAGCGTTCTCACGCATTTTCGCTAATTGCTTTGATATTCATTAAATGTGTGCGAGTCGTTGTGTCTCTCTCTCTCTCTCTCTCTCTCTCTCTCTCTCTCTCTCTCTCTCTCTCTCTCTCTCTCTCTCTCTCTCTCTCTCTCTCGTAAATAATTTTCAATAGTTGATAAATTATATATTGTGAAAGACATATTCGTAGTTTATGTTTACATGTTATCGACAAATGAATCAAAGCAACGCATCACTTGTGTTTAAAAGTATTCACTGTTTTTAAAACGAATTTGTTCCGTGATTTTTTTAAAGATAAATTTTGAACATTGTAAAATTATTGGTTTCCCCCCCCCCCCAAGAATGAAGTTAACTTCATAAAATTCCAAAACAAATATTGGATTGGAATATTTCTAAGTAAATTCACAAAAATATACATTCTAAATTTCAACAATTAAATTACATCTCACTTTTGCTTGATCTACAAGAATTGCCGAGGAAACCATAATACGGAATAAATGGGCAATTAATGCTCTCATATAAGCATTGAAAATGATGTGTTATAATATCGACGTTCGCTTTCTCGAAAACGCAGAGTTCGATTATTTGTCTCGGCGAAATATTTCGTAAAAACCTAATACGATTTACTCGCGGATAGGAACGGCAGGCGTAGGCAGTGCTTGCCCCTCGAAACGCGTGTTCCCTCTAATCTGCACGTCAGCAATTTACTTCGGGCCGAGCCGACCAATTATGTGGAAAACGGCGAAGAATTTGCGAGCGCCGCACATGCAATGCACGCACATAGGGTCGGCGGATATTATGCGGCGCAAGGTAGTCGTTAGAGACAATCTGAGCTTTTCATCTCCCGGTGTTGGCCGAAGGGGCAAGAACCAGACAAGAAAATTGCAACGCGAAACAAAAAAAAAGAAAAAAAGAAAGAAAAAAATAAACGCCGAGGGTAATGAGCGTGTGTCGGTTAAATTGCCGACTACGATAACGACGCGGCCTTACGATCGATATTTTCGGAGTTGTCCAATACCTTCACGCAATAATAACGTGCGAAATGTCGCGTAAAAAGTTATCTGTATTTCAGTATCTACCGTTTTCGCGTTCGCCAATTGCACCGATCGCGCTGAGGTACAAATTTGATACGTTTCTTCCTCTACTTTTTGCGATACGCGAAACGGATATGACAGAAAAAACCAACCCCCCCGATGCTCTAAGTTATATCGGCGATTTAGTGAATTCTCCCGATCCCTTATCTCCTATGCAAAAAAATTTAGTCTACGATAATTGCAGAATGTTTTCTCTTTGTTATTAACTTGTTAGTATCATAGATTTTACTAATTGTAAGGCTCCTTTTGCCTTCATCCATTACTTAAATAATATACATATAATAACATCATTATAACTCTTTAAGCAGTAAAAATATATTAAACATATTTAGTTATATCTTTATAAAACGCACGCATCTTGACTTGATTTTCCGTGACACAATACAATATACCAATCTTTTTTTTTGGATTTATATCAATAGTCATTATAAAAAATGTATAATTTATGTACTTACCCAAGTTAACGTTAACAGCAATTAATCTTATTTATGAAAGATTCATCAAAATTTACACTTTTTTACACTTTACTTCTTCGTCGCATAAAGATTAGAATATGCACATTTTACATGAATTACAGTCCAACCGTAGAAATATTTACAAATGTAATTTTACAAGGTTATAAAACACGTTAAAACCGATTGTTTCAATAACTCGAAATATAAGATCGTTACAGATCGCGGAAATTTTTAGAAAGCACTATCGAACGAACGAGAAGAAACTGACAGAGAGAAGTTTGCATTTTGATATATCCCTTCTAGACTAAGCAAGGACTTTCTCTATTGGTCGCGACATATCCCGCTCCCGCAACTTTGCTTGTTTCGGAGAAAAAAATTGCCTGGAGCGATAGACCAAAGACTTTCCTTCAACCCTATTGCCTTAAAAAAATGAAATCTTTACAGCTGTCCTAGCCGCGCCGGCGGTGGTCTCGGCGAAAGTGTCGTCGCCAGAGGATTCTTCTAAAAGTCATTTCAATCCTTGTAGATTCACTATAATACTCTCTCCAATCCATCGCGCTTCATGATGACGATAGTAACTTGCCATTAGAATTTCGTACACCGAAAAAAATTGTATTCTCGAAGTAAGAGACAAGTGTATACTATAAGTGTATAAAATCCCTCTTAACAGATATTCTTAAGTTTTTCTACATCCTCTAAAACTAAGAATATTTTTTTCTTTTTTTGTTAATAACAAACGGTCGTATGTTTTTTACGCGGATCGTTCATTTGGCGTTATATGGTCATATTGTTGCAGCAACGTATATGATATAGTGTTGCAATTTACAGTGCAGTGCAGTGTTTGTCACTGAATGGTTTCAGTTTATTAGAAAAACGGATCAAGTTAATAAGTAGCTCGAAAAAGAAGACTTGAGCGACTTAGGAGAAGTGTTCACGAGTAAGTAACGTATAATATAATCTAATTTAATCGTTCAGGTGCCTCATGCTCGGTCTATATGTACCATGTGCTGTAAAATAATGTATTTTTTTGTTAATGTTAAAATAAATCCCATTTCGCTTACATTTTTAATAATAAATTAGGAATATTTGATACTAATCTTTAAAGAATTCCCTTCTTAAAATAAGAGGCTCCTTTTGGCGCCTATTTTAGAACAGAGTATTCTAAAAATAAGTGGGAAATTCTTAAGATGAGAATACAATTTTTTCAATGCACGCTTGTAATTTATCATGGAATCGCGCATAAGTGACAAGCCATTTTCTATCGCGAGATATTGGAGTTCCTTTTCAATTCGTTCAGTTCGTCACGAGTTGAATGTTGACGAGCAATTTCTTGATTCAACGTCACGGAGTTCCTAGCATCGGCGATTTACATTGTTGCACACGGGAGAAGCGAAAGCTCATAAAGAGCAAAGAGATATGATCTCAATTAGCTCGGGCCAAAAGTACCGGCGCGGAATAAAACAGCCGATAAGAACCCGACGACGTGTTCCATTTACGGTATGCAGCTCTCGAGGTGAGTAATATATCTCTCTCCTCTCTCCCCCCCCCCGTTTGAATAATTTTTCAAACGTATTTATTATAATTATAATATCCATTTTAACTTTTCTCGTAAAAATAATCTCATATTTATACAGTCGACGTATATTTAATTACCAACGATCTATCTATGTTATCTCTTACAAAAAAAATCACGCAATATGCCGAATCGTAACAGCGATATGATTTAATATTTATGCAGTTGACGTACATATTTAATATTACTAACGATCTATGTTATCTTTCGAAAAATACAAAATATATAAGTAAAATTCACGTAATATACCGAACCGTAACAGCGACAACTCGATAGATTGCTAATTAATTCCAGTTAAGAGATATCTCCATCGGAGAATATTCGAAGGAAATTCACAGATAGTAGAAGAAGTTTTTATCTTAATTACGGTACAGTTATTATATCATAATTTTCACTATACCGTAACTCTCATATCTAAACGTAAATCGGATATTCTTGTTTAAATATGTAATGGTATATAACGTTATAAGAAGAGATATACAAAAAAAGATATGTTACACGGAAAAAAAATTATTCTCTACCATAGCTAATCATGGTTTGCTGAAACTGTTTGCTGTTGTAACTAACAAATTTGCTGTTGTTACTAATTTTTCGATATGGTAGCAAACTGTGCATATCTGTTACGATCATTTCTTTTAGCAATATACAGTTAGCTATCCCAGCTAATTAATATATTTCACTCAGCAAAAACATGTAGATATTTGTACGAAAATCAAAAGAATTGATATGTGAGCTATACATTTAAGTATGGCACACATAAGCGTTTGTTTTTGTCGATAGCATTTGTTTTGTCGACATGCGCGCGCTATATATGGCGCGATTGCTTCACATTGCCGGATGCCTCACAAGACGGTACATGCGTGTCCACGCAAGGTATACCATTTTGTTTCGTTTTTTGGTGTTTTCGTGAACATGAATGCAAATAACACAACGTGTTTACTGAGTGATTGGGAGTTTAGTGCCGAGGTGATTGCGATGTGTACTGTAGCTAAATCTTTGTGTGCTACAGTTATAAATTTTCAGCTAATTAAAATAGACCTTGCAGCTGAAATTTTAGGTGTCCATATAATACACCTGAAATTTAGCTACCATACCTTAATTTTAGCTACGGTAGCTAATATTTTTTTTCCGTGTAGGGAGATACTAAAATAGATACTTGAAGAAATATGTTTTAAACGGCATGCATTTTTCATGTTAAGCCACCGCTCTCTGAAACAGACATTCGTTAAGAATTCCATGAAGATTCCGGTAGGACCGGAAACCGTCGGAATTTAGAACGGTAAAGAAATAATTCGCAGAAGGCGATGCTACTTGCACATAATACAGAAGAGGCTGATCTGACCCCTGCAACAGTGTCTCTCTCCGCGAGACTCGGAAAGTATAGCGGTTGTAATGTTACAAGCACAGGGAGATAAGAGACCGTGAGACACACTGTGGTCCGAGGATGGGACAATAAAGTTAGCGGCGTATAACGACCGAGATGCGAAGAACAGGATATATGTCTCCTGTCGTTTTTCGTCATTCGCGACGTTTCAACGTAACTGGCTGATTACAAAAATTTCCTCGCGTTCCATTCCCATAAAGTGCTCCAATAATTTTGACATCTAAGGAAAATGGCAAATTTTTAACAAATTTAAGAAAGAAAAATTGACAGATAGAATGCATGTTTCTAAGATGATAAATTTATTTAATATCAAATATTATCATATTTAATATAATATAATAAATCATATTATAATAGCATATCATTATACATATATCATATCATCATAATATTATAAATTTATTTAATATCAAATATTATCATATTTATTATCAAAATCATAAATAGAAAGATTGCATTTTTCAAAAAGTAATCACACTGCTCGTTAATTTTTTTGATAAATTGTTGAAATTTGTCTTAAAAATTCCATTTTCGATGAAATCGCATCGTGTATCAGGGGATGTGCCGTTAACAGCGTGCCTCTGGGATACTTAATTGTGATCTATGGAGAACAACGGCGTCGTTGTGCTCAGGGTCGCGCCTTCATCCATTTATACGTTTCAGTTAAAGTCCCCGAAGGGAACGTCGCCCTTCGCCTCTGTTCTCTTCTCTCGCGTAGGCAGCACGTATCCTTTGGATCTCGTAGCGGGTTCTCGCCACTTTCTTACTTCCCCAGCGTCGGGGAGGCCAAACGAAACCAATAAGTAAGGGCAGAAAAACGGTATGGAGAGAGGACGGTGCGTCGGAGAGAAGACATACATTCGAAGCGACATGGATATATGCGCGCGACGTGCGAATATATACTCGCATAGGCTATCCACATATATATATATATATATATATATATATGTATGTATGTATGTATGTATGTATGTATGTATGTATGTATGTATATGTATATGCCGTTGGTAACCTTAACCCCGCGAATTAATATTCCATACGCGCCGCTCGTACGAGAAGCTTCGCGGATTGCCAATGGCGCGGGAACGTGCTGGACCCTCCGGAAACACCGGGCAAGGACAAAGAGATCGAGAGGTCGGGACGAGTTTCACCGGGATCTATTTCATTCGTCAATCGGACAATACCGAGAGCTATCTCTCTCCGCCTACCGTGGAGAATAAGATTCTATAAAGCGGATTCAGCGATTCCGCGGTGTAACATTGGGGGAATGCTGCGAACAACTGGTTTCGTACATTAACGGTAATACTTTGTGGATTCTTCTCTAGAAACTCGTATGTATATATATATATAAATTAAGAAACCCGTCACTGCGTGTGTGTATTACAAGATAACAATATTTTTTAATTGGAAATTACTCTTGTATTATGGGAGCACTAGAAGCGAAGAATTATCTATAAAATAAACTAACAAAGTAAAATATTCTCATTCATAATAAAAAATTTTTCTCTTACATATAAATTAAGAAACCGATACTGTGTGTGTTTGTGTGTGTGTATGTGTGTGTGTATAACAAGATAACAATTTTTTTTTAATTAATTAAAAATTACTCTTGTATTATGAGAGCACTAGAAGCGAAGAATTATCTATAAAATAAACTAAGAAAGTAAGATATTATCTCATTCATAATAAAAAATTTTTCTCTTTTTATTCTTTAGACATCTTATAAACTTACGTCACGTATTTCTAATATTGTGCGGTTATTTTCTTTTTTTTAGAAAAAGTACATTTCGGAACGTAAAAGGAATCGTGTTTAAAACACAGAAGTGCGCGATACGAAGCAAAAATAGTGCGATACGCCAAATACAAACGGATTGCAAGAGGAATGGGTGATCGGCAAATAGGAAGAGAGCCTAGGGGACCGTAACGCATAAACCGATACGGTTATTTCCAAATATCCGCAGCCATATGCGACCACTCGATGCCTCCATTTCAATGTTCCGCCCTTGCGAGCGTAAAAGTGGCGAAAATTCGACAAGCCGTAGAGAGGGGGGAGTGGAAAACCAGAAGAAAATAGGAGCAAAAGCCCGCCATCTTCGCACTCCGAAGTTTGCCATTGAAATGCAAACTCTCGCAGGTAAGAAAACGGTGCTTCTTCCAAAATATTTTGAAAAATAAATTGATTCAATTTACTTGTATAATTACATATGTACACATATAAAGAAAAAAACGTGGTGAAGAGAAAACGGTAAGGATTTTTTTTTTATTACACAGGAGTAGAGAATGAGAGGCATCTTTAATTTACTATATATTTTTATTTCGTTTTTATGTCATAGATATAGCTTATGAATATAATTCTACATCAAGTTTTGAAAATGGATACATTTACATTCATTGTCAATGAATTACTTCGCTCGCCATCATCATCGTTATCATCATCGTCGCTCTTGCCGCCAGCTCTCGTCATACGGCATAATACTAATCATTAATAGTCAGTAGACATGAGACTCCATTATTCCGTTACTCCTATTACTTAACGTGGTAGGTAGGTAGGTATTGAAGGACAGCTACGTCCCCTTATGGTTACAGTATTACGTTAATTGGGTATCATCGATACGTTAAGACCTGCGGATTCATTCGTCTTAATTAATTAATCTTCACCTGCGGCTCTTCACTCACTGGGCGATGTTAACGTTACATGGCGTTTAATATTTACATCGAGAATTGTGTCGAAGTAATATACGGCTTTTCATCCATTCGATAGATACAGAGAAGTAATGATCAAGAGATTAAGTTCCGTACTTGGATCATTTCAACACGTATGTGAAGATTTTAGCGAAAAAATATTAAGTTAAATTAGAAGTTGAGAATTAAGTTCTCTCATGTCAGTTTTGCAATATTATTGCAATATTAACATCGCGAAGAATTAGAAAAAATAAAAACTACGCTGAACAAGCTTTAGTTTTTGAGCAAAGAAATTTAAAAAGAAAATAAAAAAAAAGAAATAAAGTCGGATTATTTCTAATCCGACAGTCATCGATATTGATAAAAATGTGCACAGGCCCGGCTTGTTGTTTTGCGTTACAAGAAGTACGAAAACATCGTCTTAATTTTCAAACAATAAATAATATTCAATCAAACAATCGGGGCAGAGCAAGTGTGTCCGCTGGACATAACTCTCGAACCTATCAACAACAATTGGGAATTTTTATTTAAATAAAACATTCGCTGGCACATATAAAAAGCAATGAAACGTCGTCGGCGACGTTACGTTTTCGCGTAAATTTTTCACACACGCGGTATTCCGACAAATAACGAGAGAGAATCCTATGCTGTCAGGCCAAACAACGAAGAGCATTTTGCATCGGATTTCTCCGAGTTTCGCCAAGTTACAACGAGTGCGAAGAACAAAAGAGACTATTATGCGTGTATCTGCGTGTCGAAAATAAAAGGCGCGGGACGCGCTGTCATATATATGTTATTGTATCGTTAAAAGGATTCGAAACTTAAGCGCAAAATAGGTCAGCTGCCAACAAGGTAATATAACATCTAAAAGTGTCTACGAAATTGATTAGCTTATCACTTTGCGGAATCAGTTGTGAGCAATGTCAAACGGTTACCGTTAAAAAAAAACAACAAAGACAAAATCGACAATATTCTCGCGCGCGAACGAACAGAAACAATTTATAAATACGTTCAACATCGTTTGAAGTTATTCTGAAATGTCAATCCGTTCAATTTTTTCGCGTAATTCGGGATACTGCTCACAGTCGATTCCAACCTTCCAGATTTCGTGTTTACGCTAACCGGACACATATCTAACGGACAAATGCAATAAGTATAATACAACCAGCTGCGCAAAAGACAACGAGATTGTTCCGTACCTTTGCGTCCTTTTGCCCAAAGAAGAAGACTAGATAGTTTCTCTTTTTTTTCGGCATCCGCGAGATGTTTAAACGAAATCGTTCGTGCCATGTCAAGCTCAGAAACTGTGGTACGCAACAGCATCATCGTCTTC
This sequence comes from Lasius fuliginosus, assembly GCA_949152495.1. Lineage (NCBI taxonomy): Eukaryota > Metazoa > Arthropoda > Insecta > Hymenoptera > Formicidae > Lasius > Lasius fuliginosus. The sequence goes on along the minus strand of OX424453.1, from coordinate 1,168,059 downwards.
GAGTGTACAGGATATTAAAAAAAATCTATATATAATATATCTATATATATATATATAAAAAACACGCGTCGAAACAATAAGAGACGGTAAGCGATATTCACACTCTATACTATCATAAAAAAAAATTCATCAGTATCCCTCTCTCTTTTTACATTAACAAAAAACAAATATACGAAAAAAATACGTAAAATAAACAGTTTATAAATAAACAATGACATCTATAGATAAAGAAAATATAACAAACAATTTTTTTCTCACTTCGATTCTATGCGTTCCACCAGACGGATTCGGCTATTCGTTTCATATAAATATCATCTTTTTTTCTTTTCGTCTTTTTAACCGATATATCGCGAAGGTAATAGGTAATATAATATTTAAATTTTGCCAATAGATTCGCTTACAGATAATACGATGTGATTTACGCTGCATATCCCACGCTCTCTATCTTTCTTTCTTTTTCTCTCCTCTGTCATTCTCACATACACACGCGCATTTTCTCCCTGTCTCTCTCTCTCTCTCTCTCTCTCTCTCTCTCTCTCTCTCTCTCTCTCTCTCTCTCTCTCTCTCTCCCTCCCTCCCTCCCTCTCTTTTTCTCTCCTTCTCTTTCTTTCGCTTGCATTCATGGCTTACTGTTTCATCGTTACTCTCATCACATGCACACAATCATTTTTATTCTTCAAGCTGAATCATCTCCCCTGCTACTCATACGCGCACATTAAATGTTACTACATTGTTTAACCAATGTTTGAGCCACACTTTAGTGTTCGTTTTATATTTCTTAATTCGGATAAGAGAAGTCCTCGCGCGGGGGGGGGGGGGGTTTGGATGAGGGGGTGGAAGTTGGAGGGAGTTGCTTCAATAAATATTCTTGCTTTAACGTCGAAGAACCGGCCGTGGCCACGCGAATTCAAGAAAGACGTGTACGCGAGTTTGGCAAGTCGGGCAATTGTTGTACTACTATACATATTATATGTATGTGTGTGTGTGTGTGCTTCCTTTTTTTTTAACCTCTCAATAATTATACCTAATTGGTACTATCAATTCGACATAGTACATCTACGATATTGGTAAAGATTAGAACAAGTAAATGGCAGAGAGGTAGAAGCGGAAGGGAAGAGGGGATGAGGAGAAGATAAATCTCGTAGGAGAATAAGGGGAGGAAAGAGGTGAGGAAGCGTTATGAACGTTATATGATATGATTACGCGTCTCAGTTATTTGGAATAATATTCTATATAACCATATAGAGAGTTGCTGCAGCTAGCTTAGAGATAAGCCGAGAGAAAGCTTCATATGTGGACGGCGCCCGCACAATTTTTTTTTCTTTTTTTAGTCTAAAGTTTCCGCCTTATATACCTCTACGCTCTCTTTTGACCCGTGCGAAAGATTCGAGAAGGGACCGTCTCATTGATCAGGGTATACAACGGATGCTTTACTTTAATTCGCGCGATGTTCAGAAAAATCTATGCGAATTAAATCTGTAATATACTTTCGCATTTCTTATCGGTAATTTCCAAACAAGAGTCGATCGTTCTTTTCCTTTTTCTTTTTAAATTACTCGTATACCCCTTGTAAAAATATAAAACGCGAGCAATTGTAAAGCTTGAAAATGTCTTGGTTAAAAAATTGTGATTTAAATTGTATAATCGATTAATAGAGCTTTCGAACGAAATCTTATCTTGAACGAAAAATAGCGCGTTGTAACCGATAAAAAAAATAAAGAAAATTTTCTCGTGTCTCTCTCTCTCTCTCTCTCCATCTCAAAGAGAATCGCGTAATGGCGTATAAAAGAGAAAAAAATATACTGATCCTCGTCGTCGATCCATTTCTCAAGTCCGACACTGCGATCGATGTCTGACGTATGCACGCAAAAAACCGGCGCAACTTTGTAACGTCAATGCCATCCGCTTTATTCGCCGCGCCTCGCTAGTTAAGATTTAATCCTACGTAGAAACACTAACACGGCCGCCCCATAAATCTCACCGCCCCTGTACTGTACAAACTCCTCGGAGACTAAGTTTAATAATTATTATTATTACGCATTACGTATATCTCTAATTTGTCGGACGTATCGGCGCCGCCATCGTCGCAGTACTTGCTGCTACCGCGTCACTTAATAATTAACGGTGTTTGCGGTTATAACATCAAAACATAACTAAGCAATATAATAATGATAATAACTCATAATTCATAATAATAATAATATATGAGTATAAATGCCAGCAGGTTCGCCTTGTAGATTTCAAGACTACAGGGCGGACCTGAGAAGCAAATTTCAAAAACAAAATAATAATAATAATAATAATATTAATAATGATGATGATGATAATGATAATAATAATAATAGTTCGTAAATATATATATATGTATATATAGAGTCATGTGTTTCTATAAAGCTTTTCTACAAATAGATACACCGATTTTCTCGGGGCTAATCGCGTCACATGCGTCTTTCTCACTTCTCGATTCCACGATATTACTTCTTTTTTTTTTGTTCCGTATACAATGAGCCGGAGTAGATTTGGGCGCGATCATACGTTTCTTTTTTTTCGACATTCCGACAGAACAACCGAAAGATCCTTGGGCTACAGCCACGAAATATACAATAATTACGTTGTGTACTCTTAACACGATAACAGATTACGTGGAGTAGAACCGATATACGACTATGTTGTGTTATCTCATAATGTTTCTGTATATCTCTGCGTAAGCCGAGAGCACAAGCATGAAATATGGTCCAACGTATAATTTAACTTAACATATATCGCAGTCATATTGATAAACAATAAAAAAATGTATTTTTGATATAAATAATCTGAACGTAATTAATTATAATTTTTGTATGAATAAGATTTGTCTCTTATGTATATGTACATCTGTCTGTCTGTGAATGTACCATGAAATAACGAATATGATATTTCTTGAAACCAACAGGTTTCGTGATTACGTACAATAGATAACAAAAGTATTTTCGAATGCTTTCGCATCAAATATAAAATATGTCGATAGATTTTAGCAAATTTAATTAATATTAGTAATTATTAATTAATAATTAAAGTTTGCAAAATGCATCGTATCACGACCAATGTATCGCGTAAATCAATGTAAATCATTATAATTAATGTAAATAAATATTAACGTAATCGTGTATGATCATCATTAAGAGAGATGCACTATTATAGTACACTTAAGAGACGGTACTACCTTTTTAGTCGGAGATAATATAATGTGTACTTTTCTCTCTAAATATTTTAATTACAATTACACTGCTTACAATATCCGTGTGGATATGAACAACCATATTTCTGCGAGTGCTCTCTCGCTCCCATTATGCTCAGACTTAATTTCTGCAAAACTGTTTAATCTTACACACGCATATATTATGTTCTACCTTCATTCTTTTTTTTGCACATTACATGTTAAAACATTATTACGATTACGGTATGTAGGTAGGTACTTCGCTATGTGGGGAGATATTTTTACGTGAGTACATCAGTTTACGCGGACTCACATACGCAGCTTAATCATTACGTTACGTATGGGAATATTATTTATAGTATTACTTTTATAGTTTAGGTAATTAGAGGATAAAGTACTAATACGAATATACGAGTTTTTCCTTCCATTTTTATTTAGATGTGCTTTCTTGCTTTGATTACGGACGTCTATTTGTTGGAACTGCTCGTCGTCATTTATGTTGCTTTTATTCAGTTAAATTAACAAGGTATCTCTTTTCCCTCAATTTATGTACTTGCGTTTAAAGGTATCCTAAAATCTCATCGCGCCAGCAAAAATTGTACCTTGATGCACGATACAACAGATTCTTCATTTTCTTTTGTTTGTTCTCATTATATTATATATAATATACTTATTACTTTTAATAATATATATTATATGTGGTATATTGTGTACAATATATGTTGTTATGTCGTTATATATTACTAGGCGATCTATGCAATAGATCTTGTCGTTAATCTAAAAAGATGTGATTCTTGCCGCACATTTTACGTATATTTTTATTTGTTAAAATCTCTCTTTCGATTAAAAGTTTCATCTCTTTAACGATGAATATAATATATATATTTAATATATATATATTTTTCCTTATTTTTCTATATATTTAATATTAAATAATATATATTATTAATTAATATATATTAATATATAATTAATATATATATATTTTAATATATATATTATTATTATTAAATAATATATGAATATTAGAATATATATTTATAATATTAATATATATTTAATATTAAATAATAAATATTATTATTTAATATATATATATTTTTAAATATATATATGTCAAATATATATTTTATTCTACTTTTTTATGTAATAATAATTGTAAAATTGATAGAATATGAACACATTATAGTTTAGCATTAAACAACAATGTGTTTATTTTCTATCGATTTTACCGTTATTGAATTAAGAATAACGATACTTAGTTACGTATAAAATTTAATCGAAACTTTTTTCTTATAAAGAATCAAGACCTATGCATCGATCGCGCTAACATGGAGGAGAAAAAAATAATTGGGTAATAATTTATATATCTCGGTTACTTTTTCCACGTGTTTTACGTTTATCTTTCTTTTTTCTTTTTACGAACTCTAAGTAAGTAATACCAACAACGGGTTCTATATATCTATGGAAAGGTCTACCCTGACACCAAATTACGTATTTAATGTACTAAGAGTGAGATACTCTCCGGTGATGTGGCTCGTGTTTCTAAAACATAGTGTACGAATGTGTGTACATGTATATCTTATTTTTTTCCATAACGTTTCTATATTTCTCGTTTTCATCAAAATCAGTATACACTCATAAACGTCTACGTATAATTTCCAACAAAACACTGATAAGAATAACTGATAAGGATAACTGTGCAAACTGAAACAATAAAAAATAAACGTTATATAAATTATGTTATCGAATCTAACAACCGTAAAATTTCACATGAATCTTGTAATGATCAATGCATTTCTTCTCGCAATGAATATTGATTAAAACATATGCTCACTACATGTGTACTTGTATAAGTGTCTTGCCTACCAACACGGCAGGATAATTACTCTTTGTTGATCTCTTGGCAAAGTTCGATCGCCAAATGTATATTGTATAGTTATTATACTATCCATCATGTCTAGAAACAACATTCAGCAAGATTTATTCTTGAGATCCAATATTTATATGCTCACGGCATGTCATATCATTCTCTAGTGCGTGAATATCGTTTGAATATTTTTGCATTCACGTTTCTTAAATTGTTCGGTATAATTTGCGAATTCAATGACGATTTTATTGCTCAGGATAGGATATTACTTTTAGTCACGTTGGTAAAAAAATAAATATTCTAAATCTTTTTTATTGTGTGTGTCGGATCTAAAATAATTTATTATATACTTCATTGACAAAAAGTTTCATTTATTGTGATTTGTCTGAATTGACGTATATTAAAATGGCTAAAAAACAAAAAATTTTGTTTTTTTCTGTTTATGAATATAGATTTTTTTACCGCGAAATCAAGCGCACTGAAAAAAAGGCTTAAAATTCAAATTTTGTAGCATTATATGTATTACTGTACTAATTTATAAAATCACATTCTTCTCTTCAAGTATGGATGTGTAGATGTATGTATGTGTAAGACATAGAGAATTATGCTAATTTTTTCTTAGAAAATTTATATTTTAGATTTTTAAAAAGTTATAAATATCTAATAACCAATGAATTAAAAATTATGCTAATTTTTGTTTAAAAAAAAATAATATTATTGATTTAAAAAAAAGTTACAAATATTTAATAGCCAATAAATTGAAAATTATGCTAATTTTTTAAAAATTCATATTATAGATTAAAAAAAGTTAGAAATATCTAATGGCCAATGAATTGAAAATTATGCTAATTTTTTAAAATTCATATTACAGATGAAAAAAAATGACAAATATCTATCTAATATCTATCTAATAAATTGAAAATTATACTAATTTATTTTTTAAATTCATATAAATTAAAAAATTACAAATATCTAATGGCCAATAAATTGAAAATTATGCTAATTAATTTTTTAAATTCATATTAAAAATTAAAAAGTTACAAATATCTAATGACCAATGACTATTCTTTATTCGTTTCGACGAAAAACTTAGATATTTTAACAAAGTCGGCACTAATAACGAAGCTAACTCGTTTGAAAAGTGAAGGCTCACAAATACTGAATCTGTCAAGGTAAGTAATGTAGGAGAAAATAATGGTGTGTGTGTGTGTGTGTAAGCCAGTTACTTACAATTTGAGCCCGATATCGGAAGAGGATATCGTAGATACTGAAAGTCCGCAATCGCGCGAGAGACACGTTGTTCGTTATTTTCACGAGGAGATCGCGAATTTTACGCCTCTTTTAATTTCCATTAGCGATCATACGAAGGAAGCAAAACGTACAACATTTGTGACGTTGAAGATCAAACATCTCAACACCGAGAACGATAAGGCGGTTTCTTGGAAATCGCTTCATCGTTTTCTTCCTCCGGAACGACAATGTATTCAAAATACAACAGGAGAAGATGTAGCTGAACTTGAGAATTCGCACGTACGAAGTAAGTTATGGCTCAGCCATATATGATAAGATCAGCTAAATCTTCACTGATCTCTTCGTCGTTATACAATTGAATGCCAGGACGTTCGCTCGTTTCGTAGCTTGGTTAAATTACTTCTTTCAAAGGTCGATCAATTAATTCGATTAATTGGTACTGTCGTAGTTGATAATTCGGTTGGCCATACGACCATTAATCCTTCAATTTCGGCCCATTTAACTAAGTCTACTCAGTATCTCGACGTAATAATTGGCTCTGTCCATGGCAGTATCGCGCCAAGTCGTGCGTTCGTCGCGTGCGATAATGGCTCATTGTGTAGCACCCGATTAACAATATACATTTTACGTTCTAGGAATCAGTCACAGGCTGAGCCTCGAGGCGATTTCACTCCACGGAGGCTAGCCAAGTAAGTACGTAGTTGGGGGATAGGGTGCGTTCATTCTCTATATGCTTCCAGAGTTCTTTCTCTACTGTAATGTCTACGTATTTTTCTTATCTTGCATAGAAAACAAAAGGGAGAACCGACTCAGCAAGGCATTCGTCGTACCTTTCTCTGCCCGGAGAAGACTGCGCGCGCTGCCTTGTATCTTCCACAAGCCTCCTAAATTCTCGCCGTCTTCCACCTCCTAAATTCTCGCCTTCTTCCATCTCGATACAAGACCGGTGACCGCAAGGTTCTCTACTCGCGAGCTCACCGGCACACCGAAGAAGATTGCAAAAATCTTCGGAAGTTTCGTACCTGTTTCTCGCGTGCAAAGGTGAGAGGAAGAGAACTCAGGATCTTCTTACGTAGCCGAGTTTACCAACTACTTCGCTTCGGAGTCTTCGTCCAGGCCGCTCCAGTCTCTTGTGTCTTCCTTAAAAGAAAGAGAGTCGGCTCAGTAAGGTATCCTATGTGGGTACCTTACTGACTGCCTTCAGAAGATCGCTTTGCGTCTTTTCCAAGCCGCTTACGTGATGCTGCTGCTGATGCTGAAGGGCGGCGCTCTGCTGCTCCTGCTGCAACTTGGCCTGTTTCTCCGCCTGCTGTTTCTTCATCATGTCTTGCTCCTCGCGCTCGCGTCTGGCCTGCTCGTTGATCTCTTTAACCGCTCTTAACTCCTTTTTCAGCTTCATTCGCCGATTTTGAAACCAGATCTTGATCTGTCGTTCCGTCAGGCAGAGCGCATGCGCGATCTCTATTCGTCGCCGTCGCGTCAGATAGTGATTGAAATGAAATTCTTTTTCTAATTCCAGTGTTTGGAACCGCGTGTACGTTTGCCGACCTCTGCGCCTCGGGCAGCCATTCGGACCTGAAAATGTTAACAAATCTAATTTTTGAGATTCTCCCCGATAGTCTTTCGACACCTTTATTTTCACGACGAACTGAAATGTTAATATGCAAACAAATTGATGCTGGTGAATATGAGATTAAAAATATTCTCTCTGAATTACCGAATATCTTTAATCCAAAAGTTTTGCTTCGCATTTATTAGCGTCACATATTCGTTGAAAAATATATTCCATTAAATATTTAAATATGTATGTGTAAATTAATTATGAAAGTTATAAATATGAAAAGTACAAGATACATATTTAATTTTATATATATATATATGTATATTCCATATTTCTCTCAAGAAGAACAAATTATATTACGTAAATTATATCACGCTTTTGATAACATTTTGTTACAAAACAAAAAAGTTGTCCCTGATTGAAACCGCAATCTTTTGTTAACTAACAATACTCTTTTCTATTCCTTAATAAACCACAGGTATCACATTTCCACAAATCTGAGAGCTCTCTCCTTATTTTCTCTCGCCGAAAGAAAAAAAATGGAAAAAAAACTTTTGCGGGCAGTTTTATTGCGGCGCTGAGAAAAAGGTAAAAGAAGAATGAAAAGCAATAGATAGTAGTCGGAACCCTTTCTGACACTGCTTTATTCGCTTTTACTTTCTCTAATAATTTATGTCATAAACAGAGTTGCAAGCGATTTAAAATTTTTTTTTGTTTAATGTTTAGGGTTAAGAACCAAAATAGCATTGTAAATCATTGTATCTGCGAAATGTCAGATCCAGATGAGTTTCCGTGACAGCTGAATAAAAATAACACAATACGGATCTGTCATTGATATTAAAATATTTAAAAAAACAGTAATAACTTATTAATGCTAATGAGATAAATTTAAGATAATTACATTCGCGTAAAACGAGAAACAGATTTCTCTATACATTATAATAATGTCATTGCTGAATTTCAAACGTATTTTCGCAATCAATTCGAAGGTAACTTCACTTTCAGTTGTCGTCACGGACGAAGCGCGTCTCTTCTGTGGATCGCTAAGGAACCGGTTCCTTAGAAGCAAAGAGAGGACAGCTATAATACCATCATTCGCGGAGCGACGCTGAGTGGCCATATTATTGCCTCCTGATGAAGCAAATGCGTGCTACTGGCCAATAAAAGATAGCAAGACTTTTCCCCTTATTTCAACGACAATACGAAGATTGTATAGACACGTTAAAAAAGTGAGAAAATTAATGTATTGGTAAAATCCCTGTTATCGTATTAATTGTTATATTGGAATTCTCGGAAAGAGGTAACAATTAGTTACGGTTACCTTCAAAAGCATAATACTTTTTATCGTGAAATTTTTAAAAATTGCGAAGAAACAACACGTAATTACGTTTCCGTTAGAATTTAACTCTAGATACACCGAAGAATCGTGAAAAAGAGCATACCGTACACGAGAGACACACATTCTATAAATATATTCATTTCCGTAAATAAATAAACCTGAAACGTAATGATATTCCTAAAAAGACAGTAATGCTATTCATGAGATCGATTAGCAAGCGATAGCGATTTATGCTCAATTTATAGGCGAACGTGATCTGGTTACACCTCGCGGATTAGAATGTATCAAGGAATTAGATTAACAAATAGGTGAGAACAGGGATGGGGGGGGGGGGAGAATTATCCTACGACAGATTTAAACGTAGCGGCGCCATATTTTCCATCTCCTGTCATAACGATCGGTCGTGCGGTGACGCTCGAATGACACGCACGTGCGCAATTTCCGATGCAGGATGACCCATGAAATACGTATCGCTCCGAGCAGAAAACTCTTGGAGAATGCAGAGAATGCTGATATTGAATTCAGCATGGCCGTTCTCGCCGGTGCGGTCCAAGCTCGAGCGTCAATGTATATACGCGGCAGCGTATATACCTGAATCAGCGACCGCACACTCACCAATTCTGCTTTTTGCGTACGTGTAGGTGACGGCGGCCGCGCGTCCGTATTGGCGCGAATCAACACGGTTTTTAGCGGCCGTGGCCGTGTGTATGTGTGTGTGTGCGCAGTTTGGCACACGTACGTCCTGGCTGCAGCCACCACGGGGTAGTTACCGCGAGTCCCGAAGGGTGGGACATAGGTTACCTTGGCAACCAGAGGGGAAACCATTCCATCCTCCCGGCGGCATATCACGCGAGAGGCCAAACCTAGCGGAGCCCAGAAAACTCTCTTGCATCCTCTCTCTACCTCGACCCTACCGGGGGAGAGAGAGACCCGCCGCGTACACGTCGCTCTTAGGAAGAGACGGGTGAACTTGATTGCGCCCACTCCATTCCCCATAAATATGGCCCATCGGCGAAGTGCTGGCGCGAGCATTATCAATAATTTCGACGCAGAGAACTAATGCCGGCGGGGGGGGGGGGGCAGAATTTATTTGGCAAGAGAATAAAGTCGCTGAGGTGACGGCGACGCTTATCCGAGCGGCTGTGATGTATGTTCGATGAGAGAATAACAAGAAACTAAATTTTCTAAAAGACAAATGCGAAATATTTTCAAGGAATGCGACTGTTGACGCGATCGACTAAGCGTTAAATCCCTTTCTCTGTACACGTAAAAAATGTAAAAAAGTTCGGGAATTTTCCGCAATCGAGCCTTACCATCGAAGAATACAGATGTGAAATATATGTATAACGCTTATCTAGAAGCGTTAATTAGCGTTTTGTCGCAAATAATTCAGAGACAAATAAATTATAGTCAATTGCCGGTGGTCCATTGCCACCCTACAGAAGGGCGGCAAAATGGGACGCACACACAGGAATAGGCCATTACGGATGGCACAGGCCTGTGTCTAATTACGGTCATATACTAAGTTTAATATCTGCTTTAGGTCTGCTTTAGCACGCACCTCGGGATTTAGATAACAATCGTGGATATTGTGGAAGTTTGTCATGCCATGTCCGCTGTTCTGTGCAAATGCTACGCATCTCTTCAAGTTTAATCAAATCGTTTTGGCCCACGCCATTTTTTCGAGAATAGCTCTGTACCTAGATTTATTGCCTCTTCTATATTAAAAAATGAAACGACGTGTAGCATTCATATTTCATCTCTCCGATATTTTAGGCCTTCGACCAACTCTAAGTAAGACACGATTATATCCCAATTTTATAAATAATTTATCTGCAATTTCTTTCCGACCTTCGGTCTCTCATATCTGTCACATTATACGTAAAGAGCGCGCCCCCCATTTCATATTGTCAAATGTAATGCAAATGCTCTCAGTTTCATGAAACAATTTATTAATATGATCGATGAACATTATCATACGTTACGCGTAAATGGACCGGTGCTTTTAGAGATCTTGACTTGTGACTTATTAACAACGTCACGCACTATATCGTGCCGGAATGCTTTGATTAAGCGCCGATTAAGATCGCCCTCTAAACATACCAGAGGATAGCAGCGTCCACGTGGGACCGCTGTTCTAAGATTAGCTAGCTCCTATAGACTCTATCAATCACGGCAAAAAATTTCGAGCGAACGTAGCGTGACAAGATGTTCGGCGGTTCGTCGCCTGAGAAATGCTACACGCGAGGCAACGAAGTAGAGAGAGAGAGAGAGAGAGAGAGAGAGAGAGAGAGAGAGAGAGAGAGAGAGAGAGAGAGAGAGATTTCTGCGACGGCAGAAGCGTCGCGACGTCGCCAACGCGGCGGCGTCCAGATTTGACAGCACCTGCAAATCGCGGGGACCCTCGTCCCGCTCAGATGCGTCGCGTTTATACGGCCTGAAATTCTCTTTGTTCGACCGCCGGAGGGACCATGCGTGTGTGAGGGACCCTCTCATAGCGATCCATTCATAAATATCTCAAAACGGCTTAATTTCGCGGCGCTGCGGGCGAATAAAATCTCGAGCCGGTGAAAAATGTAGACAGTTCGCCAGATGAAGGGGAATGGTGGTAGAGGGAGGCGGGCAGTGGGGGACGAGAGAGAGGAGATACGGCGACCCACAGTTCGCTTGATCGCCGTCTCGGGTCACTGCAACCTCTGCCAGAACGATAGAGTTGGGCGATCGGGTAGGAGGCATGTTAAAGGAAGGGGAGGGAATAGAGGTGGAATGCGACTCTGCGAAAGAAATGGCAAAGAGAAAGAAAGAGAGAGAAATGAGAGAGTGGAAGAGATATATAAAGGAACGAGAGGGATGGAGAGTGCCAAGAGAGGAAAAATGTCCACGATAACTCCGCCGTCCGTTCCGTCGCGATTCCAAGTCCGGGCGCGATTTATGCGGCTAATCCCCGCACTTTTTCTTACCTCTGCATCTCGCCAGGTATCCGGTTCAACTCTAATTCAAGGCCGTTCGCCAATTATTCAGCTTCGCTAGGCATACATATACATATATATGTATATGTATGTATATATCGTTGCTCTATCTGACCGTTGTTGATTAAACTCTTTCTTTGCATGCTCGGTTCGTTACGATGATATTACCAAGAGGTTGCAGCTCGTCGTTGAGAGGCAGCGTGAAAAATTCGAATCTGACGACCGAGGAGAGCGTAATGGTCGCGTGAGCAAAATGCTGCGCATATGCAATTTGCTGACTGTGTTATAATTTCTATTCCGTAACTGATAATACCGAGATTTTTCTGTCGCAGTGCCATGGAAAAAAAATGATATTCTCGGTACTTATTGCCAATGGTACGCAATCCGACAGTACATCAAGTCCGATATCAGGGCAGAAAACGCGTTACGTAAATTTTATATAAAGTCTCCGTTTGCACGTGATTATATTGTAAGCGGTATACGAAAGAAGAATCAATCTGCTCTAATTTAAATAAAATGTATTATTACTAGTTTTATTTATAAATGGGTAATTTTACAGAATTCGAATATATTTCGGAAATAAAAATTGCTAAGATTATGCTTATTACTTATTAGAGTATATCAATGACACACTTTCCTCTTGAAACAGTAATCGCTATTGTCAACACATTGCACAGAATGTAACATAATTTAGACGATTATCCAATCTCGAAAGCAAACCAAAGAATATTATTTCCGTTATTCATCATATATTTCATCATCAAATTATTCTACTCTAGCATTTCATTTTTTTTTTCAAATCCAGAAAAAGACTAAAGTTTTAAATCCGATCTCACTATAAGAGAGATTCTAAGATTCTTAATACGATTTATAAGTAACAATTTTAAGTTAAAAGATATTTTTTTATATGTCAAATATAAATTCCCAATCTAATCACACAGTGTAATTTTCAAAGAAAAATTTCTTACGGATATTATGAAGAAAATATCACTGTTTTAAGCCCGGAAACTTAAAACAAATATGTGGCTAAGATCAAATTATTCTGTGTGATATTAATAAGAAAATTTATTCCAATATCTCCTTTTATATAAATAGAAACGAATGAGCCAAACTATAGCGTGAAGACGAAATTATTGTTTTCGATCGCATATCGCAAAGCTTAGTGAGAAGAATCGAAATCGCAAGGAGACGCGCGCGAGGCGCGCGGTTGACATTTAAACGCCTCTTTAGATTTACGACGACCTGGCCCTATTGCGGCTATTACGGCACAGCAGTTCTCTACCAGCTATTTTGTCCCAGTAAGAATGAATGACTGTTCGGTCCACTTGAAGTGACTGCCACTTCTCGTGATCCAAACCTGGAATCTCACGCGGTCTTATCAAATATCGTTTTTGCAATGGTATATAATTAATAAATCACCTACGTAACATAACTACGACCTAATTACGACGCATTAGGAGGACCAACTACATAAAATTAGCATCTGTGATATAATTATACGTATACGCGTAGGCACATAATAACAAAAACATTATCAAATGCCATTTTTGTAAGAACGCCGCTAATAGATCCGTGCCATGTAATTAATTGAAATGAGTTAGTAATATATTAGCTATCAGTGATAATTGACCATGAATAATGACCAAGAAGTAGATATATGCGCACACAAACATCTGAGCGTAAGAAATACAGTTTTAATATAATTACGTTAAAAAATGTAATATTAAAAGAATTAAGAAGAGAATTAAAGAAAACAATTAAATTATAAGAGAGAAAATATAAGATACTTTCAATATACATATATGTATATATGTATGTACATATAGCATTTTCTTAAAACAAAATTTTTATAGAAACTCCAACTCATTTTTTTGGTCTTCATTTTCATTATTATGGTATATTAAATGTCTTAGACATTAATGTATCATTACATATATCATTACATTTATGTGAATAGGATATTAAAATAAAAAATTCAATAAATATCACTTTCTTCTTTACTCGAACATGTATTGGTAATTCTATTAGATTTTTTTGCACATTGCTAATAATTTTATTATATGTTAAAAAGGAGATATTTCAAATATACGTACATATGGTGTACATATATGTATATGTATTGTATATGCAGGTAAATATCTAGATGCGATAAAAATTATGAGGCTTGTAAAATTTATTTAATATGTGATTTTTACATTTAATCGTATATCAAATCTTTTTCTCGATTCTATCGCGCTTATTTGATTGTGTCTGATTACAACTTGCTCCCCTTAACTTACGTAAGAACATTTTTTTTTTACATATGTCAGCATATCACGTTGTGGATATAAAAGAGAAATAAGCACTGACATTTTACGAGAACAATCTGAAGAGTCTTCTTCACCGATTTAGAAACTGGAGCATTTTCGTGCTTCGATCGGTGGCTGCTGTGGCCGACCTGACATTGACATTAACCACCACGAAAGCGATTTATCGCTTCCCCAGTTATTACATACATGAAGGACGGCGGTACGAGCCCCACGAGTAGTTTGCGAGGATGTCACATGACTGATATACATATACATATATTTACATATATACAATACATATATATAAAATTTTATTTTTCTTAATTATTTGATTATTCAAATCTAACTGTATATTCAATCATAATAAATCAGTTAATATCAGTTAAGAGCAATTAAAGAGATTTCTACTTTAGCAAATTTTTGTTTGCAATTAACAATTAAGATATTTAATATAGGAAGTTAAACGTTTTTTTATCAATAATGATAATTGGACTCAAGTTTGTTAAGAAACCTATAATCGGGAGGAGAAACGCGACTTCTCAAATAATCCGAAAGCATACGCAGCCATTTACAATATTACACATATGTACATCGAAAATGACGCGAGCCGCAAAGATGATACCAACGCCTGGAAGCTGGATACACAGGTGCGCGCGCACGCGTACCGTCCGTCACGACCGGCAATAGACTTAAATCCTGATTGGTTGGACAGCTAGTTGGAGACTGTGTGCGAAGCGTACAGGTACGCCGAAGGGAGCATTTGGAGGAGCGAGGGCAGATCCATATACATATACTATATATATGTGTACACACACACACACACACACACACACACACACACACACACACACACACACACACACATATATATATATAGGGGTACAGCGTATATGTATATACATCGGGCGCGGCAATAAAGGATTCCGACAAGGATGAATGGTGAGAGGGGGAAGTTCGCTCCATTGTTCCCGGCGGAACCCAAACGCTATCTATAAGGGTGCCTCCCATTATCCGGCGTGTATCTACCACACGCGCACGCCTCGGCGTGCTCGCGTACTCGTACATACACGGAGGATACACAGACTCTCGTCCGCCTAAAGATCGAATGTACCCAGATGCGTGGAGCGCGGCGGTGCCTTTCGGTGTTGTAGGGTATATTGTATCTACATGGCGACCAATTGTGCCGCCACGGCACAATAAGAGCTCTAATCTCCCACGAAATTGTAAAGTCGAGGAGGAAAATTTATAAGAAGGGTCCAGAGAGAGTCTCCCGGAACATCGCCGCTCCGCGCACTGATAGGTGTTTTGGAAAGAGAGCCGCGCATATTTCGCGGATTTGGAAGAGATATAGATAAGCGTAAAAATCCCTCTCGACTTAATACAGTAATATCTCTTTAATTATCTAGATGCAGATTAATGCATCACTTTAAATATTAATTTTTTCCCAATTGCCATTTTAATTTATAAAATAAGATAATGTTACAAAGCTGGTAAAAAAATAACTTGAGATTGTTTTTGTATTCGCTATATTAACGATACTGAGGAATTAAAATTAAATACTGAAATACTGAGGAATTAAAATTTAATAATTTTTCATTAATGCCCCCCGGATTGTGAAATTACGGAAGATATTAAATTTTGTACGACATTCACGTCGCGGACGCAAATACGAGCACGTAGATAATACGGAAATATAATTGAGTGCCCGTGAACGAGGTGTAAACGTCATAATAACTTTTATCAAATCGATAACTCATCCGTACGCCGAAGAAATCCCAGCGTAACTACCCATTTTCTATATGTCCACATAATGTCGCCTAGCTGACACACAAGTGCGCTTAAAACTGCTGCTAAATTTATCACGAATAAAGTGTATGATACACATTACGAAAATTTATTGCGCGATCGACAGCGTAATTTTTTTATTATCAAACGAACATATCTCGCGTGCTAGTTGTGCATTATGTGCTGCCTCTAACGCACGCTTATTTAATTCGCCTTACCAAAAAATCTTCAAGAGCGGTTGGCGGTAGCGGTAGCGGCAGCTCTCAAAAATAAACCTGTCGGCAAAGCGCCAGGCTCAAAATACGCGTAATCTCACCCGCAGGGCGAGGTCCGATACGAAACGAGATTAAATTTTAATTTTACAATAAAGAATGAAGAATTAGAATGCCGTTGGCAAACATTCCTTCCCCTCTTAAAGCTCGTAACGGAGGCTTGCTACCCTCTATATTCTGACTAACGGCCTCCACCTCCACCTCCGACGGGGCAACAGCGCGAACAGCTACCCCCATGGAACCCCTAAGACTCTAATTACGGCCTTATATCCCCCACCATTTCTCTCTCTTTCTCTCTCTCACACTCTCTCACGTCCTGCAGCGCCCTTTCCGACTATTCTCATATTTTCTGACACTCCCCGTGTTACCATACTCCACTACAATCCACCCCCTGCGCCATTACATGCAAATGCCACGGTTGTCTCTTTCCGCTAATAAAAGTCGTGCCCGTGCAATTTAGAACATCCGACGTTGGGCGCTATGGCTTCCGAAAGATACGAAACGAGACGCGGAATAAGTCTAGAAAGACAGCGAGAGAGACTTGGAGAGGATTATTACTCATTAGTAGAGTTGAAAGTAAAGACGCGTAGCGCAGATGCAACTCGAGCTCGACGAGTAAAATAAAAAATGGAGATTCTTTTTTTTAAGTTGTATGTGATACATAATTGTATCTAATATTATTTTGTCAGAACACATAATAAAAGCAACTAAATTTTTTTTAAGAATTAAGAAGCAAATATACTTGAAATTTATCTATTAATATTACATAAAAATTAAGAAAATTTAATATATGCATTTATAGATCATCGAATCGAACATTTTTAATTTCGAAAAATTTGTCGAGGATGCGTAAGAAGAGTATCGTTCAAACCTATAGTTTGTATGATTGTAGTAAGAGATGGATCCACATAATGTTTAATCAGAACACGTTGCGGTTTTACGATATCAGCTAACGTTACTCCTTCACCCTTTTCCAACCTTCTTCATGGAAAGGGTAATTCGATCTTCGAGTAAAATGTTGAAAAATCTTTCGCTCGTTTTACACTTTATAGCTTTGTATAAACTGCCAAAGAGAGTGTATATGTTTATCTTGTACACCGATATTTTTTTCTTTCTTTTGACGCAGAGAATCCTTTACAGGTATGTGCATATAGGCAAAATTTAATGTTTCATGAAATCGTGCTAACCTTGGTAATGTAAAACCGGTAGATTGTCTAAAAAAGTCTCACGTATCGTAATTCTATAATAAATTCGCCGTATTCAAATTTGATACATCCATTAAGAAGAGGATATCACGTATGACCTGCTGCTGATAGATAACAACTCAATCAGAATGCTAAAAACTTCTCACCGCGTGTGACCTTCGCTTCTATTAGAATATATTTAACTAATAGAACCTCGAGAGTTTATTGAGTCTGATGGCTTGTAATATTTCTATTGAGGCTAAAGGCGAACGTCATCAGCGTATAACGTCTCCAGACGCATATAGGAATACAATGCTCTTTGATTTTATGCCAAGAGAAGGTATTCCTCTTCGCGTTCCTATAAAATGCGAGAGCCAGATATATCTGCGTAGTTTGTGCGTTTAGCGTATCAGTAGCTTCCGTGAGACAAGGATCGCATCGCATCTAATAAATTGTTTGCAAATACCGCTCGAAGTGAATTATCCTCTATATGCTGAAGCAGAGTTGAACCTTGAAGAAATTATCGTGCCGTTAAAATGTAAGTCGAAATTCGCGCGCTTCGATTTTATTCATCACACGTGTTCTAATTTAATAATTACGATTCAATAATTAAGTCAACGATACTACGTGATTTTCAATCAATGATATTCGAACGTTGCATTCCAAATTTTTTTCGTCAAAAAATCTTAGAAAACTTCCAGAATCGGGAGAAAAGGTAACGTTGCTCTCTTAGCTCATCGGCGAAAAATCGCGGAGTGTTTATCCGTCTATAGAGATAATCTGCAATTAGGGAACCTTCGCTAGGCAAACATACGTATATAACAATAGCTGCAAGATAAAAGAACTCCTCCGAGAGATCGCAGCCCTTCTCTCTCTCTCTCTCTCTCTCTCTCTCTCTCTCTCTCTCTCTCTCTCTCTCTCTCTCTCTCTCTCTCTCTCTCTCATGTACTTTCGTACACGCTTTCTCTTGGACTCTCCGGTTCGACTTGGACACATCACGCGAACAAAGGGGATTTGCGCGCACATGCGCACTCGATTCCACAGCACTGGTAACGATTCTAGCTCCTGTTATAAGCTAGCACACCCTCCAATTCTCTCTCCCTCAATCTCTCTTTCTCTCTCTCTCTCTCTCTCTCTCACTCTTTCTCTCTCTCTCTTCCTTTTGCTTTCTCTCTCTCTCTTCCTCTTGCTTTCTCCTCTCTTCTCTTTGGCCATCCACTGACTCGACACAAGGTGCAGGAGTAGCTTCTACACAGACAGAGTGGGCGAATGTGCGAACGTATAACATGAACGTCATACGGAAAAGCGAGATGTGCATCTCGGTATTTGAGAATCATAACGAAATACGTATACCATGTGCACACAAATGCAGAAGAAATCTATGTATCAATATACATATACCACTGATGAGATATATGTATATATCCGTATGCGCTTCAATTTATTATAATTAATTTATCATACGTGTACGTTCTAATTCGATAATTGCGATTCAGTAATTAAGCTAACGATATTACGCGTGCCGCATTCTAAATCATTTCGTCAAAAAATTTTATAGAACGCGAAATCTTGCTCTTGATTCATCGATAAAAAAATCGCGTTTTTATCTGTCTAAAGATAAAGATAAATGTAGAAACGTGGAAATACACACATACATATCTATTAATATTTATATAATAATTAGATACTGAAGTAAGCATGTATGCGAGCGTGTTGCCAGGCGGGATTGGAGAAAGCAAGAGAGAGGAAGGATAGTACCTATGTATCTAAGCTGCACGGGACGACACACAAAAGCTGGAAATAGTGCTCTTAGTTTTTATCGAGGGGATAACACAGTCGTGGTAAAGCGGTATCGGAGCACCGGCGTGAAACAGTATGCTGATGTACTCCGCGCGGTATGTAAACCGAATCGTTCTACGATATATACAACCATTCCGTCTATCGTGGAGCTTCCGGAGACTGTCACTATTACCGTTAAGGTAATCTTTAAAAGACTGCAATTTATTAAATATTACCGTTTTATCGAGAACATCTTCATTTCTCTATAAAAGCTTAATTACGCGCAGCGGGAAATAAAAACTCGTATCCCGGAGAAGAAAATGTGACGTGCATATAAAAATGCGTTTGTCATGTATCCCCGATTCGCCAGTGCGATTGATTTATGTTGAAGTAAACGAGTTCAGAAGAAATATACATATTGTACGTGAAACACGCTCTCTCATTTCTCCTTACAGGCACACACCGTAAATGCGAAATTACGGATAATTACGACAGGGGCAAAAAGTATATTTTATTGCAACAAACCGGAACGTAATTCACTAGCGAATAGCTAAAAGCATGGTAGATTATATTGAGGTCGCCCAGGGCAAACGGATCATCTTACGAACGATTGAACTCCAGCGCCGCGAAGCAGTAACTCTACCTTGTCGGATGAAACCGACCGATCTTCCCCTCAAAGAAGTCCCCTTCCCCTATCGCACATTATATAAATAATACGTTCGACAATCAAGTGTCCCGTATTACATGCCGTACATACGTTTCGCCGCACGTTAAAATGCAAATTTATTTCCGGACGTGGATTTCCAACAATTACACGGCGTTGTTGGCCTGCAACACGCACACACACGCACACGCACGCGCGCACACACACACACACACACACACACACACACACACACACACAAACACATAGGGAAGAGGCGGTACACCATTCGGGGTATTAGCTATCCCGCGACATAGATTATACAGGGGTGCTCCCGTTTGGGTTGCCCTACCGTCGAGTACCCTTAGGTAGGCGTCGCGATTCGCCCTCGTCTCCCCTCGCTCTTCCATCCCTCTTTCTACGAACTCGCCGGTCGGTCCTTCACCCCCCCCCCCCTGGATATATCCACGTCGGCTAAAGGTCTATATCGCGCACCGTCAAACCTGCCCGAATTGCTCGTCATCGTGTTATGCAAACGACCGCATTTGTTACGATAGTGCCCTCGCCGGGGCTCGTTCCTCCACCACCACCACCACCACCTTACGCCCTCGGCGAGGCCGAAGAGACACCGAAAAGACACCGAAGAGCACGCTCGCGGAGGTGCGCGCGGCACGGCTTTACGTGCTTTCGCGTTCGGAGAGCACGTTTTCTCGCCTGGACAACGTCGTTCCGTATGTCAACGCTATACATTTCCGTAAGTACGCGGACGATATTCCCTCCAGCGTTGAGTACGGGCTCTCTCCCCCCCCCCACCTCTCTCTCTCTTTCTTTCTCCCCGTAGCGCAAAAATATGAAACACCTTAAGAACCCGCCGGCTCCTTTTATATCCGTCGCTTCTCCGCTCATATAATGGTACACTCCAGGAGGATAGTGATGCGAGTAACGGCGTCGGAGTAACGCCGTCTTAATCCTCGTGGTATCGCGAATATATTCGCCACGAATGAAATTCTTCGTGTAAAAAAAATCCTCAAATACGAGAAACTATCACTCACGAGTGATAACGCGGGCGTAAATTTTATATTATATTATATTATATATATATATATATATATACATGATAAAAATACAAGATATTAATTATTGGAGACGATATAAAATATTATATCAATACTTTGGAAAATTTATATTGTTAATTTATATTGTTATATAAATTCTTTATATTATTTTATTGTTAGTTTATTTATTGTTAATTCGATTAGTATTGTTAATTTATAATAAATTTTTTTCTGCTTCATATACTGTGCTGGCTCCTATATTGCCTTTTCTTTATTGTTCTTATGAATTATATCATTAAATTCTGCATGTTAAAGAGAAAGAATTTCTCTTTCTTTCGATATCACAATACTGATAAAAAGGTATCGGTAATACATGGTATAGGTTTAAAAAACATCTCTCAACAGACAGTGTTGCAGACATCGCTTCAAAAACAAATGATTAATCCGAAATATTCACGGAAGCATAATATAGTAGGCTGATTATTTTGTGCCATGTTTTTTTTTTATTTTATATTTATATCGTTCAATTTATCGATTTCTTTTTCCACGCGTATTTTATTAGTTCCGTCCTAGTTGATTATTACACTTCCTTAATTTATTAGAATGTTATCTGTTTCAATAAATTATTACTCGACATGCTTACACGACATATATGTATATACATATTTACAAAAATATGTTTGGGCCAAAATGTTTGAAGCGCGCGTATTAACATTAGTCGAATTGACACGAGTACACTTGTGGGTTAATTTAAAAAGCCGACACTGCCGAGCGATAAGTACACTGCGAGCGCTGTTTGTTTGAAATAATTTTATGAGATTACAACGGCAGTCGTGCAGATAATAATATCGTTGTTTAGAGTTCCATTTGACGCCATAGCACTCCATTAAAGCGATAATTCATTCTTTGATCGATGACTCAGAAAATCTGCGTTTCTCTAAAGTTTATTGACGATGGACTTTTTCAAGATACGCTTTAAAGTTACGATTTAAAATATAAAAAAAGTACATAAATAATTTTATAAGTTATTCGTGTTTATCACTTTTTTAACTTTAAACTTTATATATTTTCTCTACATTCTCTTTTTTTTATAAAAATTTAAATCATGAGTAACGTTATGATCAACGATCAACAAACATATGCTAAAAAGCGATACACAGACATATTTTCGAAATGTCTTCATCGTTTGTTATAAATCAGTTTTATTAAAGAAGTGATTTTATAGATTAATGTGTATTTTTAAACAGAAGCTCGAAATGAAAGATATTAATTCGAAATCGTTCTCATCTATTTTATCATCATTGTTTCATAAGCAAATACATTTTAAGCAAATTAATTGTCTGTCAAGCAATAAGATTTTGATATAACGATATACATATATCCAAGCTATATTCATTAATTCGAATACATTTGCAATTATCAATTTCCTCTTGTGAATTAATCTATAAAATCACTTCTTTAATAAAACTGATTTATAACAAACGATGCAAGCGCATTGCAGATATTAATGATAGCATTTTGTCAGGCTTAGAAAAAAAATAATAGCAATATAATAAATAATATTAATTATTTTTAAGATTAATTTTAAGATCCCAAATTATATCGTAATCTCATATTCACTTCATAATAGTTTTTTAACATCAAGTATAAATTTCTACGAAACGTAATTTCAAAACTGTACCTGACAATTATTTATAACAGAAAAAAGGGACTTGATGAAAACAACTTTGAAACCCTTTTGATATACGCCCTACTCGGAAGTTAAAGGGTTGCGTACGGAAACCTTGTTCACCCGATTCTACGCAACACCGGATTTTTAAATCAACTTTGACGTAAAAGGCGGAAATAAATAAGTAAAGAAGAAAGAATGCGCGCCGATACGCATAACGTCCTTTGTTGTGAACGTGACGCCGTTGATTTTTCTGTTAGAGATCAAAGAGATCAGAGAGATCAAAGCCTTTACTTTCACTTGGCTCAGCATGAAACCAACGCCATAATTTACACATGTCATGAAAAAATCTTAATTTGTTGCGCGTTAGCTCTTCTTTTTTTTATGTGATTCAGGTAAAGTTTTACGATAGAAAAAAATGCACAATACGCGACAAAGAATCGTTTCGAAAGTTTCAATGGTTAAAAAAAAGATTTTGTTAAGAAGAGTTACAGATTCTCGAAAAAGAAGATTTGAAAAAGTATTCCTAGACAACTCTGTAAACACCATTCTCTTCAAATATCAAGGAAAAACATACTACATTTCGCGAATCATAAAATAGATATTTACGAATATGAAATATATTCAAAGCAAATATACTTAAAATTTAAATTCTTTTAGAATATAAGAAGAGGCATTAAAATATATTAAAAATTTAAATAATCGGAGATTATATTCTATTAATATTAATTATATAAAATTGCACTCCATATCCCAGAATGTCCGTCCGCATATTTAAGAAGAGCAATTTAAAAATGTTTCTGAGAGATAAATACAGATAAATCTCTCTTTCACACAGATATCTTTTTATTGCGCGTAATAATAATTCTCCGATTAACGTTACATTCGTGCGACTTCGACAAATAATGTTACAAATATTCTCTTCGATAAGAAGCTAAGTGCGAAGGTGTGGGAGCCTAACACCTTCCTCCGGTCGAGTGTTATATCAGTCAAATCCTCGGTCGTTCCGATTCCGAATACCATACGCTGCGAGATATCGTTCCAGGGTGGCCGTCGCGTAAACGTTATACGCGGCTTACTGATATTTGGAATCGACCGGTCCGGGTTCGAGGATTTGACTGTGATGGCTTCGGCACGCGACATAACGGAATACGCGCCGCCGTCGCCGCCGTATGACCATAAAATAAACGTTCGGGGTGGCGCAGGCCGAACCTGCGGCAACGTATAAACACTTATATAACGGCAATTAAACTGCTTTTAAGGCCCATAAAACTGCAGTTTCAATAATCTCTGTGACAACACGATTCTGACCTGTCTACGGAAGCGTGTGTGGCTTACTCCCGGAAGACATCACACTCGCTGCATCGACGAGTAATAAAAAAAAAGAAAAAAATTTCGATCGATGTCTCCCCGCGCCCCTCCAACCCTTCCCGCTTCACGAGAATCTCTCTCTCGATCGAATCCTTGCGTCCCCCGAAAGTTTTTTACGAGTCGCATCGCGATCAACCCTCCGATTTCTCGCATGCCTACGAAATCTACGGAGTCGTTTGTACTCGTTTTGTTGTACACGCCGACGTTTTGCGTCGACAGGGAGCGGTATATTAATGGCGAACCGTGGAAGGCGATGAGAAAACAAAAAAGATGGGACGATGCCGTGAGAGCATCGATGGCATAAAGCAGAATTCCCGGATGAAGTTTTCCGGATAAAATTTCGATGGCGGGGGGGGGGGGGGAGCTATTCTTTTTCCAGCCTATGTCGGATACCTGCTGGATGCTGATGCTGGATCCGAGGGCGAGGGAGGAAGCGTTTATGCGTGTGAGGGACGAGGAGAGCCGACGAGATCGGGAGGCGGGAGAATACGAAGATAGGTCCAGGTAGGGGAGGCAGGGACGATGAAATGGGATAATACCGACTCTGCAGGACGCGGCAGCCATCATCGAATGCTAATGAGGGGTTGGCGGCTTTTGGGGCAGTGGACTCTGCCCGTAGAGCGGTGCGCGCCATTGTCGGCGCGCGGGATCGGCCTGATTATAAATTATACATTATCTCGTGCTAGTCCCCGTGTACACACACCGTAATCCAGCTAGACATTCACGGGCCTGTGAACCTCAATGTCAGAATATGTTGGCTGTACTCGCGAAACAGATTGGAAATTCGTCCTCGCCAGCAATTTTGCTCTTGGTTTACCAAAAGTGGAGTTTATAGAATTCCGTTAATCGGCAAAATGTTCATTTCAGCCGAATATGCACTAAATTCTTTCGAAAAATTGTCTTTGTTCTTGAACTAAAAGAAAATAAAAAAATCAGAAAAAATCTGTCGAATTTTGTATCACAAATATGTGTACAAATGTGAAGCTGTGTTTTATCTTGCCTGCTATCGGTATGAATAAAGAGATAAGATCGTCTTGATAGCACCTGGCACACTTTAACGTAGCACTCATTAAAATATATATCACATGTACTGCATTCGCAATCTGTTCACACATCGTTAGAAAAAAATCGAACTGCAATCGAATCTGCATATATGTATAATGCTTGATAAAACGTAATACACAACTAACAAGACTTTGATTTCTCATTTGAAAAAAAATAAGTGAAAAAATATAATTAGTATTTTATTGATATTTAATTGATGGAAAAATAATTTTGAATATAAAAGTTATATAAAAGTTATATAAAAGTATACATCTATTTGACATATTGTATTTATACGCTTATTAAAAGAGATAGAGTTTGTAATAATTAGATACAATTAACACATTATTGCTTCTTAACGTCAAAAATATACCGGTATCACGATTGCTTATTGTATCTTATCTTATCTTACCTTATAGAAACGTATCTTATCAATATCAAAAGATGAGCAAAATATTAAGAACAGATATCAATATCTAAAATAAGCATGTAGTGTCATGCAAATAAATTCTAAAGTCACGCGAGAAACTTTAATATTCCAATAATCAATAAGCGTATCAAAGTTACAATACAATCAAATAAATATATACTATTCTTATATTCAACATTATATTTCTCGAAAACTAGACAATCAGTAAAAAACTTATTCATGTTTCTTATTTGTTTCTCCTTTTTCAGAGAAATATCTTCTCATCTCACTTGTATCATAAATTACTGAATCCCTGTATTTCTAGATGCAACAAATTTTAATGAGAGGCGACCTTGAAAGACAAGTTTAAGTCGTTTGCCGATTCTAAATCTTAGAGCATAGCATTCACATATTAATCACGTGAAACAACGAAGAGTATAGTCATGAATGAAGAAAAAGGATTTAAGAACACTTCTCAATTGAATTCATACATGCGATGAATGCAGCAGTGCTACAAAAAAACATTTTATTATATATCTATTTTATCACAATAATAAAATATTTATATTTTTAACTGTATGTGCGTAACATTCGTCTACTGCTAGATACCTTTTTGTCAGATATAGCGTTAGTTAATATGCTAAAACATGAGAGTAATAATAAAGTTTTGCCATATATTCTAATTGATTTAATTAAATGGAATTTAAAAATTAATCTTTTATATAAAAAATTGTATTTATTTATCCGAAGATTAAATTCTAAAAATGGCACGTTATATTTAACATATTTTTTTGTTTCAATTTTAATTACCAAAACTAATTAAAATAATGTATTTATCGAAATAGTTTAAATTTATGATGTTTAATATTTTCCATTTTTATTTTTACTATTACTACGCATTATTATTTTATCGTCTCAAGATTTCTATGTCATATTTTATTCATTTTATTAAGATACTTAATTATAAGATTTTTATAAGATATTTTATTCACCATATTAAGACCTCTATGTTATATTTTATTCATTTTATATATTTGCTAATATAACATTATTAATCCAAAATATATAAACGATTTATTAATTAACGCTAATATAAAATGATAAAAGTCAATCTTACTTACAGTGGTATTACTTGAAATATACAAGCGTAGATCAGCCGAAAGATTAGTAAGGTATAGTAGAATGTATAATGGCGAACGCGTATTCTCTCATTCATCGGCCAATTGAATGTATATGGAGACAGATATTATATATCCCGTTTGAATATATCGGAATGTAATTTCCTACCGGCTAAGCACTCTCCCTCTTCGCAGTTGGTAACTTCGTATAGTGATCGCCAATGCCTATTTGAAATTATGATCCGTCCGGTGTAAACAAACCATCACGATAAAAGCCAACGGCTGAAGTTTTAATTTTATCTAATCGGTATTTACTGCGCTATTGTGGACTCGTAAGTGGCCGTATAAAAGATAGTCACGGAGATTATTCGCGACTAACATTATCACGGTGACGACAGGTGTAGTTGCCCATATACATGTCCTTCTTGCATGCGCAACTAACATAAATGAATAGGGTAAGGACTTAGCGCGTGCAGAGCCCTGGTAGCACGTAAACGATCCGAACAATGACCTTGGCATCTCGACACACTCGGAATTACATCATTTTTATCGTACGTTGATGACCAAGTCATTCAACCCTGATTGACTGATCGACAGCCCGATTATGTAGAAACAAATTTTGTTTTGGAAATGTTATACTTGTCACTTTCAATTTTGTGTGTATGTTAAAGAATATAATGTCCGGATAAGGTCAGTATTGTTAGAAGAGAACTTAAGGAAAGGAGATCATTACTCTCTTTCGGTTCAAGAGATGGCTATAATGTTCTATTCGAGTATGTTTCGACTATACATTAAACTTAAGAAAGAACTGAAGAAAGGAAGAAATGTGGTTAGCACATGGAGTCCTGTAACCTCGTATATCGGGAAGAACCGTTTTTCTCTTTCGCAGTCTTTAGTCCTTGTTAGCTTGAGACATAGATCTTATTTTTTTATATTTAAAAACTTATATTTTTGCGAGAGAATTCATCACGTTTTTTGTGGAACAAAAAGTGGAAATGCACAGAGAGAGATTTTCATATTATATTAACAATCTACGTAACACATGGAAGGGTTACATTATCAGTATTAAAAACAATTCACGAGATCAAAATACTTTTATGTATGTAATATTTCTCGAAATATATGCATTCTGTTTCAGAAGACCATTTATGCTTCAATTAATATAAATAGGATTAATCAAATTGCAATTTTAAAAAACTATTAATTTTGTGACTTCCCGAATAATGAATATCATTTCTCATAATTAAAATTTACAAAAAGAAATGTTTCAGTTTCAAATAGAATCTTGTTACATCTTGTAGAAATATGGAATATATATGTAGCAACGAATATGTACGCAAATAATGACAATATTGTATAAGTAATAATGGTACACTATAAAAGCATCCCCAAATTAACAGCAATACTCACCGCACACGACTCTATCAAATGGACTCATCCAATCTGGAAAACAAAAAGATTTATTTAAAAAATTAAACAAGTCGAGAAGCGTCTTTTGCCTTGATACTTACGATGTCAAATAAAATGGTAATATACGACTTCAAAAGTTCAGCTTCGTGCGTAGTTCAAAGCATGAAACTTTACGCATGCACTTGAGATAAGCTTATAACGCGATAGGCAAGATTTCTTAAGCATATTATAACAAAGTCGCAAGACACATTATAATTCGCGAACGCATAATACACACACATTAATATTAAATATTACATAAATACATGACATTAAGATACAAGTAAGGAAATAGGAAGAAACTATGTAAGTCTGATTTAATCAATGGAAAATATTAAACAAATAAACGCGGCAATGGCAAACGACTAAACTCAATGATTAATAGATAACATTAGACATTAGTAATTAGCGAGACATTAAGAATCTTAACAAGTTGTCCTTGATCTCCCACAATGAAACCTCTCGGAATGATTTTAGAAATATCTGTTTAACGTTGACATATATGTATATTGAGATTAATTAGACTCGAAATAATCACACAATCGATGTCTGCATTATGTACGTGAATATGTATCAATTCAATAACAAATGCATACATTGTTCAATAACAAAATACTGCTTGTCATTGTATTACTACTCTACATTATAAAAATACGTAAAAATGCAATGTTCTCACATATATACGCGATCGTCCATTTATTCACAATTAAATGAAAACTGATAATAATTAAAGTATTCAAAATAATTGATTGTGCGCTTTAAAGAGAAAATGTATACTCATGGATTGCCAACGTGATTCTGATTTCCACTACGGTCTCGCGAACTAAAATCGTCACGCTACACTGTCGGCTGAATCATTCACCTCGTTCTCCCCAAAGCCGTAAAGTTATTCTTACACACTCATAAAATAGATAAGAAACTTATTGACGCATGAATAGACATATGACAGTAAAAGTGCTCGAAAAACCGTAAACTCTTTAAAGAAGCTAGAAGTATATCAAATATATAAAAATAGAAGTGAGAATATAAAATTATAAAGGCATACGTACTAGAGTAAAAATAATATCAGACTGTGTTTTGTTGTCGTTTAAAACATGCGAAAAAGCGCTACTAAAGTAAAGGATGACGCTTTTAAGTGTAGTATAAGAAATTTAAATGCAAAGTGAAACGCGAACATATTAGACATCAATGGAGCATTTTATAAGATTGAGTAAAATAATCGACGAATAATCAGAAAGTACATTATTCTGAAAATCATGATTGAGAAAATCGATTAGGAGATAGTCGCCGAGTAATTTATGCGAAAGCGATTTAACTTTCTAGGTAAACACAAGAATTACTATTAGATCGATGCGTCAATTTCGTAATTTATTTTTTATGACACATAGTAAGCGATTGTAAAATATAAGCAGAAAGTATATGGAAATTTATTAAATTATATTGCTAATCAGCGCTATCGCGACTCGCATTAGGAATTACAAGCGCGATTATAATTCGCGGCGAACATAATGCGAGACCTCACGAGTTGGCGAAACGGAAAGTTAACACGTTAACGCCAAGTGTTATTATAACGTGTTGATAGTGAAATGGACTTCGGAAAATAATTTGCATATTCCAAGATTACAACTTAATCGCAATATATTCCGCGATTCCCTTACTCCGTGAGGGTATGTCTTTTATTATATTATTATGTGCCAACACACGCGCGAATGTGTGTGTGTGAGTGTGCGCGCGCGCGCGTGCGCGCATTGGCAAACGAAAGATCGTGCGAGTATTCTCGGAAAAATTTTGTTGTAAGATGCGGCAACGCGAATTTAAATAACTTAAAGCCGGTTAAAAAATATGGTGGAATACGTGCTAATTCGTTCGTCGCGTGAATTCAGTTAACAATAAGTTGGCGCCGCGCATCCAGATGTGACAAATAAGGCGATTGTTGCAATTGGATTAGAGCTTTTAATGGAGTTTTTACCTGGAACGATAAATCAAATTGCGACTATATATATATATATATATATATATATATATATATATATATGTAGAGTTGTGTGCGCGTGCTAGAAGTTCGTGCGGCAAGAAATCAGCTGGTCGCTCTTCCGCGCTTCCGACAAAGTCGACGAGGCCCGTTTTTCACGGGAACTTCTTAGGCCTGTTCTACAATAGCCGATGGTCCAATGAGAGAATTTCTTTTTCGGAAACGAGCTCTCCTCATTGGACCGTTCGGCTGCGTTCCGACATCCGACAGCGACATACGACGTATTGTAGAACAGGCCTTAGAGTTATTTCGCGCGCCGTTTGTCGCAACAATATCAAACTCGGAAAAAAAAAAATACAACGAAACAATTTTCGCGCGCGTCAGCGTCGAGAATGCGACAACAGCCTGGCTTGTGTTGTTCGCCGCAAATATACCGCGATAAATACCGTCGGCGCTTTGTCCTAGCTAACACCTCGGCGGACAAAGACACTACTCCGACAAGGCGCACGTACGGTGTATTATGTACATCGGAGTAACTTCGAGTTTCGTGCAGTAACAACAGCGTCTGGGACTCTAATTTATAATGTAAAGTGTATTCTTCAATAGTTATCCGCGTATTCTTCGAAAATTACCTGTTACATTCCAAATTGCGAAATGTTTTCTTCGACACTCTGTTACGTCTACGGTTATAATGATATAGCAAAATTAATATCGTGTGATTCCAAAATCGTGGAAAAGTATGAGAGTATCTTGATCAGCTTTATGTATGTGTGTGTGCATGTGTGTGTATTTTTAAAAATTTGAAGCTTAATTTATCAGAAGCTGTTGAATGTCATTTCCATTGCAAATTACTTGAAAATTACTCCGATATTTTCATTAGGGGAAAATTAACTGATTAGCAAAAGAATTTGTTATAAAAAAACATTGCGATAAAATGGGAGCACTTTTGTATGTATATGTACATGTATGCACATATACATATATTAAAAATAAGATGTTTTCTGATATGTGTTAAATTATGAAACAGCTGGTGTTATCATTATCAAGCATTATCAAACGCGCCATCGATGAAAACACGTGTAAAGAAGAGAAATGTGAACGATGTACAATTATTAACGCATACAATTTTTCTCAGAGAAATATATACATTGTTTATATACTTACAAGCATTGTATACTACGTGTAATTACAAGTAAACTGTTGTCTATATGTCTTTCAACATAATTATAATGAAAATTGCAAACTGTAGAAATTAATTAAGATCGTAAATTATATATTGGAATCTTATAAGAAAGAAACCGCTTCCTCCATCTTTTTTCCTCCATATGTAAATGTGTGTTTCATATAAACAAAATGTCTAATATAATATTTTCCCGCAATTTGTAATTTAAAGAAAGTAGAGAAAAGAATGTATAATAAATTCAATCTCTCTCGAATAGATTTAAAATAACAATGAAAATAGAGGCAATCGAAAATTATTTATACGTAATTTTTCATCCCAGATTTTGCATAAAAATAATATCATTTAACTGAAAGAGAGTTTATCAAGTAAATTATCAATTAATATTATTATATATAATAATAAATGATAGCATATAACTGTTTCTATATTCTTATACTATATTATACATTCTTTATATTAAATGATTAATTGCGATAGAGAACAGTTTACTATTTCTTGTCATCACATCATGCTGAAAATTTCATGCAAATTGCGTTCATCAATGCATATTTTCTCAATCATGCAATATGGAAAAAAATGTATCGCAGCGTTCAATCTATACATCATAAAAATGCAGAAACAGACTTATGTACTTTTAATCAATTCTCGCTACATTTTAATAATTAATTATATAATCGAAATATAAAGACATTTAACATTCGTAAGATTCGATATAAAGTAGTTTATGTATATTTGATTGTATATTTAATTTATATTAATTTGTAAATGGCATATTACAGTTTTATTTAATAATATGAAGATGTCCGGGAAATAACAATTCAACGGCAAATTAGCCGGCTAAAAAAAAGATGTGCCTAGGACGTGTTTTACGACGTCATAATTTTACTTCTTCATAAGTCTACTTCTGCAAAAGTTATAAGTATTCGCACACTACCCATGATGAATACAGTCCAGCAACTGCGACGATAAAATCGCGATTCTCGTCTCGTGATGTATTACATCTCGCGAATATCTCGTTAATATCAATCTCAACGGTAATAAAAATAATAATAAAAAAAGAGAGATCGTAAAAGAAATCGCCTATCGCGCTGAATAATAAAATGAACTCACCGGTAATCGACATCCACGGGTACCGAGGTATGTCCGAGATCCCGGGTTGACCGGTGGTGGGTTGTTGGCAGGACGTCAAAGGATCGACGACGGCCGATGCGGCGGCCGCCTGATGGTAGAACTGTGCCGCCGCGGCCATGGATGCCGAGGCGGCGGAGACGGCCGAGGAAGCGGACGCGGAGGAGACGAGACTACCGGGGGTAGCGCCGTTCTGATGATGATGACCCAGGGTATAGTTAACCATAGGATCGGCGGACGCGGGTGCCACGTTCCCGGTTAAACTGGCCGTGTAACGGCAGGACTTGTCGCCGGCGGTAGCGGCGTCCACGGCGGCGGCGGCCGCCAGGGCAGCGCTGGACGCCGCCGTAGACCCGAAACCGGGTACCATGCTGGAGGTGGCGCCGAACGCGGCGGCAGCGACCGCCTGCTGCTGCTGATGATGATGATGCGCCGCTGCGGCGGATACGTAAGGATACATGCCGGAGGTAGTGCGCGCCGCCGGTGATGTGGAAGCGGAGCTACCCGAGTGCTGGGGACTCGAACCCGTCGGGCTCGGCGAATTGTGCTGTTGGGCGTAATTGACCGCCGCGGCCGCTACTGCAGCCGCGGATAGACTCGATTCTAGACTCGCGGTGGCCGGACTCGTCGTGCACGCTTGGATAGTACCTGGATTCGCGCTTGAGAACAACTGTTGCGGATGAAATTGTTGGTACTTAGCAGGTAGCATACTATCAATTATGAATTTCGTACTCATATCGCCGCTGTCGGTGCCGATGCGGACCCGATGCCGAAGACACGCCCGGGCCGTAGATGACCGGGGACGAGTGTCTCAACACCGACACCGTGGCGACACGTCCATCGGCTGCTGCCTCATTGCGTAATCCGTAATCTAGCACGGATCACGAATGCATACACTGGTCTCTCGGTCAACGTGAAGGAAAACAGGATTTTCTCCGCGCGCACTCTTTTCGCCGCCCCTGTTCCAAGGAGATTACGGGCTTTCCCCGCGCCCGTCCACTATCTCCTTCCCTATCAGCAATCAACGTCCACTTTTACTGGTACCACTTATGCAACTCAACACATTATCACAACAACAATACCGAAGGCGGCGGGATGCATGCGGTCACTGGGAAACGACTGGACCACGAATCACCGACCGTCCGCGATGGCAAATGACATGTCCCTCCTCTCGATCTCTCGGGGTCAGGAGAGCAGCCACGGGCCTTTGCTCGGATCCTCGTGTTCGAAAATTTCGACCCCTCGCTCGATTCGTAATCGCGCGCCCTCCCGGATTACGAATTCACCCGTATCGAAATAAAAATCGGCGATAAAGCAGCGGGTCCTTCTTCCACAATCGGACCCACCCCGGACGACCCAACTCGTAGTCCCAACTCGGAAATTGGGCGATGAGAACCCGACGACGGCACGAGGAGAGAGAAGAGAAGAGCGTGGCCCCTGTCAGGTGTTAGAAGCCGTTTCTTGCGTACTTCTCGGATAGTCGACGAATCCTTTATGGGCCATGCATGAAGGTACTATAGCCCCCTATCCCGAACGCCGCGTACTACAACCCACGGCGAGCTAAATGTAACCCCTTACAATAATGGCGCCGCTTGTCTCTCCCGTTCTGTTTCCCCCCTCTTCTTCTACGAGTGTCGAACGCGCCGGGGTACCAGCTGGTAAACAGAGCCGTCCAATCGTGGCGCGGCCTCACCCGGGGCGGACCAATCACAGGCGTGCTAGGCGCGCCAAGATGAATGGGTCTCTTTCTCCATCGGTACTCCTCTCGCTCCGGTCTTCCTTTTCGCCGATACCGCGGACTCTCTTACCACACTTAGGCTTCCACGCCGCTCTCGCTCGCTCGCTCGCTCGCGTATACCCGGCGTGCTCCGTCCGTCCGACGGTCCGTACGTTCGCCTCTTCGCCAGTGCAGTCGTGCTCGCCACGTTGCCTTATACTTCGCAACGTTCCAACGTCTCACACGGTATTTTCTGTCCTTCTCTAGGTTACTCTATTTCTCTCTTTCTTTCTCTCTCTCTTCCTTTCTCTCTCTTTCTTTCTGTCTCTTTCTTTTGTTTGAGTGCAGTTTTTTTATCTCATTCTATACGCTATCTTCGTCCTCTATTCCGTCGAAATTATTTTTTTTCTTTTAGATCCTACAGGCAGCACTATTTTCGAATTTTTCGTACACGTTATTCACTTCCTTTCCTATCCTGTATTAGTTTGAAGATTTTAGAGATGCAGAGACTATACTCATGGCTATTAAATCTTGAAGAGAGAGTACACTCTAGTATATTGTCTTTCATTTGCAATCAGAAATTACTTTTCTTATACTTGTAATTGCATTAAGCATAACATTGTTTATTTTAATAAAATTTTCTTCTCATTTTTTTTTACTTGATAATCTAATGTGCATGGTGATTATAGTTCTTCATAAATATGTGTATCATATTTTTATTTCTATTCATTAGTCCACTATAAATTTTATTTATTTCACGATAGAGTATTTTTATGCCACATAATACAAAAAGCAGAGTAATACTCTATTCATTAATTTTCTTGTACATATAATCATATAAATTTTTCATCTGGAGGCTTGTTATATTTTCACCTCATATTTACTGTTTGTTGTTTTCAGTGATATGTATAATTTTATAAATCAAACTCTATAATAATACAATTAATAAAGGATATAATTTCAAACGACGTTTTGTCGCACTGAATACAATTATGAATCATCGTCATCGAGATTGATCCAAAAGTAGCTCATTTCGAGAAAAATAATTTGCATTATATTCCATACATTGTTTTATGATTTCTCATGAAGAACAATGTGCAAACAGCCGTCATTACATAGTTCAAATTTAATGCGATATTAAAGCATATTAGATAATTACCTTCTTCATTCCATAAAATAAGCGTAATTTCGTTGACTATCTGTCAAAAGCTGTCAAAACAGGAAGGCATTTGATTCACATTTTTTCCCCTTTTTTCTTCTCTCTCTCTCTCTCTCTCTCTCTCTCTCTCTCTCTCTCTCTCTCTCTCGGCTGCTTTCGCCGAGTATTGCAGAAACTGGCGCGATTCGGCTGCCGTCGAATCGTCGACTCGTCAACTTTTGGAAACCACTGAACCAACTCGTCCCGGGCGGCATTTCTACGTGAGAATAGTGGCGCCGCGTTAGGGCGAGAGGTGACGCGGCTTTCTCGAGAGGGAGCGGCTTACATCAGGGGGCGAAATATCATGATAAAAGGTGTACCGAGAATATCGCACGCAAAGGTAATAAGGTACAAGGGGATGGGAAGGGGCGGATAAAACTTACAGCTTGGATTGCAACGTTTCTTACGATGGACAGCTCATTTTACACATCCTATTTCGTTGGCAAACTTCATATACGTGCTTGAGACACTTTTGTGTTCTAATAAAAAACGTATTTATTCGTTTCGTAATTATTGTATCGCTGTGGTTATTTTATTCTTTTTATTTTGAGGTAATTAATTAATTAAGAAAGAATGAAAAAATTTTCTCTTCCATCAATAATTATAATCACATTATGAATTATAAGAAATATTTTTTTTTAGGATTTATAGAAATATTACTACATCCGGCATTACGTGTATTAATGGAAAATATGATAATGTAATACATAACTAAGAATTACAAGAATTTCAAATAGAAATTAGTCAAAGTATAATCATAAATATGCATCAAATCAAGAACTTAACAAGTCCGTTCTTAGTTTTGTTTTAGTATCTGTTACCAAAGAAATATAATTAACTCTTCCAACAGACAATTTTATCTTGATGATCTCTTACGATAAATTATAATAATAATTTTGACTCTAGTATTTTTTCCTCTATTTAAGTATCGCAATCTCAAAAATAAATTAAAATTATCATGCGTATTACTTAAATTATTAAATTTAAAGAGCTTACAGCTACTTAAGTTATTATTAAATTTAAATTATTAAAAGAACTTACCTGTAGTAGAAGTTATAGTAGCTGTGAGCACTTTGGTTCACATAAATTTGCTTGATATATACAAATGTTACATTAATTAAATAACGTAACTTTAATGTGTTTACGAAACTACCTGAAATCGGCACAACACCAAGTACTTACCATATAAAATATTGGATGAAAAATTATACGAAGACCGCTCTCT
This sequence comes from Lasius fuliginosus, assembly GCA_949152495.1. Lineage (NCBI taxonomy): Eukaryota > Metazoa > Arthropoda > Insecta > Hymenoptera > Formicidae > Lasius > Lasius fuliginosus. Next base: position 1,131,384 of record OX424453.1, on the reverse strand, counting down.
GAAATCAAATTTAAAAAACCTTAGTTCTGATATCTTACAACGTAAGGGAATAAAGAAGTTCATTAAATGTACTTCCTTATTAATATCTATGATATTCTTATCGTTAACTTTTTATATTTATAGCATATGCCACATATTTGCTAAATGCATCTTATGTAAGTGTAAAACTACACAATTTACCTTAAAATACATTTCTTTTCAATCGCATAATTTCAAGGCAAGACAAAGGAGACAAAATTCAGTAGAGATAAAATTCAGTAATTTGGTATAAAAAATAAATCGAGATAAATTATATGTATTTTTTAATTTAATTTACGAAGGTAAATATCTCCTCGTTTTTTAAGATATCGTTTAACAGCTCATATTTAATATGTATAAAAACGTAAATGTCCGTAGTTCTTTGTGTCTGTCCAATGCGATCAATATATATTATAATAGGAATAACAAAAACTATTTATATAAATAAATAAGTTAAATAATTATGCAATTAATTATACAATTAATTGTTATCATAGTTATTAAAAATAAATTAACATAATGTTTATATCATATTTTCTTACTTTGCACTTGAACAAATCGTGAATTATAGCAATTAACTCTATCCCTTAATTTTAAAGAAACATTAGACTAATTTTGCCATCTTTGTTAATGCTTAAGCTTTCTTTTCCTTTTATCATTAATAAATAATCTTTCAAAATCATATCAAATTCGTCGAAAAATTAGTTCCGCGAAGCGCAACTAATTCGTTGTTCAGCTGCACAAGAGTAAAGTAGCCGTGATGAGTTGAGACAAAGAGGTTTCAAGAATGTAATCCCAGAAAACTGACCAGTGAGTATAGTCCGACCGGTCCAATTATATCAACGATCGCTTATCGGATCTCAACGTCTTTGCTCGACTGGATAAGGCACGAACACAAATATAGTCAGAGTTACACACACATACACATTCATAATACACACTCATACATACAAACGCAAACAAGAGTGAGCATGTGAACACACATACAGTCTCCTCTGATATGACGAAGATACGCATGTACCTGTCTCAAACACCAGGAAATGTAAATTGCAATCGCGCCAAGTGTTCGGGGCTACAAAAGAGATGAGGAAAGGTGGAAATTAGGTGCGCGTATTCGCGGAATGTGTTAGGAGATAGACATATACATATATAAAGAGAGAGGTGTTCTGCACCCCCCTGGAAACATGGAACATGTCGCTCTGTCGGTGGACTCGTTGGACACGCCGAGTCCTTCGGCGAATCCGCGAAGGCTTTTTTCGGTAGACAGTGGATTTGATAGCAAAAAAGAGGAATCGGGCATCGGTGGGTGCTGGTCCTCGAACCCATTCGGGGAGACGCCCTAGCGTTTGGGGAAGAGCACCTAGTGCGCCATCTCCAAGAAGATAAAAGCATTTCGCGATTTCAGCTTCAGCTGTATATCGGTATGCCTGTCCGGCAAAAAAAACTTGGTTTTAAAATATCAAAATCTCCTAGGAACTTAGATTAGAGTCAAATCAGAGATAAATTTACATAGGACAGAGAAAAAGTAATGAAATGTCAAACAAGATCACAGGTCTATCGTTATGCAATCAAAGATTACGTAAGTTTTTAGTAACATTTAGTTTGCAGTCATATAGCTGTTCGATAAAATAATTATATAATTATTGTATATTCTAAATAATATATTAATAGTATTGTATAAAATGATAATTATGCTCTTTTATTGGCGTTTTTATATAATATAAGCATATCACGTAAATATATCTACATACTTTCATATGCGTGAAATTGGATATTATATAAATTTCTGTTCTCCGGCATCTATAATTTTTTTTTATGTAATTGGCAAGCAAATATAACACATGCAATTTTACAATTTTTCATACATATTTTTCTATATGTGTTTCTATCTATTTTTCTATACGTTTTTATTACACGCTAAACAAAGTCAGCATCTATTTTATATATTTTCAACAATCAAGTTTTGTTAATAATTTGTCATATTTATGCTAATCTCTAATTTTATTTAAAGACATTTATTTTGCAGATAGTTTTAAAATTCCGAGACATCATAGACATAAAAATAAAATAGCAATATATTATATACATGTGTATCTATGTGTGAAATTAACTACTGTCATAAATCTTCAATGCAAATCGCTTCTCGTAAAAAATTCTCATATGTATTATTCAAACAAAAAATAGGTATTAAAAATATAGTAATGCTATCGAAAAATATTTTAATGAACTGTTAATATTAAATCGATTGCGGTATACTAATAAAGCTTAAGTTTCAGAGCTCCGGGATGTCGAGAAACTTCCGGCACATAGATGCCAACTCATATCGCTTCTTCAATTGTTTTAATTGTGTTTCAAATCTTTTTCCACAAAAATCTGTTTATTTCTATAAATAATAATTATGTCAATTGACATAATGTATATGTTGATTCTACTTTTTATTTATGTGTTTGAAATAGTAGTTTAAAATAAATAAACTAGCGTGTGCATAAATGTGTAATAAGGATATTACATTGACAGCATTCAATTGCTGAGACAAAAATTTGACAAGTGATAAATTGTATATTTTATGATAGTAAAAAATAGAATTCACCAAGGTCAAGGTTTCCATGTCTACATTATCGACTGTGTGCGAGTTTAAAGCCTAGCTAAAAGCCAGCTTTTACCTCGTGAGAGATTTTGGAAGCTTATGTTAGTAGATAGCTTATATACCTACTTACAAAAAATGTATAAAAATTTTAATAATTCCGCAAGATTGCACGATGGGTATATGATAATTCATAATAAATGACATCTGATACAATTTAATTGTACCGTATATTTCGATAGATTGTAGATATTTTATCTTACACAAAAGTTATAATTCTTATCGAGAGAATGTAAAAAATACGTAATATGGTTTCTTTGCTGTCTCTATTGCGATTTGCAATTTTGACAGCCAGTAGATGATATTTAAAGTTAGGCGAAAAATTGCAATAAATTTAATTAATAAAATTAAATTAAATATTCATTATATACTTGTGAACTCGATTTTTTTCGAAGAAAAGCATCCCAGAAATATTAACTTCAAGCGAAAATATAGATCCGTCACTTATAATCATATAAAGCAAGTCTATCAAAATCTTTTTTTGCAACCAGAACGCTTCTTTATCGCTTTGCTAAGAAAGACGGAAAATAAACAAAGAAGATAGAGATTGAGGCCCCACTCACATTGCCTATAACATGACACACAACGTATCCCTATGTTGTCAGTTACTATCATTAGAGGTTACATGATCGATTACGGACATGAAGCAATGTGAGCGATTACAGACGAAGATATGAGGATCCTTTCGCTTGATGATTTTGGACAGGCCTAACGTAAGCGAAGAAATCCATAAGTGGCAAATGGAAAATTACACATTGTATGTTCCTCTGTGACTTATGAGTTTAATTGACCGAGAAGAAAGCGAAGCGTTTCACAAGTTGGCGCACTTTACGCCACAAAACATTCTAATTATAAAATTATGTATATTCACGGTATATAAACTGTAGATACTCATGAAACTTTACGACAATCTCAAGTAGCGAAAATGCGGGGGTTTTTAAGCTGTTGTTAGGATTATTACGGACGCAAGTTTTTCTCAGAGCAATAAGCATTAAAATTTTCCCTTCTTTTAATGTTTCTAATCATTGGCTTGCTTAATTAAGTTTCTGTCAGCGAAGCATGTACTTGGTAAATTCTTTCACGATAATTATAAAAAATGATATAAAAGAGAAGTAACGTCTTTTACACATACAAACACACACACGCATACACATAGATTAAGCAACGACTAAAAATTATCGTACAATTAATTATATACTTCATAAAAATGTTAATCCTCTTCCAATAATGGTAAAATGTAAATGGTTAAGTAACCATTGACATTCTGCTTGTGAATTTTATTTTATAGAAAATTATTTATTTACATGACATATAGTTGTCAACAATCTAGGGTTATATATATTCCATTCACATTTGATTAAAAAATCCCATTCACATCATAATTCTTACAACAGTGCAAAATATGTGCTAAAGTTATGTTCTACGGGTATAGCCATACAAAATGATGCATGTTCTATTTTTAAATCTCATATTATATGACTGTTGTACACGTGACAATAATTATTTCGTCGATCAAATTGCACAAGAATAAATCGTTTGATCCCTTCAGGCAATTTAGCTCGATAATGACGTGACAAAGGGCAAATTAATGAGAAAATTCCGGTTTTGCTTCTTGTACGCGGTAAACCACACTTCCCTTCGCATACAACAAAGTGCTAATCACAAGGCGGCGCACACGACGCCGAAGAGTCGAGGCACGTGACAGTCGACCGATCGTCTGACAGCCGTGACGTTAGTGACGTAATGACGTGCGGAAGGTCCGGAACGCGCGAAACGAGCGAGTGAACAGAAGGCGTGTGACAGTGACAGTCTCGCAAACGGAGCCGGGCCTCTTAACGACATCTGCCGAGAAAGGAACGAGGAAGGGAGAAAGAATGAAAAACAGTCGTAGAGCGAGAGCGAGAAAGATTGAGAAAAGCGAGGGGAGAGAGAGAGTGAGAGAGGAGATCGCGCGGGGCCAGCAAAACGGTCGGACTTGTGACTCGATGCGTTTTACTGCTGCTTTACGGCGGTTTATTGCGCCATCAAAACATAAAATGCCCGGGAAGCGTGCATGCGCGTGGGTACAACCCCACTTCACTCTTACCGCCGACTGCCGGTTAAACCGGGCAACATTTCCCCGATTTCTTGCTCCAGAGAACGTTCTCGTCCGGCCCCATCGCAGATTCTCTCTCGCTTCCCCCTCTCCCCCCTCTCCATCCCTAAATGCGGTCACTGGCTCTCTCTTGGCCCGCTTCTTTCTCGTCTTCCCGCCAAGCTCACGCCCTTCTTGATATCACGAATTTTATTCGCCACATCGTGCCTCCAGTCCCATCTCGAGTTCACTTTCTGCTCTCGCAGTCGGATTAAGATTTTCGGTAGCTTTCATCTCCGATGATCGCGGCAACTTCGAAAGCATTTCCGTGAATATCAAATTTAGCGGTCTACGGATACGAGCCAAGAGTCTCTAATCTCGCATATAACGAAATATTTTACTTTATATACTGTTAAAATATGTTGCATAATCCTACCGACAATTAAATATAATTATTATCGTATTATTGTTGACATAAATTTGTAAAAATATTAGTTCTTTTACCATTCTTATTGTTCCTTGATAAAATTCCAATCTGTATAAATATAAGTTTCCTATTATGTGTGTGCTCTCTTAATTTCTTTAAAATATTATCAGTATATTATAGTGATATAGGATATTAAAAAATATTTCAATAAGAGATTGTAAGTAAAAATTTTATTGTTACGATGGGGGGCGATATGATGGTACAATTAAATTTCATAGATAATATAATTTCGTCAGTTTTGTTTTCCATACATTCGTTTATTATTCGAAATGATAATAGAAATTAATATAATAAAATTTATAATTTCGCTTAACTTTAGCGATCGCGACGTCTAACAATAATATTAAAGAAAATCGTGAGCGTGTGAGATGCCCCGCCACGCCATTATTTTTTTCTTGAATACACGTGTAACGGAATTGATGCGCTTGGCGCATACATTTTGTCTCGAAGGGACGCGGCTTTTAGATTTCCATTTCGATCCGCATGGTAATGGATACTGACATCGAGATGCAACAGCGCGCTTTCGACAACTGAGAGAGGTGCGTTATGGGATATTTATTGGACCGCGAAGTTCGTAAACTAGCCAAGCTTGTATTGCAAGTTTTATTAATCTTATCGTGTTTGGCCGTATAACTGAGCCCGAAAGTATTTGAGAATCCCCCCTCCGTGCCGCGTAATCTGATTTTTATGTCTGTTTAATCTGTTATTTGCATAATTAATACCGGCAGTATATTTAATTATACTGCGGTCTATTATTGCACCGCATACATTGATATCTTCCCTATCTATAATAAATTATTTAAGCATATGCAACTCGTATTAAAATCTTCTTTTACTTTGAAATCATTTAAATTTAAATCAACTTACACACACATGCACTTATAGACAGGGAGTGGGAGGAGGCCGTGGGGGGAGAGAAAGAGAGAAATTGTCTGGAAATTCACATCCTAAAATACTCAAGTGTATAGGTTCATGAAAAATTAGATAAATTCCCGCAATTTCTTTTTATTCCGAGCATTTTTAAATTATAGAATTTTAAAAGTGTTTAGCCTATCAATATATGTATAAGACATATTCAATATATTTATAAAAGAAAAAAATTAACGTGAAAATGTAACATTATATTTCAGCGTTATTAATAGCATGTATAAGTAATTATCATTTTCACACACAAACTAATCTAATTTAATCCTAAATACGCGCACAAATAGAAATTCCATAAATTATTTTGTTTGCAAAATAAGAGGTAGTATAGAAATAGAGGGTGAGAAATGCTCAGCTTATGCGTGAAAATCAATAATGCTCCGGCAATGTGGTTTCTCGTGTGATGGGCTATATGAAAGAATGCTATATACTTTTTATTTACACACACATTTTTTCTATCATAATAATTTCCAAATTATATGCATACACACAAATTAGAAAAAAGTTACATTTCAAATGCAAACAAGAGGTTCGACCAAGTCATGCATAATCAAATAATTAATTTAACATTTAATAAATAATTTCCATATCATATTTAAAATTGTACGCGCCGTATAATGTAAATATATTTCTGAAATTAAATGTACAAATTAATTTTCATTCTGGGAGATACTCTTTACAGAATGTAGTTTTATTTTGCGAGCTTTTTCTAGATAATTCAATACATACATTAGAGAGAGAGTTGTGAATGTTTTATATTTAATTAAAGTAAAAATTAAATCGAAAAGAAAGGAATGAGATGCATGGATTTATAATTATTAAATGAGAGAAAGATTGTGCAAAAATATTGTATTGTACTGGCGTCATCTAGCGTGGGGTAGAAAGACTAAAGTATCTTTGCTAGATGCACCCTTCTCCGCCGTGTTTTCAAGCTTCTCCGCAAAACCTGCCGATCAAACAGAATCCGATTGGCAAAATCCTCCCTTACTCCTGTACCCCGTAGTTTTCGTGGAAATCTGAGGTGTACCCTCAGAGATAAATAGTTCTCCCAAATGTCACCAGGGTAGCGTTACAAAAAAAAAACCATTTATATAGAATATATTTTGTTAGACTTTCATATTATGATGTAAGTGCAAAAATAGCAAATTTTTAATAACATGAAAATACGTATACATATAAGATACAAATGTGTATGCTTCATCTTACATATGTATTTAAGAAAATTCACTTTTCTATGATTATCCGATAAAAGTGATAATTAAATGATGATATAAATTCTGAATTTATATAAAAACATGTATATACACATATAACGATAATTGCAAAAAATTTGCTTAAAATTATATGTAAATTTACGTGTATTATATATAGTATATATATAGTCACAATAATCTGGCTATTATTTTTCGGTCAGTACATTTGAATATATTTCGAGAAAGATGAGATGTGTTTAGTGTTTTATATTTTTTTCTTTGTTTTATCAAGTATCAAAACAACATATTTAAGAGCAATTTGTACATGTTTTAACATAGCGCAACTTTTATGGCCTTATTATAAATTTTAATGTATTTGTTAAGAGTCGAAAATATTCCATCGCTTTCACACCTCATGTTGTATTTACATATAGTTGTTCCTTGATTTCTATCAAGGAGTTATTCATTACATATAAATTGTTGACTGTTACATATAACACCCGCATTCACATAAGTATACTCATTATTGGCAATAAATGCCAAAAAGCTATAAACGCGTCTTCCGTTCTTCGTTACTCATACGAGTGATATTTCATTTCAAGCCATTAAAAAATTCTTATATTTAGTTCTATATTCAGGCCGCTAGTAATGTTATAGAATACTACATTAAATTTTATTAATATAGATATTGGATTTATTAATTAAATTTTCGCGCATTATTTCTGTTTTGACGTTTCTCTTGAAATCTTATCGCGAACTCGATAGCTATGCAAATCTGAGCGTGAGATCTGATCTTATTGCATAGATACAATGAGAAGTATGTTTAAAATATATCGATTTCCAAGTTTCGTAAAGAGAAAATAAGTTGTTTGATTATAAAAGTTGCTGTCTCATTGACTACAATTTCATAAAATAATTTCTTGCTGGAATTAGATGGAAATTTTACAACAGATCTTCTTTAGAATTTTTGAAAACATTAATACTAACGACAATGATTTAATTAACTCTTTTTTTCTCTAGCGATAGAAATAGAGAGTGCGCGGAAGAAAACGTGCCAAATGTTAATTTAAAAGATCTTTAATTAAGATTTAGGAGAACAGGCTTGCAATACTATTGTCAATCTTCGCTTTACGAGATATACAATATGTCCGCTTGTTCGATTCAAGCGGATCAGCTTGTGACATCTCTCGCTGTGTCGCCGAAACACGTGGCGGTGGAGGTCCCTCAGACATCCAACGGCGCAAACCGTCCCGCGGTAGCTGTCCGTCGACTGACACATTCATAAAACTTTAACTGCTTAATAAAAGCGTTATACGAGCCACTGTCTCGTGCAGAAAGTCAACGTCAAATCGCGCTGCTCACGTAGCGCGTCGAAGCGCCGGCGTTCAAAGTGGCCGAACGACTTCTTTGTTTTTACGCGGAACAAAAGAGCGTGCATTATTTAATTACGGCGCTTATTTAATTACGCTGTCATAGTAAGAGCACATATTTAACAAAAATAAATGCTTCGAGCATGTTATTAATATTGTCGAAAAAAAATATGGTTTTCTTTTTTCGCGTGCTCGATTTGTACGCTATTAAATCTAGATACGTAAAATGTTAATGTATCATTTACGTGTTAAAGTGCATTTGTTAAATGCCATTCCATTATTTGCGCGGAGAAACTAGAAAATTGTATGTTATGTCGTGAAGCCAGGATCTTGGATATTAGTAGGACGGTCTTTCAGGGTGACATAAAGTAAAGTGCATAGGCTCGGATCCATAGAAGGGTTGCGTGGTTGGCCTTGGAGGATCGTTTGCACCGTTCTTGAGCGCACCGCATGGAGTGGCCATCCTCCGTAGAGCGGCGGTCTTTGCGAGGAATGCATGAATCTCGGTAGGTGCATTAGACTCATTGCGGAGATAACGCACGCGAAAGAGTTCGATTACGAAGGAAAATAATTTTGTGCCTATTTTTGATGTATCGGAGATCCTTTAGGAATATTCACGTTTAGGAGAAATATTTTGAATCTTTCTCGCGAAAGCAATTTCTCCGAAAATATATTTTTAAATGTCAGCTTTTTTTTTTACCTAAATGTAAATCTTATACTATATTTTTCTTCGACTATATCTGTATTTATATGCGTGTATATGTATAAGAGATAAATGATATACAAATATATTAATACAGCTTGTACGTTTCGAGAAAGAGGTTCGGTGCATGAATGTAACATAGTTGCAACATAGTTGCATTCATGCACTGTGTCTCGGTTACATCCTGCCTCGTCTTACGTTTCAATTCCAAGTCGAATGCAAACTGCTATTATTGCGACGTGATGAGAATTCTTACGAAAATCCTAGAAATTGTGATGTGCGCCCGCGTATTGAAAGAGTGTGAGTGGAAAGAAATATGGTGGAGAACAACGATAGAATATCAAAGTATATAGATAGAAGATGCTATTTGTATTTAGACGATATTTGCATTTAGCAGAACAATAAAGGCGTAAAATATAGTGAAATTACATACACAATTTTATTAAAAGAAAAGTGTCTTTTTTCAGTTTATAGTCAAATATTTTTCTTTCCAACGCGCATAATTTTTCAATGTAAGACGCGTCAACAGATTGCGGATTCTTATTCCCTTTATTCCTATCAAAAAGAACGCGGAGCGAACGTAATTAAAGTTATGTAAACTGTTGCGTCGCAATAGTGTTATAAAACATTTGAAGCAAGGCATAATAAGGCGGCTTACTTCCCGTAAAGAATGCGAACGAACTGGCGTTACAACGTAAACCGTGCATTCAGCAGGGATTTAACGTGGCAGAGTTATGGTCGTTCGATAAGGTTGAGAACCCCTATCGGATTTACGATGTCGGTCGGCAGATGATCGCTCGCGATTGCACGGCCTTGTGTCGTAAAGTGACGATGACGTAGGCTTACTACATGCGTGCACGCATATGGTTCTCTTAACATCGAACAGAGCCATCCGTAGAGACATCGAAACGTATAAAATTGTACGATGCGCAATAGTAACTTCAAACAAAGATTCTGCCCTCATCTGTATCGAAAGTAATATTTTCTTCAAAATCAATAATTAATCTCTTTAAGTTTCGAATCTTGAATATCACGTATAAATTTAAAGAATTTTGAAACATTGTATATCTGTACATTAAATTCTTAAACGGACTTCTCTTACATGGAGAACTCTTATATTTCTCTCTGTCATTAACGGAATATTTGTTATATAAATTTGCGTTCTCTCAAAAGATTTTTGGCCAATTTGTATGTTGCATTCGCAACATTTTTCAATTAAAATCAGGCATAAGCATGTCTGTTTTATTATTTCGACGATAATGAGCATGAGATAAGAAAATCTCTACGTTTCTTTTCAATCGCTACATTAAATGCGTGGGTCAAATATACATGTATGTAAATTAAAAAAATTATATATATATTTAAAAAAGCGCAACTCGCGCACGAATAACATCATCGAAGGAACATATCGTTCTCGATCATTAGCATAATCGGGCACTGTAAATGGCGCTAAGAAATTACGTATCAACGGTACCACAACCTGTTAGAAAAAACTTAGACTTTATCAACTCGCCACGCGATTCTCTTATGTTTGCAAAAACGCGCGAGATTGTAGTAAAATTTAGCCGCGACTATAGTAAATTCGATAACAAACAACAGCGTAAGAAAATAAGTTCTCCGCCAAAGTACATACGATAGAATCCCATCCCCGGATAACGCGCGAATGTCGTATACAGGGGCCAGAAGTATTTAGTACGAGCGTATAATATCGTGAAAACGAAAACCAAAGGTCCGTGGCAGGCAACCTTGCAGCATTCGAATGATAATTGCGCGCGCCTGGACTTCTTATCTACCTACCTTCTTTACTTTTTGGTTCTAGACTTAAGAGTACCAAAAGAGAGAAAGGGAAATTATTTAATTTGCGTATAGTGTACAAATTAAGATAATGGTAGAATTATACGCAAGAACTCTTGCCGCTAACCAGAGATTTTTCGTATTTCTATTTATAAAAATAATTTTAATCCTTTTTTTTTCTTTTATTACACGAAATTTCTATTTTCCGTTTAAACACCGCAAATAATAATTTTCATCGTAATTTCGAAACAAGAGAGATCTTTATACTTTACAAATTTAAAAATTATTATTTTCGTTTTATCTATAAATTCGGATAAAAATCTGAAGACGAATCTCGGTAGAACGAGATATTTTTTATTTTTTTATTTTATATTACCTTTATCTTCAGACATTCGATGAAAAATGTTCTTCCGCTAAGTTTTAATTCTCTTTAATCTTGTGTAAATTATAACGAACAAAAGATATATAAAGACAAATGTGAACTCAGATAGAAAATTATTATTCTGTTGTGAGATAACGTAAGTTACCTGATCTCGTGCGCAAACATTTCGGTTCGTTGACCACCGCGTTATTAGTCTTGACGTCGCCACATACGCTTTGGATATAGGAAAGATAAAAATATCTCGGCGAGTATGGCCACTAAGCTACTCGCTAACGCGAAGTTTTATATGTATCTTGCACTGTCAAGAGTTACGTTCTATCGGTTACAGAAATACGAGTGCCAGTTTTTATCTCGAAAGATTTGTATTTATATCCCGCGCGCTACAATGGAAAATTTATTTCATTATATTTATTACATTCAATGATAAAAATAAATCATTAATTCACCATTTATTCTAACATATCATAAGTGATAAAAAATGCAAAAAGGCGGTCGCGTTTCCAGTGTATCGTAACATGTTAATTAGAAAAACGGGCGTCGTTTTTCGAAGGGACACAAAGCGGTCTCCAAATCGCTAGATTGAAACACATCGAAGTGATACAAAACAACTCGCTATCTTGGGTTTTGGAAGGATCCCTTCGAAAGGATCCCCCCCCCCTCCCAAACGAAAACCGCACCGGCGAAACTCCTTAATCTCTGTTCCTCGATAAAGTGACCAAGAGGCGAGACACCGTGCGCGAATCGAGCGGCGAAAAACAAAAACCAAAAACGGCGGAACGGCAAAGCGAAACGTAGTAGTAGAAGGGTAGGAGTTTGAAAAGGGACAGCGTATAAGAGTAAGAGTGCAGTTCGGAAAAGAATATAAAAGGGAAAATATATGATAATGCGCTCTCTCTCTGTAGGGTGGGTGCTGCTCCCCTGCGGGGGAGGTCGAGGGAGAAAGATAGGGGTTCGAGATCGCACCAAGGGTTGGGCGTGGTGCCTAACGCAATCCCCCCTAACTTTCCACCACTCCTCTCTCGTCGCCACCACGTTGATCTCTCCACCGACCAACCGCTCGCACCCACGGTGGTCGATACTACGGGCCCGCGTGCCTGACAAGCGTCGCGACGCCAGAATTCTGCGCCTGTCATGGCCGCCATTGCGTACGTACGTGTATGCTCGCGCGCCCTCAGCTCATCCCGGGATTCCAAAAATTTCGCTCTACCACGGACATTGGTAAGTGACAATCTCCACTAATTTCTATCGCGGTAACATTGGAATTTCGATACGTTGCTCTTCCCGATTCGCATCGGTAAACGTATTTCGCGTCGCTTGTATAATTCAAATAGGTTTTATGCAACTCGCTCAAAAAGAACGAAAAAAATTCTCTCTAGAGTCTGCTTATACTTATTGAAAAAAAAAGATATATATATACATGTATTATATGTAACTTTAACAAAAAAAATCGTTTGCGTTCGGATGTTATGTCACTTTAAAACGTCTCGACAAGTGAGATGTTCTCCGCTCCTTATTACGGACTTCGTGACCTTTGACTTTAAATCCGATATCGATCCGGGCTCGATTGCGCGTCTGGTCCTGTATACGCTCGTACGAGAAACAGATAACAACGATAACGATTGACAATTCGTTCCAATCGGAGCACATTCATCCGTACGCGCGTCTGGTTTAATGAAAAAAACAAACAAAAAAACCGTTTTTTCTCCCCGAGAAGATACACGAACGGTTTAGTCCAAGTGCGGCACTATCCTCGTAAAATCGAGGAGTCTGACCGATTTACAAGTGCCATCGAATCGTCGCTCCGAAAGTCCCCGGAAGATGCTGAAGAGGAACACGTCGGGCAGAGCCCTTGTCGAGGCAAAGCAAAGTGGAGAGGCAAAGCAGAAGGAGGAGTCAAGTTGTTTATTTGATGGCGCCATAAAAGGCCTCTTTATGTTTATCTCCCATTTAAAACGCTCGCATAAAACCAGTGACTGCACACACAAACCATCAGCCGGGTATAAATCATGTTGTGAAACGTGTATGTACGTTCGAGAGTCATCTCGATTCTCCGATACGTACGCGAGAGAAGTAATTCGTTGCATCGGGAAGCGACGGTTTGCGATTGTGCTTAAACAACGTCGAATTTCGTGCATCAGTTGGGCGCAAGTAGACATCTTACAAATTACCCTGGCACTAACATGACAATACAATCAGCGCAGAATTTATTTAGAATTTAGTTGAGAGATAATTTTATGTAACCTATGACGAGAATTTATCATTTGCGATACTCACGTTGAACAATACTTCAAATTTTGCGTATATTAAGACTCTTTTTTTATCTAGATGAAAGAGAGAAAAATGTACGATATATGTATGTATACATATAAATATATCAAATTAATGAAGCATATAGACATGAATGACGAGACAGCCGATTTACGCGCAGAATAAAAAATTCGAAAATCTCGAGAATATCAAAAGTACCTCGAATCAATCCTCTTCGCAATTCTTCCGTCTTTCCATCCGTTTCACCGATAAAAGAAAAATATTTTCTAACCCACTTCTCAGTCTCCAAAGGGTCAAAAAAGTCTAAACTTACAAAGAAAGGTGCCACAGTCTGAGAACAGACCACGTCCTTGCCTCGCCATAATATCCAATACTTCCTCCCCGAGGCGTTTCTTTACTAAAAGGATAAAGGAGAGAGAAGACAGACCTTCGAGCGAGAAAAATAACCGCGAAGTATCGCGTACACGCAGTTCGTAGCTCGCTGGACTGTTGAGAAATATTCTGGTACATACAAAGATATGAGCAGACGTGTACTACGCTAAGAATATTTTGCAACACGTGAAACGAGTTCCTTCACGAGAGATACAGAGAGATACAGAGAGAGAGAGAGAGAGAGAGAGAGAGAGAGAGAGAGAGAGAGAGAGAAGCGTCGACGGTAAATATCGAAATTATAAATTTACCGAAACTTGAAACAACGTACGCAGTTGTTAAGGATGATAACTGTTGCGTTTTACGCCGTCAAAGCGTATAGCAACTTTAATTTCAAAAAATATGCTTTTCGTGCTTCGTCGCGCGCACGCAATTCAACTTACGTAATATGATGTAACGAAATGTAAAAAACCAACCATCGTTCTGGACTATTTTTACCACTTAAGTATACAATTACGAATTTTTCAACTAGGTATTATATAAATGTATGCAAAATTGTTGCACAATATTAATTTCATATTGTGTTGATTAGAAACGTATCTGAAGCATTCAAAGGTTTTTTACAATCGCGCGCGCAACAGCGTAAAATGGCAAATAAATGTACAGGAACAAATTCCGTGAGCGACAGGTTCGCCTGGAAGATTTTTAACAAGCCTCTACTAAAAAAAAAAGCCCTGCGGCGCTATTAACCGCACTTTAGGCCGAGTCAAGGTTACGGATCCGGATCGTCAATGAGCGGTCAGTGGAAAAGGGTTGTTTTGTTACGTTTTACTGCCGGAGAAGACGCGTCAAGGTTGATACACCACCGTGGCAAATAGCAACCCTTCCTTCCGTACACGCAATCCAAAGAGATTCCCTTCGGCCTTCATACCACGAGATTTAAGGAGATTTAACTTCCGCCCACCGTTGGGCTTATAATTTAGAATTATACATCCTCTTTTCTTTTTACCTAACTTAACTCTTTTTTTACCGAGAGTCGAGAGAAAAGAAAAGAACGTTTTTTTATGATGCAAGGTGACGCGCAATCTAACCTATCGGATTGACAGAACCTCTGTCTGAGAAGCGACGGGACGTAAAGGCGCGTCGTAAAGGGGTAATCACCTTCTTCGGGCCCGAACCTTGACTGTAAAATGCCTCTCTAGCATGTCCCATTCTGTGTTGTTAGTGCGTGCGTCAACCGGTGTGTCAGTGTTCCGCGTCGGTATGCGTGTCGCGTCGCTGCGCTTCTGTCACTCTACCGTTGAAGTTTGTCTAAGGAGCATGGATCACAACCGGTGAGCCTCGTCGTGAGACGATGAGAATCGTCGTGTTCCGCGTGTTGCGCGTTGTCCATTCGCGCTGTCCGATAACACAATTGCGAGAAAAATGTGTAATTTACGTTTATTCGTGGACGGCGGCGCTCAGTGAATTGTGCGGTTGGTTTGTCAAGTGCGTGAAAAAAATCGATAGTCGATCAACTCCGTCTCTGGATAAACACAAATCGGCGACGTTCGCGTACGATATATCTCTTACCTTTCTATCAAGAAGTAATGTATACAAGGTAATTTCATTGTTAGAGTTGCAATCTCTCTCTCTCTCTCTCTCTCTCTCTCTCTCTCTCTCTCTCTCTCTCTCTCTCTCTCTCTCTCTCTCTCTCTCTCTGTTTCTATCACTTTAAATGATATTATAATATAACTAAATATTGGAACAATTTTTTTTTATTCCGGATCAGATAACAAATAAAAATTAATAATGCATGTTACGTAGAAATTTATACGTAAGATGTACGATACGTAACCCGTGACGTTTAATGAAATATGATTTTGATAAATTACGGAAATGGTTCTGTTTATTGCGAAATTATTGCTATCCAGTCCTACTGAGTTTCTTTTTTATGAGAAATTATTCAACTTTATTATATTCTTTGATAGTGCATTTATATTAAAGGGAACTAGAGAAAGTTGGCATCGCGCATCCAGTAAATTGTTCACATCCGACGGCATCAATGTACTAGATACATTTGCAAATATCTTTGTCAAGTACAAATCTTTCGAAATATGAATAATAATATTATGATTACTCATTAATAATTTGATTAAAATCTGATTAAAAAAATTAATTAAGACAGTATTTTGTCCATGTAAGGAATAATAGTAGCGATTCGCGAGGCAATCGCGCAAAAATCTTGTCGTAAACGGAAGTTACGTATACATTTACTTTACTCTTATTTATTGTCATTTCCGTCCGATTAATTTGTGCGATTTAATTAGCTATATATTTCAATAAATTAAGAAATGTAAAGTACTAAATTATAATTACTCAGAATAATATATTGCGCTTCTTAGAAAACGCTCTACATATTGTGTTTAATTTTTTGTTCTCATTAATTATTATTTCGTTTTAATATGAAATATCAGCAATAAAATTTTTATACTAAAAAGGATAAATCCATTATAGTATTATTATCGGTATAATAATAACTATTACATATTAATTAAACAATATTCGTGCAAAATTAAAACGTTATATATACATATAATAAGCAACAGTAACAAATTAATATGGAAAACACTTGAGTTTATCGAAGAATGATAGGAAATTGAAAGGATATGGAAATGTAGCTCAATCATTGCCTGCTGCTTATATTTTCTTTGCACGCCGAATAATATTCCTGCGCTAAAAGAAAATATAGAAATGATATTCAACAACTAGTTTATCTAAATATTTATAAATTCTGTTTATGTACAATTTATGTAAACTCGAATTATTTCTTATGCGTAAAATGCGATCAAAAGTTGCGTAAAAATCTATCTTACATATATTTTATTAAATTCATTAAATTAATTTTAATAAATATTTTATTTTTAAATAAGCTTTACTGTAATAAGAGATTTAGTTTTCGGCTATACATACAGTCAGATCGAGCTATATTCTAATTCCGTATGGTGTAGAGTTTTTACACCGTAAAAACATCGGGGTTGGTTTGATAATGCCACAAACTTCGCGAGTGCTTCCCATAATAATAATAATTTCAAGCGCTACGCATCGTATTGCAAGATTTTCTCAACGTTCCATTACGTTTTTACTTCCTCTTTCATGCTCGCAGCTTTCCATTATGAATTTCTCGTTTACTCTACGATCTACTTTTTACGTCGATTCGGACTAACAACTTATAATTAACTTCTAATTTTGCTTATATCACCCGTAAGCCGCGTAGTATGTACCACGCATATTTTATTTTGTTGCACTGAATATTGCTTTGTATCGCGTAATTGCAGCCGATAAATTCAAAACCTCAAGAAGCGAACTATCAATGTCACATAAGTCAATAATTCGAATAATGTCGAACGCGATAATTAACATAAGATGCTATTACTTTCGAATACGATGACAGAAATTAGCAATTTTTTTACGCTTTGTTATAAAGTATTATCGATAAACCGTAAACATGACTTTAGTCTCTCTATTTTACCTCACTTTCTTTATGTCTCAATTTCTTTCTAACGTATGTGTATAAATGACTGCGTTGGAAAATGTGTGTGTGTGTGTGTGTATGTGTATAAACGGAATTAATTCAATGATATATTTAGTATCACAAATCTTGCATAAATTTCGCAAAACGTAATTATCCACTAATTAAGTCTCTTTCTGTTTCTCTCTTTTCTCTCTCAGATATATTATTATATTTATCAAACATTAATTTAATAGAAAATGCAAAAAAAATATTAACGTGCTATCCTATTTTTAACGTAAAATAAAATGCGGGTTATTTAGATACAAAACAATTAAACGCTCATTTATTATTTATGCAATCAATTACATTACTTTATTATAATTCCGAGAAATAATCGTAAAATATCAAGACTTTGTTAACGCACTGTTCCTTAATTATTTCGTTAAGAAATATATTAATTTGACACGTATACCGCAGTAGCCAATGCTATGACAATCTATGTTACATAATGACACATGCAGACATTCATATCATTGATAATCTCATATTTAATGACAGATTGCAAGGAAAAAATAATGAAAGACAAAGAGAGACAGGGAGAAACAGAGAGTATAAAGTTGTTAATAAACACAGATAATATCGAATATATAAAAACGAGATACGTAACAACGTAATTGGTTACGTAACAACTGTCAGCGGCATTCCATTCCATTTTGCAATACCTAAACTCACTCACAGAAGCACACTGGCAAATAAGAGTTTATCTAACGGCCGTTCAGAAAAACGTATGTTTCTTTGGAGAGTCGTAATTTCTCGAGCGATTGTTATTAAGAAGCGATAATCATGCCGGCAATCATTTCAATTATGGATAATAAGCAAGTAGTATATCTCGCAGTTTACGTTCCACGATGCGGCGCGGACGCTCGCGCATAAATATCCTCTCGGCGGCATACTCAGCCGCATTAATTGGCTTGGAGAGAGTTGCGCGGACTGTCGCTCTCGTGTCGTACGTACCATTCTATGCAACGGGCTAACCCTAAGGAAGGAGATGCTCTCGACGCGAACGCTCACATGAATACACGCGCGCGCGCGTGCAGCCATCTTAGCGCGCGCAACCTCACATTGTCAGGAATGCCGGTCCCCACGGTTTTTCGAGACTGGCGGTTTATCCTCGCTACCGGTTGCGTAAAGGAGGGGAGAGGGCGGCCATTCGTGCAGCCTGAACCCAATCCACTGATACTACCGACGTCGATATCATGGCAACCGCTTTCGGATCATTGACGCGCGATTTTTCACTGTCACGGCTAAAAATCATTTTATCGAATCGAGTGTCTCGGAACATATCGCTTCGACCTTATCAGAGACGTTCTCCTAATACATATTAGAAGATACAACAATCGAAAATTACATCAAACGAATAATAATTGTCCGAATATAAATACAAAATCAAAAATCGAGAAGTAAATTTTTTAAATTTGATTATAAATTTGATTAAGAGAAGAAAACTCGATGAGAGTTCGTGTTGGACGTCATAGAATATTTTTGAAAGATCGTTTAAATTCATAAAATCATCAATATTTCTGCTCCATACTGATTTATTTACAATGACAATAGTGCACTTTTATCACCTCTATTTCCCCGAAATTTCTATATACGTGAATCATTTATGATAATATTGATAATATGAACAATATAACGCGAAGTCAGATGGTTTTTTTATTATAGTTGCAAATAGAATTGAAGATACGTCTTTAAAGTATATTTTGAATAATTATTTACCAGAAGTGAGATAGTGAAATTCGTGTAGAGAAATCTTATCCACTTTAATATGAGATTACAACGTTGTTTGCGCGTTAATAAGATCCTATCCCTATCTTCATAAATACAGACATTTAGCTATGTACATTTTTGCCAAGTTAAATGTTAATCTAAATAGCAATGATACCTACTGGTCTTTTGAGGATATTGCGTGTGAATCAGTATCGCGACTCACGGAAAACATATACGTATTATATACGTTGTGAGCGTGCCGCGTACGTATTCCAACTGTAAACAGTTAAAGCAAGGAAATCGCCTGTGCCGACAATAAACCTGTACCAATGAGTTTCAAATGACCACAAGCGTCATATTTATATATAGAGTTTAGCTCATTAGCTCTCGGCGCAGCAATTGCATATTCCCTCGTACCGCACGTTTTCTATAATTATGCTTGTTGCGACAATTATACGCGTATACAATATATTCGGGAGAAGAGAAACACAGACATATATATATGTACCTCCTCTCGCACAGATCTTTCCCGAAAATATTGCGAATGCACACGTGCACGAATATAATACCGGGAATTCTGGCTTTCATTAGTTAGCGCGGTTGAAAGAAGGAAACCGTCGCTACAGTTCAAATCCAAGATACACGGACAGATTTGGGAGCATTATGGGCGTCAAGGAAGCAGATACTTTTTGGTCAGCAGTGGCAATTTCACCAAAATCGTTCGGAATCTTTTACGGGAGAACGGTAAAGAGGGTTCGAAATGGCTGCAGAAGAAGAACAAGAGATAAAGAGAGAGAGAGAGAGAGAGAGAGAGAGAGAGAGAGAGAGAGAGAGAGAGAGATTCGGCAATCTAGCAAAATTAGGTGGGCGTCTTCCATCATAGAAAAAAAGATGCGCCGCGACTAATTAGATTCATTAGCTCGCGCCGATAAATATTCTCATGTACACATACATCTGTGTATACAAGATGATCTTCATTAATCTCGGAAAAAACATTAAACGATCTCGTTTTAATGAATTTATGCGTCAATTATATATGATTTGCAAATCGAGCAACAATCCGTTTATAGGCGCAAAATGACATAGAATCCTTCTAAGGTTACATATAAATCATTATAAAAACAGCAATATAAACTTTTTTGTTCTACATCTCGTATCTAATGTTATCTCTCTCCATTCGGATTATAGTATATTTAATCGTATGCTCAACGACAATCTCACTCGCATATTTTTGTATTACAAGATTAATAAAATAATCGGATATGCGCTAATAAGGCGGAAAAAATACATACTAATTTGTTCAAGTGAATATACAACAGATAGGCGTACACAAAATGTGAGTATATCGCATCCAGCTAAATATAAAAAAGAAGTTATAATTATATTTCCTCCTTTCTAATACTTTTCTCATACAACGTACGAGTAATGGACGTTCGATAACAATAATTGTACCATTTTAATTACATGACGAAATGTTTGCGAGATATCATCGGCGAAGAGAATCGGTCTTGTGTTTTATCCTGTCGGTAAAGCGCTAATAAAATGCGGTGAAAAACATATTACGATAAAAATCTTAAGAGACCGTACACTTTATTAATAGGTTTCTTGCATGATATTCGCGCATTTTTGCTCTCTCTCTCTTTCTCTCTTTCTCCGCGCTGTTTCAATTAACCGGATGAGTAACCGTCGAGATAGCGGATACAAAAATGCAGAGACGTGAAATGTTAAACAAGCGGAAAATCAAACGTAAACGCATTATTGTACGTGTGTGTGTGTTGTGGAAGAGAGATGCGCGCGATGCATATCGGCGCCAGACGTAATCCATTCGTTGTGCGCGCGTGACTACAGTGCGTGCGCGCGCGCGTCACGACGTAAATCAGCTGTGCGTCTATCTGCCTAACAATAAATACCATATAACATTAAGCGAACAATGAAAACGGCCTTTTCGCGTGCTCGACGTTGTTCTCGCGTTATGCAGATTCCCTCCTCCCCCTCCCCTCTGCCCCTCTTGCGCATAACTTAACATTTGCTTAAGCGGCCGCGCTGTGTTACGAACCGATAACGCTCCAAATATATGCGATCTGATGTTTCAGCCATTCATTTTATCCACGAGCATTTATTTCATCGATGGTGCGAAAATTATATTTTATACCGCAACGAGATGTACATTTTACCGTCATGCCTAATGTAACGTCCATTACGATCGGATCTTAGGGAGCAATTAGAAACGCGAGGTCGTTTCCGTCACGTAAATATCCATCGAATGTCATCCAGGAAAATCGAACTATCTCCATGTAAATTACGCGAGACGCGTTAAGCATTGCATTCGTAGGAATCGAATGTCAGTAATAACACGATATCAATTTTCATCGCCGCGCTAATATCGCCGTACGATATTACCAATCGCGAGATTCACTTGCGTGCGCGATTTTACTTATGCAACGCATATAATCCGGGAATTTACGTTTTACGGGACGAAGAAAGCGAATACATCAATAAATCTCCTCCAACAACGTGTTTTACGAGGTCATTCACATTTACGATCATGTTAATTTTCACATTCGTAATTTCTCTTGTTGATCCTTATCCCGATGGACATTTCGGCAATGACGGATAATTTGCGACTCGTCCGGGGGACTTTGCGCCTTTACCAATGTGCGAATGGATTGACGATCCCGGCTACCTTTGTTACTCGCGGAAGCGTCGTAAATAATACTGTCGCGACCGGTGAGCGGTTTAACTGTCTATGTGTTTTTTTTCTTTTTCTTTGCCTCTTTTTCTTTTTCAAACTGCAATTTAACAGGCGATCAAGTCGTGAAATAGACTTCTTACGCGGTTATAATTCCGAGTGTTATAAATCATTTTAAAGATACCCGCATATGTGACGACACATTTAGACGAGATGAATAGAAAGAATGTTTGATGCTAGTTTTTATATGTATTGCACAATCATAATTGCAATACATACATTGATATATCTATTCTCTTCAGGCTGCCCGCATATTTAGAACTGTGTCACATATTATTACCGTATATCATCTAGCTAATCTTTCTGTTTTCCTAACTTTTAGTTAACATTTTCTGTTATAAAAATTAAAATTTTTAAATAAATTTTTTATACCAATAATCTTTAATCTTGTATTATTTTTACTGTAATATTACATCATTTTTATTCTTAAAATAGATAAACAATTAGTGATTTGTGTAGTAAATATTGCAAAAATTAAAACATCGTTAAATCATAAAAATATCGTACTTGAAACATTTCGCCATTCAAACGTCAGCTAAACGGTGTTATAACTATTATTTGCAACTGGTGTACCAATGATTCAGAGAATTGCCGAGAATGCACAATTTCGCATACAAACGTAACAAACCGCGTTCAATGCCCGGCTATAGGTTAACCGCATTCCCATTCTAGAAACGTGCGACTTTATAGTATGCTACACCGGCGCTCAGCATCGTTAAGAATAGTTAGTAATTAACGTTTGATGCTGATGAAAACTTCGTATAGGCTCTCTTACTCGCAGATTATAAGAAGTCTTTCAAACTTTTATCCAGCTAATTCAAAGATATACATATATATGTGTGTGTGTGTGTGTGTGTGTGTGTGTGTGTGTGTGCGTGTGTGTGTGTGTACATATATATAATAAATGATAGTTATAATAAATACATATATAATAAATAAAATAATAGCTATATATATATATATATATATATATATATGTATATACATAAAACTATCATTTTATAAATATATTATTCTATAAATTAAGATATTAAATTATTCTACAAATTTAGAAATATTTCTAGAATTTCTATAAATTTCTATAAATAACCGTGAATTCTCCTTCGGATTGATTGACTTCTTCGTGCATTGATAACGCTTCGAAAAATCGAATTTAATATCATCGTCCGTCGTAGTGACAAACGATAACGGCAATTTCCGCATCCATCGTGAATTACTTTATCGAACGAGAGTGGGCAAAATTACATTAGAGAGATTATTGAAGTGGAGTTCGTTGCACGCCAAGCTGTGTGTACCGAGGGCGGCGATTCAGCGAGTAGAGTCTCGCGATTTCAAGTGGAAGCGCCATAAAGCGTGTTCGATGTCGGAACGTTGGTTAACCGCATTACCATTCGAGAAACGTGTGCGCCAACCGAGCGTTGGCTAGAATCATAAATAACATTTCAGCAATTAGTACACGTGACAGGTGAGGAGGAGGAGGGGGAGAGGGAAAGGACGTTTTCCCGACGGTAGGGAGCGATCGTGTATCCCACGAATCGTGGCTCGAATATAGGATTCACTAGTAATAATAAAGATTAAGCCATGGATCCTGGTGGATACATCTCAACGGAGCGTAACCCCTCTGGTTGTCTTTGTCGAAGCACTCGACGTAACGTTCAGAAAGGGCTCGGACGCAGAAAGAAGTGCGAAGGGATCGGGCGTGGTGACTCTATATAGCTGAAGAAAAGCCGCTGTAGAAATTAACTTTGACGTATCCACGAGTTACATTTACGAAATCCGGCTACTCGAATCGATGAGATGGGGGAGAACAAAATTTGGAGGCTTATTGCCGAAAAAAAACGTGGCTATATATACGAAGTACGTATATTTGGTCGAGACGAGAGACGATTAAAGGTCCATGAGACACGGCCTTAACCATCCCTTTTGAAACATTTATCTCGACCGTTTGCCGCGCAGTAACCGCAGGTAAAGAATGAGTAGGAACAGAAGAATTCAAGGTAAAAATAAATCCAATGGACGAATGGATCGCAATACATAGTATTTTCCAGTCTTTATCGACAAATATGGCTGTTTTATCAGACATGATCCTTATCGAAATCGTAGATTGAGTACTATCGTTAAGTCCTATCGAAAATCATTATTTCATTACTCTCTAAGGTGCCGAGCAATTAATAATTTTTATTTGCATATGTAGCGTAATATTATGCAGTTATGGGAAATACGTTTATTGGCTCAAAATTAAATACGACACTTGATAATAAATTGACTTTTTGTAATGTATTAAAAATCAACATTTCGATGAGATCGATTTAATCTTCACTGCATTCGTTGCAGATTTCCAATTTAAATGATGATGTAATTGCAGATCAACAATGTGATATAAAAGAAAGATTTTCTTATTGCGATAATAAATAAAATAAAACGGTGTATATATATTTTATCAAATAACAGATGTGCTAGAAAAATTTATTAAATGTAATTTAACATTCATAGATAAAAATAACAATTTATTGTCAAAATCATACATATGTATGAAACACATGTATTTTGCATTTGGTTGAAAAGTTCAGCTATCGTCAAGGAACAGCATGCATCCTCCGGTTATTGCTTACTAAAATAGCAGTATACGTCGTAAAATGACGTCATCTAATGAGCCACGTATTAATACAGTATTTATAGCAGTTCCTCGCTCGTAAAATTCCCAGATCAAACCAATAAATATAGAAGCCAGTTTTCTTTGTTTCTCTACTAATTTCTATATAAAATATGATTTAAATAGATTAACCCCTTTATATGTATATTAAATCGCGTTTCGCTTTAATCTAACAAGATTTCAATAAATACAATATATATGAGACAATTATAATATATTCATCGATTGTAGCCTAAATTTGATTTTAAACAAATGATTTAGTTTGTATGTAAAATTTATGATAATTTATGGTAATTTGAAATAGCAATTTGAAACAATTATCATTTAATTACGATAATAAAATATCATTGTCCTCATCAAGGGTAGCAATGAATATAAACATATTTCCTAAAATGTGTACAAAATTCAGTACAAATATAAATATATAAACGGTATAAATATAAACACTCCTTAGAACCATATATGTGATGCATTAATAATTATAAGCATTAATTATTCCTCGGTATAACATTTCAGTATTTTTATGCAGCATAAATTTACGTATCCAAACATTATTTACATGCGAAAACATTCGCATGTAACAAGTGCGTGTCTATAATGAGGGTATTTGAAAATCTTTCGCGTGCAGTTTCATAGCGGCATATTTACTATTAGATAACAGAGAGAGAGAGCTCCGGCAAAGCTTCAGTTTCGCGTCGACATACATACTATCCAGCGAGAAGCTGCATTCACGAATTATTAAACATACGATTTATATCGGATGCAACCCCTTAACCTGTAAATTCGACGCATAACGACCGCAACGGATTTTGCCCTACAGACGAAGTTGAACGCCTGCGACCGGAAAGAGGGGCAAGCGAGACATAAAAGGAGGATGGAAGAGACGCAACGTGGAATCATGAAAGTTCGCAAACTCGTGCGAACGGCCGGTTGAATGCATAAAAAAGAAGTGAAAAAGAATGGGAAAGAAAGGCAGAAAGAGACAAGGTGAAAAGGAAAGAGAGGGAGAGGGAGGGAGAGAGAGAGAGAGAGAGAGAGACGAGATATTCTAAGATGGGCTACAGAGTGATAGAGAGAGCATCGGAAAGCTGGAGGAGGCGCAGAGAAGAGGCAGAACATGGCTAAAACAGAAAACAGAGAAAGAGGCAAAAGTTTTACTCAAAGCAAATGTGTGCATGGAGGCAAAAAAAGGAAAATTACATTAAGAAACTTGACTGCAGTTGATGCGATAGTACTCGGTTGCTGGTATGCAACATGATGGGCTTTTCGAAGGATGGTCTCCCTTTCTCTCTCTCTCTCTCTCTCTCTTGCTTTTTCTCTTCTATTCATTCTTATTATATATACTCTCCTCGGATACTCCTCTCTTTTTCCGATTAATGCTCCCTTTACAAGTTATTACGGCGGCGATTAAAGATATGGCAAATAATGGCAATTGTAATTGTTGCTTAATTATATTTGCGAGAGTTTCCTGCCTACGATATACTTTATTTAATACTTTGATACGATCTATTTCTAAATAAAAACTGTTCTTCTATCGCTTAGAAACTATGACGAGCCGTATAATAATCTCGTAAAAATCAAACTATCTGATCTTGTTACGATTACATCTCCTTTAAGATGCAAATGTGAGATAACGTTAATTTACGATAGTGATGTGTTGAATGCAAACAGAAAAATTTTCTTTAAACTTCTCGCGGTTTATCGCACACACACAACAATAGAATTAAGTCTCGCTGACTTGAGTTAGAGACAAGGAATAGGAAAATGCGCGACATATCTCCTTCTTATCTGGCTTACGAATTATCGTGGGACGGCGGAATATGCAAATGACATAAGAGAGGGCTGAAAGAGTAAAGGGGGGAGGGGGATCATCTACACGCAAAAAACTAAGATACGTATCGGACAGGCGTGATATGTCGTATAATGTCAAAAACAGTCGGTGTGACGTGTGATCGTGTATTTGAATTTGACATTTCAGTGACATGCCTGCAACTCGCGATAATAGCGGCCAAACTGTAATGACCGAACAAAGAGGAAGCGTCGAGAAGAAGAATCCTTCTAACGTTCTTATGTAGATTCAAGCGCGAGATTAAACAAACGAACGGCAGTCTCGTATTAAGGGAGGACAGGAAGGGGGCGAGGATGGCGTTAGCTCACCTCGCGCGATAGTTAGTTTCGAGTACAAGGGAACGCACATATATAGTAGAGGTAACAGGAGAAAGAAGAGGCGAAAGAGGATAAAAGAGAGAACAGAGAGAGAAAGAGAGAGAGAGAGAGAGAGAGAGAGAGGGAGGGAGGGAGGGAGGGAGGGAGGGAGGGAGAGAGAAAGGCGGAGAATCTGCATATAAAGTGGACGGGAAATGAACCGGGTTACGTCGAGTTGGTAGGTAAAAGCGTGTGCCGCGATGCCTCTCTGCGAAAGTTTGCCCGCCTTTTTACTTGGTGTACATTTCGTTTACATAGACTGCACGCTCGCGCGCACAAGCGCGCACCTACGTATCCTAGAGGAAAGCGCGCGCGCAAGCGCACATGCGCATATACATACATACATACATACATACATATATATATATATATATATATATATATAGGGGTGGGTGGAAGTGAGTAGAAGGTCGAAGCCTGGTTAAAAGCGCGCAGGATGCTCGCAATGGCCGGCCATTTTCAACTTCTGCTATCGCGTAGCCGAGAATGGAAAATGGAGAATCTCGTCGGCGAAATATACGCCTGAACAGAGCTCATTTAGTTCGAAAGTTTCTCAAGGATCTCTACGGGTCTCTCGTTCCCCTTTCGTTTACCGATCTCTCATGTCCTTTCTCTCTCTCTTTTTCTCTCTCGCCCACCATCCTCGTTACTCCTATCAAGATAGCGGCGGATGACATCGAACACGTCGGTGCGTAGTCTCAGCTGACAGATAAACGCCGGGATATGGTCGATACGTTTTCCCGAGAAACAATCCCAGATATCCCTTGCGCGATCTCGCGTCGGTGGATATGATCGCTCGATGTATACATAAATGTAATTATCTCTTTGTTTCCGTACGGACGTTAGGTGTTTTAATTTGCAAGTGAAATGTTGTGCGGATATGTGGTCCGCTCGCCGCGCTGAGTTCAATTAGAGAGATTTGAAACACACGGATGTTTCGCATTCTTGCAGCACACACTGGCGCGCAGTTTTACTCGATGCAGCTGCAGCTACGCGAGTCCGCAAATGGGAACTTTTGTTCGCAGCTGTGACCAAACCGTTCTTACGATCGCCTAGGTGCGGACATATCGAGCATTCTTCCGGAAATGGCTTTCATATCTTTTATTAGGTCGTCTTAAATTTTCGTAAAACGTAAAAATAATCATTCGCGAAACAAAGTCGGCATGAATAGATAAAGTGCACAATTTTCGCTGGCGGTAACGGAGGCGAATGTAATATATACACGATCGTATATATCTTCAATTGGTCGACATTAGGGACATTCGGGCCGGATTCTGATCACAGTAAAAGTCAAAAATGTAATTCCGCTAATGACAAGCAAATAGAATACGGCGGGCTGGTATGTCAGAAGAGGCAGAAGTTAACGATCGTCAAAAGTCAGGGAGCCCGATCGTAAATTCTCGTATGACGTTTATAGTCAGACACCTCGCGGCTGAAATTCTCGCTAGACGAGAATCTGAGACGTACGATGATCGTTAATCTGATCAGCCGCGACGAATACGAATTGGACTTTAGAGTGATTTAACTCCTGTCGAGAGTCGGTTGCATTTGTTTTAATAATTTACGTCGCGCCGCGTATTATCGAGAGAGAGAGAGAGAGAGAGAGAGAGAGAGAGAGAGAGAGAGAGAGAGAGAGAGAGAGGGAGAGGGAGTGTGAGAGAAAGAGAGGAGAGGAGAGGCGTCGCTGATAATTTCTCAAGTCTGAGAAGCTCCTTGACCCGCTTCCAAATTGTAGAAGAATTTTCAGATTTAAGCAAAATTCGCGCTTCTATTCTCATAGAGCTTCGGTTAATGCCAACATTGCCAATCTTCAAAGTCAAGCTATCTTAAACCGAACGATTTTGAAATTTTACAAAATTTCGTTGATAATAAAATGTTGATAAAATAACGTGTGCTTCGCACATGTATGACGGTATGCAGTTTCCACGATTATAAAATAGATCATAACGAAGAATCAATGTTCGTAGCTCGCACGAGAAATACACATTGTTACTGTAAACACACAATTTGTCTTTCATAAATAGAATATCTTTCTCGCGACATCTTATCGCGTGCCAACTAAACTTGGTAATTGCAAACTTCGGAGATTTTACGCAATTGACTTGATCCGAAATCTAATCGTGTTTGCAAACTATTACCGGATATCGGATTCTCCATCCACGTTTGATTCCCCCCTTGGCGAAATCTTCAGCAACTGAACGCCAATAGAGATGCCAGTACAAACTGCAGCCATGACGATTCGCGGGAAATGGAACAAAGTGACCGTAAAACTTCTCATGATATTGGTAATAATGGCGGTGCTCTTAGCGAGCGAACCTGCTCGTGACAAGATTGAATCGGTAAGAATCCATAAAACTTTCGCGACGCAGCACACGATTGCGAAAATCCTATGGTTAACGGAGAAATATATCTGCAGATTTTTTTCTCTGCATTTTTCTTTTTTTTTTCATTTTCACGTAACGTGCAAAATCTCGTCAAATTGTCGAGGATAATTTTTTTTATACGAGATAATAAATATTTAAAAAGTATAATCATAATTATACAATCGCGCAGTCACACAATCACCATATGCTTGTATTCTCTTATCTTTAAATCCTCGAAAAATTAATTAAGAAGAAAACAGTAATCTTTAATTCATAGAAAAATAAACTATGAAGAAAATAATAACTCTTAATTCATAGAAAAATTAATTAAGAAAATAGTAATTCTTAATTCATAGAAAAATAAATTAGGAAGAAAATAGTAATTCTGAATTCATAGAAAAATAAATTAAGAAGAAAATAGTAATTCTTAATTCATAGAAAAATAAATTAGGCAGAAAATAGTAATTCTTAATTCATAGAAAAATAAATTAAGAAGAAAATAGTAATTCTTAATTCATAGAGGGTAATTTCTGGATTTTTTTAGCGGTTCCTCGTCGCCTCGAAGGAAATTCATATAACTGAAATCGCCGTTAGTTCATAGCTCAGAGGACACATTATCGGAATGATATACGAGTGATCGTGACAAAGTGGTCCTCATTGAACTTCAACTCTACAGCGCAACATAAGTGCGTGCACTGGCGCGGATCTTTCTCTCTCTCTCTCTCTCTCTCTCTCTCTCTCTCTCTCTCTCTCTCTCTCTCTCTCTCTCTCTCTCTCTCTCTCTCTCTCTCTCTCTTTATCATGAGATTGCCGCTGAACTCATTTAGCGTCTACCCAATCTCACTGGTCGTGCATTCCAGGCCGTTTTTAGATTTAACCTACCCA
The DNA here is from genome assembly GCA_949152495.1 of Lasius fuliginosus. Lineage (NCBI taxonomy): Eukaryota > Metazoa > Arthropoda > Insecta > Hymenoptera > Formicidae > Lasius > Lasius fuliginosus. Next base: position 1,101,040 of record OX424453.1, on the reverse strand, counting down.
AATATGCAAATTGCCGAGGAACGTAGTCGAGCTACTCCGAAGATTCCTGGAGGAGAATGGGCGATTCAGTTGGCTTGTACTGGAAGGGGAATATAATCTTCGCCTATGGGAGATTGTGGGCAGCCAAAATGAACGAGCAAAAAGGACATCAGAAATTCGACCGGGTGTGTGTGTGTGTGTATTTGTATGCCTGTGTGGCGATTCTCTATTGGCGCTGATCAATATCTGCAGATATTACAAGGGAGAATTAGCAACGTGAGAAATAATAATAATCCGATATAATAGATATTAAAATACTATTAAAAAAAACACATCCTCTCCTCCCTTCTACAAGGATTATGCATGTGTGTTATATGTGTAACGCAAGAGGTTTCTATACATTACATCTCTTCATCGTACCTTTACAGAGATGTGCGCGGCAAACTTTTATTTTTATAATTTTACTGACAAACATTCAAATGTTACGATTATGTTATGAGATAATGGTTTTAAATGTGTATCTGAAAAATATAACCAGAAATATTATTAAATAAATAAATAAACAATCAGATATATTAGTCTTAATAAATTGAATAAAGCGTACGAGTGTATCACATCAATATTTATACACCTTAATCTAAACATTGACGCTGCAATACAAGTTTTTGGCTCGTTCACGACATTAATTCAATTGCACCGAG